>LPNX010530918.1:119879-140387 GCA_001517045.1 Pseudotsuga menziesii
GAAGCTGGTGCATTTAAATTGTAGGGAAGGTCCTGTACAACCTCCTACAAGAAGAATGTGACTTGTTCTGAAGAACAAGTGATGACAATTCAAGATTCACTACAATAAAATCCGAAGCTCCCAGGGTCAGAGACACCATGATGGAAGAAAGAGCTTCAGAGAGCGGTAGATCCACCTCGAAGGATGAAGACCACCATGGGTACGAGAGATAACTCAAGATGAAGAAAAGAATGCTATGAAAGAAGCTATGATCAAAGAATAACAGTTATGTTGGGGCCTGGAAATTCGCAGGCAACAACAGAAAGGGATTCTCCCCAGTCAACGTTCCCAACTAGCCCGTGACTGTTTGGTATGGGGAATCCGTCCGGTTTGTGGTCCGGCTACCGTAGGTCAAAGTAACAAAAACAAAGGTTTTACCGGTTGCGGCCCGGTCCACCGTGTATATTTTTGTACTTTTTGACTTAAGTATGATATGCATATGCCTAATTAACCATGAAGGGTGATAAGGATGCAAGGAGTATTCACAATGTGATGCGCAGGTTCTTACCTCTCTTCTTAGGCTCACAAGCATCTAAATCACATATGCGGAAATAAAACTAACTATCTATCTATCTATCTATCCCCGAGGAGCAAACTTTAACTTATTTGTGAGTAATGTGAAATTGTGCATGTATCATAAAGAGAAATTACAGATAGCTGATATTTCTTCCTACAACACATGAATGATTAAAGGTATTTCAACAATTAGATAGCTAATTGTTTTATGAACAGCATACATTACTCATGGTGGTAATTCCACAAAATAGACCAGAAATCATTTAAACAAGAACATAGGTTCTGAGAGTTAGAACGATCTCACGGTTAATGGACAAAAGGCTGGAAAAACAAAATAGTTCATCTTTCAGCCATCCACAGCATAACATTTGAAAGTGCCACCAATCTTCCTCCAACAGGCAAGCAGTCTATTGTAAAGAGAAATAGTTCTTCTTACAATATAGCTTTTCATGTCTAACTAGGAAAAAGCCCCCTCTCCCTTCTAAGCTTTCTACATTTATACAAAAATGTGACACAGTTGGGCTGCCCAAAGTAACCTTTGGGCTTCCCAAATCTTTGTTTCCCAACGCTTGACTTTTCTCAAATGTTTTTACAAAATGTTACATATTACAAAAAGTGACCAATCCTTTACGAGGAGGGTCCCACTTGGGCATCTAAAAATTTCTTCCATGCCGAAGCTTCAGAGGCAATGCCCTCAAATGCACAAGGCTCTAAAAATTGAATATTGATCTCAAACTTAGCAGCCTGGTTCTTTATAGCCTCAATACTGGCTACACTCAATCGAAGCTGATCCTCCAGAAGCTGCACACTGATAGCTAAATGATCTACTTCGCTCCTTAAGATCTGATCATCCAGAGCTTTGATATGATGTACTTTAGCTTCCTCCTCCTGGTATCTTTTCTGCAACAGCTCCACAAAGGCGTTGTGATCCGAGAAAGCCTCAAGCCTCTGCTCGGCATCTATCTGGCACCGGTTGTAGGTAATGAGAAGCCTTCTAAAAAACTCGGTGCATGCTCCTTTCGTCTTCTTAACTGATTTTTTGAAATCCTCCGTGGTATTTATAGCAAATTCCAGCAAGTCATAATCCCGCTTGAGGGCTTGTGTATCCTTTGATGGCAGTTCTGCTAGAGTTTCTTCATTGTTTTCCAGCCTTGCCATTCTTGTAGTCAGGACTTCAAGGACGTCCTGAGATCGATCTACAAAGTAAGAGGAGGTTTCCAAGATTTCCTCCAATCGGCTCTCTACCTGCAGCACCTTACACCTTTCTCCTTCTATAGCAGTCTGTAGCTGTAGCATCTTAGCCTTCTGGGCCAAGATATGCTCTTTGAACAGTTCGAGGTTAACCTGCTGCTCCCTTGCTTCCTCCAGAGCAGTTGTCAGAGAAAAAATCTGCTCTTGATGTTTCTTTTTCTATTCTTGGGAGTGCATCTCACTGGCCTGCAAGATAATCTTTTGCTGCTCTTCTAGCTCTTCTACCTTTCCCAGCAGCCGTTCCTTCTCCAACTTCAGCTCTTGATATTATTTCTACACTTTTTCCAGGCATTCTTGTGTTGTTTCTCTGACTTGTCTCTCTACTTGGAGGGCCTACAATTCAGCCTTAGAAGCCTTTAGCTCCCTCTGCATGTCTTCATGCCTCCACTTCAGCCTATTTCCTTCCTCTCTCTCTTTCCTCAAGGTGTCTTTCAATTGAGCTGAGGATTTCTTAGATAGCTCCAAGTCTGTCATGATCCTATCCACATTATCCTCTAAAGCTTGGAGTAATGCAACTCCTGCTCTGATGGTAAACCTAGGATCCTGGTCAGTTCCCAACACAATGGCCATATCCATTATCATTTTACCAGGCAGACCTCCTGTTTCAATCCTCCTTTATGTTCTCTTCACTATCCTCTTTGTTTCCCTGTCGTAGAAAATAGTATTGAAATCAAGGATTTCTTCTCCTTTTTTCTGCACAAAAGGGACCAGCTTGAGAGTGGGGACCATGGGTGTGCTAGCAGCAGGTACTTGTGGGTCTTGAACCTCGAGGTTCTCCACGTCCTGGGTCTGCCCTGCAGCTATTTCAGAAGCTGATTGCTCTGTCTGTGTAAGATTTATCCTTTCAGCTTCTTGCTTTTGGATCTCCTCATCCAACTCCCTTTTCTTTTCTTCTTCTTCTTTCCTCGCATCTTCTTCTTCCTTCGTAGCTGCCTCTTGTGTAGCTTTCCTTTTTTCTTCTTCTTCTGTGTGTAGCCACCCTACAGCTTCTTGTGCCAACCTCTGAGCTTCCTCATTCCTTCTCTTGGCTTCCTCCTCAGCCTTTTCTTGTTCATCTCCCTTCCCACCTTTAGTGGTGATCTTCTTCTTGAATCTTCTTCTCAAGGCTGTCATATTCGGAGCATTTCGAAAGACAAATTCTTCCCTATCCCAATGGTGGGTGTACTCAAAATGCACGTTATGTTCCTTGCAATGTTCTGCTACTTTACCATGGGAGTCATTTCGATGGAACGGCATCTCACTAAAATGAAACCTTTCTAATTCTTCCACAAATTCATCAGCCTTCTTTACCCTAGTGAACCTGTAACTTCCTAACTTGAAGGGCAGAGGAGGATAAGCAGTCTTCTTGTGCTCAAACAAGAAGCTCCCTATGCCATCCAAGAAGACCTGCCTCACTACCTCCTTGTGGATGACGTAATTAGTGGCGTATTTGGGCAGCAGGGAAGGAGCTCTTGAACCTCCAAACATCCTGAAATAAAGGCCATCTTCCATCAGAAAGTAATCTGCATGTTTCGACATTACTTGCAGTGCCTCCTCTGACATACAATCACACTCCTTCAGAAAAATGAGTGTATATAAAGGCATGATGAATTGCTCACAGACTTCTTGATAATGACTGTGGTACTGGTGTGCCCACAGTGGTCTATAAGCAGAATAGATAGGCATCCTCTCCCTGTCCCAGATGCACCTGAGGCCAGGAAAAGGCTGATTTCATAATATACAGTCTACAAGTATGGAACTCATGTAGAACTCAAATCTATTTTGGGATACTCCACCCAAGGCTGAGGCCAAGCAGGAAGAGAGGCTGTTAGATACAATGCTGGCCCAGTTGAAAATTTTCCCCTGGGTTGCAACACAAAAAATGATTGGGATCCATTCTAACTTGAAGAACCTACCATGTGCTCTTCCAAAAATCATGTTCAGGATTAAAGCTATGAACCTGTATGGGGTTCTTAAGCTGGCTGTGTCATAATCACCCATTGTCCTATTTTTGAAATGTTTTCCAGGAAACAGCATTCTCTTCATGGTCTCCACAAGGTCCATTCTAATGTTGTTCAACCAATCATCAGTTAAAAATACTTGGGCTTCTGGCAGGTGGTAAGACAACGCTACATATCCAGGGCTATAGGCAGCATAGCCCTGTCTTTCAACATTTTCCAGAATCATTGTTGTGAAATCTGCCTGGGGCAGAATCCAACCGATTACTTCTGATCACGGGGACAACTCTGGTCTGGTGGCGATCTTCATCAGTGAAGATCTTTCTATGTTGGAATATATGGATTCTTCTTCTAAGCCCATGTCAGGAACCTCTCTGCGTGTCATCAATCTATATATTTCCCCCCACTGGTGTTCAGGTTCAACACCAGAAATGCACTTAGTGTCCTCATATATATATTTCGTTTTGGTGACAGTTTCTACTTCGGGCTTTTCCTCGACCACAGGGGCCTTCTTATTTTGCCTCTTTGATATTGTGGATTCTTCCTGCCATAAAATTGTAACATTAAGCCCTTTTGGCTGAGTGACAAACTTGAAGACATCAATGTGCAGTGTATTGTTTCCTCTATGTTTAAGATGATAGCAATCAGTCAATGAAGCAAATATATACATGTATATAAGCTGAAATGGCCTAACTAACAGAACCATTGAAACAACAATGTGCAGTGTTCAGTGACTCTGCCCATGACTAGCATGACGAAAAATAGTTACATATAGTAAAACGTGCAAGCTATCACTGCTGTATGATATTGAACAATTCTATCAAACACATTTAAGACGGAAATAAATCTACATTAATATGCAACAAAATTCAGCTCTCTGCGCACACCATGGTCATCTTGCTACGCGGGAAAGACAGTAGTAGTTACCCAGGTTTTTTCAATGGTGCCATGCTCACGCACTTATGGTCAATAAACTAAGAGAAGTGGCATATCCCTTTCAGTCGGCTAGGAACTCGATGCTGAGATCGAACGGGGTCGGGCGGAACCGTGTAGGTGAAAATGGCTGGGGTTTAAAAGATGCAGGTAGCATAAAATCGGGACCAACCATCCAAACCTAAAGGAAAAGGTCACGATGAACCTATTCCGACCACAACATTATCATACAAAGTGGTTTGGTGCAGACAGCGTAACGGCCATCTACACCAAACCCCCTCATCCTCTATACGTAGGGTTGCACGACAACAGCAATGGGGAAAAACTACTACACCGGTCAAAATGCCCCTCCCCACGGACAGCAATGCCACCAAGAACCACAATATATACATGCAATTATGGGGAAAGAAACAGTCGCAACACCTAACTGTGGAAAACCAAAACCGCCAAACACTCAACGGAACGAGGAAAGGCAATAGAAGCCTACCTGGCACTGATGTGTATCCGGCGTGTATGGCGGGAGGAAAATGGTCAGGCTTCTACAGTTGCCACCTGGATGCGGGTACCGGCAATAGGGTCCGAACAAGCTCGAGTGATCGATAGCACGATAGCGACAGAGCACGGTAGTTAAAGAATAACAATAGAATAATCCAACGTGCCTCCCGACCTCACATATATGCATACGGTCAAACTCTCGCAACGGGTAACATATCGGATGGTGGACCACTTTTGGATCGAAAGCTGAAAGCAAACTTCCTTCCGCAACGATGGATAGCCAAAGTGTTAAGCCATCCATGGAGACATGCATATTGGAACCTCGGGAGACTAATAATAGTGAAATGAGAGCCACAACGTCGAAGCAACAAAGGATAAATCCATCCACAATGGGTAAAGTCTGAATCAGAAGCAAAACGACTACACATCAGAAAGGCTAGTGTTTCTCTCTTCCGCAACGGTGGAACCGTAAAGCGTACCACCATCCGCAACGTCGGGACTTGAGTCGGAAGGAACAAAACTAAAGGCTCGGAGAGTTTAGAGCTTTGGCAGCCACAACAGCAGAGCCACAAAATATGCGGCCTTTTGCAACGACAAGATTCAAATGACTTAGACCTTCGGAAACCGTACAACTTTCCACGGCCAAAACGGCGGAAGCCCATGACTCACGGGAACAACGAAGCGGGAGAAAAAACCAAACAATGATCAAGGGAGATTGTGACTTGCCATCTACAACGGCGAAAGAAGAAGTGATACACGTTCCAATGCCAAAACACAAAAGCAGCCGATGTGAAAACAAACAAATCGGAAAGGAAGTCGGAGCCAATACTGTTTGTCCATCCGCAACGACGGGAGGAAAAGCAAATACCTTTCGATTCAGCCATGATGAAAACGTAATTAAAAGGCAAAGTTTGATCAATCACTGAAGTTTTTAAGCATTAGAAAAAAATTGAAAACCAGTGGTAGATCAATCCAAGCATAAGAAAAGTCTTTCTGAAAAGTTCTCAGACCAAATCGAAGAAGAAAATCAAACTAATCCAAGCAAAAGGAGGGTTCTAAAATTTTTGGAATTTTGGGAAATTGTTGCAGCTGCAACAAGTTGATCATGGGGAATGATGTATACGATATGATTTCGATACATAAAGGGAAGTACATATTATCCTCCATATGGATCCACAAGAACAAGTGTACAAAGCAAGGTTCGTGATTTGCCTCAGAAAGAATAGACTATGGCATGACATACTCTATTGACCAGTATATATCAAGCATAGAACCACCTGTACAGAATGAAGAGGGAAGATGATACTCCACTTCAGGGGGAGTGACTACAAAAGATATCTGAGTTCGACATGGTACGACATGATGGATAGCTTCATGATGGATCGAGACTTTACCAAGAGTAAAGTGGGTTCCAACCTTCAAGGTTAAATGCAGAAGACTAGGATATGTTGATGACCTGACAAGACGAACTCATGGAAGATGTTATGATGAAAGAATACTAGAATGATGTTTGGGATATAGTACTCAAACCAGAAAGAAAGAATGTGGTATCTTCCAAATGGATTTGCAAGATCAAATATGTTGATGATAGAAGTAAGGAAAGACTTGTGGCTAGAGGTTTCTATCAGAAAGAGGGAATTAATTCTGAAGAGACACTTACTCCAGGAAGTAAGGTACACTTCCTTTAGAACTATCATGGTAGTTTCTTCCATGTTGAAGTAAATACAAGCCTTCCTTAATGGAATGATTGAGGAAGAGTTTTACATCGAATAGTCATAAGGATTCGAAGTTGAAGACAGATGGACTCACATATGCAAGTTGAAAAGGCCCTCTATGGCCTGAAGCAAGCTCCCAGAGCTTGGTATGGAAGAATAGATAGTTTCCTGATGAGCATGGGCCTTGCCAAGAGTAAAGTTGATCCTAACCTTTACTACAAGGTTGTAGAAGATGAACCTGTCATCCTGTTATTATATGTGGATGACTTATTCTTGACACGGAATGAGAAATAGATCATGGAAAGCAAGAAGAAACTAGCAGAAGAATTTGAGATGAAAGACCTTGGGTTAATGCATTATTTCATAGGTCTGGAAGTATGGCAAAGTTCAGAAGGAATCTTTCTCAACCAGGGAAAGTATGCGGTAGAGATATTAAAGAGATTCAATATGTTGGAATGCAAAGCCATGGCCACACCCATGGACTCCAACCTGAAGCTGTTAGCTGATGACTCATCAGAGTTAGTGGATGTGACTCACTACAGACAGATCATTGAGTCATTGATGTACTTGAAAAATACCAGACCAGACATTTGTTTTGCTATGAACACCTTAAGTCAATATCTTGTTCAACCAAGACGGGTTCACCTAGTAGCTGCAAAACATGTGATGAGATATCTGAAAGGGACTATAGACTTTGGTCTATACTATGATGGTAGCCATGAGTATATATTGTATGGCTACACAGATGCATATTGGGATGGAAGTATCTCAGAAAGGAAAAGCACATCAGGTAGACGCTTTTGTTTGAGGTCTGCTATGAGTTCATGGTTTAGCAGGAAACAGTCTAGTGTTTCTCTTAGCACGGTTGAAGCAGAATACATAGCAGATTGCTCTACTAAGTTGTGAAGCCATATGGCTTCAGAAGCTGATACCAGGTCTCTTTGACCTGAATATGGATACTACAAGTATTCTATGTGATGACAAAGAACCCTGTGTTCGTACATAACACATAGAAATCCGGTATTTCTACATACAAGATAAGATGCAGATGATGATACTGTAGATGCAGATGATGGTGATTTAGTATTTCTATACTGAATATAGAGATGATGATGTTTCAGTATTCCTGAAGATATAGATGATGATGATTTCAGTATTCCCATACTGAAGATATAAATAATGATGATTTCAATATTCCCATACTGAAGATATAGATGATATTTCAGTATTTACATACTGTAGATGCAGATGATGGTGATTTTGTATTTCTATACTGAAGATATAGATGATATTTCAGTATTTACATACTGTAGATGCAGATGATGGTGATTTTGTATTTCTATACTGAATATAGAGATGATGATGCTTTCAGTATTTCTATACTGAAGATATAGATGATATTTCAGTATTTACATACTGTAGATGCAGATGATGGTGATTTTGTATTTCTATACTGAATATAGAGATGATGATGCTTTCAGTATTTCTATACTAAAGATATATATGATGATGCTTTCAGTATTCACATACTGAAGATGTAGATGATGATGTACTGACGAAGCCTCTGCCTTGAGTAGAGTTCGAACACTTTCGAGACAAGCTTGGTGTTGTTCGGAAAGACCTTCCTCGAAAGGGGGAGTAGTGATGTTGCAGTAGGATTGTATCATCCCTGGGCATTTTCCCTAACTTTTGATCCGGAGACCTCGGTCCTCGAGAATGAAGAGGGATTGTATCATCCCAGGACATCTGTCCACAATAGATCTGGTGACCTCAGTCCTCGAGAACATGGTGGGATTGTATCATCCCTGGGCACTTTCCCTAAAGTGATCTGGAGACCTCAGTATTTGAGAATGAAGAGGGATTGTATCATCCTGAGACATCTGTCCATAATAGATCCGGTGACCTTGGTCCTTGAGAATGTGGTAGGATTGCATCATCCTTGGACATCGTCCTAAAGTGATAGGGACTGATTCTCCCGTAATCAATCCGGTGACTTCGGTCTTCGAGAATGTGGTAGGATTGCATCATCCTTGGACATAGTCCTAAAGTGATAGGGATTGATTCTCCCGTAATAAATCTAGTGGCTTCGGTCCTCGAGAATGTGGTGGGATTGCATCATCCTTGGACATAGTCCTAAAGTGATAGGGATTGATTCTCCCGTAATAAATCTAGTGGCTTCGGTCCTCGAGAATGTGGTGGGATTGCATCATCCTTGGACATAGTCCTAAAGTGATAGGGACTGATACTCCCGTAATCAATCCGGTGGCTTCGGTCCTCGATAATGTAGTAGGATTGCATCATCCTTGGACATAGTCCTAAAGTGATAGGGACTGATTCTCCTGTAATCAATCCGGTGGCTTCGGTCCTCGAGAATGTGGTAGGATTGCATCGTCCTTGGACTTAGTCCTAAAGTGATAGGGACTGATTCTCCCGTAATCAATCCGGTAACTTCGGTTGTCAAGAATGTGGTGGGATTGTATCATCCCTGGAATTTAAGTCCAAAAGTGATCCAAATACTTTTTGTATTTGAGTTGTGGATTGCAGGTTATAGCTGATGATGATGATGATGTACTGATCGAAAGATCAGATGTTGCTGATGATGATGATGTTCTCTGATCGAAAGATCAGAAGTTGCTGATGATGATGATGTTCTCTTATTAAAATATCAGAATATGATGATGATGCTGTTGCTGATGATGATGATGTTCTCTGATCAAAAGATCAGAATATGATGATGATTATGTTTCTCTGATCGAAAGATCAGAAGTTGCTAATGATGATGATGTTCTTTGATTGAAATATTAGAATATAATGATGATGCTGTTGCTGATGATGATGATGTTCTCTGATCGAAAGATCAGAATGTGATGATGATGATGTTTTCTGATCGAAATATCAGAAGTTGCTTATGATTATGATGTTGCTGATGATGATGATGTTTTTTTATCAAAAGATCAGAATGCAATGATGATGTTTCTGATCGAAAGAATAGAATGTGATGATGATTAGATCATGATGATGATGATGTCATATTATCAAAGTATGATGATGATGATAGATCATAATATGATGATGAGTTGATGATGTTCGGTTGATGATGTTTCTGATTGAAAGATCAGAGGCTGATGATAATGATGATTCTGATTGAAAGATCAGAGTATGATGATGATGATATTTTGATGATGATGATGTTGATGTTTTGATGATGTTTTCATGATGATGTTTCTGATCGAAAGATCAGAGTATGATGATGATGTTGTTGCTAATCGAAAGGCCAAAGTGCTGAAGAAGATGTTGTTGATCGAAAGGTCAAAGTGTTGAAGACGATGTTGCTAATCGAAAGGTCAAAGTGCTGAAGATGTTGTTGATTGAAAGGTCAAAGTGCTGAATATGTTGCTACTGATTGAAGAGTCAAGATGCTGAAGATGTTGCTGATCGAAGCGGTCAAAGTACTAATGATGCTGAAGACTAAAGATTGAAGATGAAGACTACATGATGTTGAAAAGCTTCCAATGATTTATAGATGTATCACCCTGATGATGTTGATGATGTCCTCTATCTCTCTCCTATTATTGTTGTTGTTGATGTTGTTATAGAATACCCTTCTCATTAAGGGGGAGTGTTGAAATATTGTAACTTCAAAGAATATTCTATATGTATTTCTTTGTGGTCCCCAATGGTCCTACTGGGAGAACCACTTGTATTAATTTATACCCCGATGCTCCTAATCAGAAGAAATAATAAGATTCATGAGGCAGTCCCCTCTAATTGTAAAGGTGGGTCATTAGCACCCCAGTGTGGTTACTTGAGCCTACATGTGTAACTCGATCCTACATGATTAACTCGAGACTACATGACAGATGAGTTAACTTAAGTGAACAGATGAATATAAATAGAGGTGTAGTGCTCCTCATTTGTAACACACACTCTCACTTGAGTAGCGCACTTGTGGAGGAGAGAAGCAGCTGGAGAAGGAGGAGGATCAGGTTTTTGATCTCCTTGTTGGTTTTACCTTTTTTACTTTTTGGGGCATCTATATTAAGGAAGCTTTTGTTGGGTTTTTCCCTTTAGGGTTTTCCCAGGATAAATCTGTGTTGTTCTTGTGATACTGTTTCTTTCAGTGATCCTGTTTATATGCTTTTGTTATGAAAAATGAAATGATATACTGATGTCTTAGCTAAGCATATGAAAATCCAATAGGATTGACCGTATGGGCAGGGTAGCAAAGCCCGAAACTCTAGAAAGAACCCCCAGATACAAATACAATCCTGGAAATATCTCCGGTGCTACTCAGTTATGACTAGGGGTCATCCCAATCAATAACCGCTCACACTGCCTCGTGCTTAACTCCCTTTTGAGAGGAGGATCTTGAGAAACACTGGTTATACCAAGGATTTCACACACTCACCTGGACAGACACATACATGTTATTGTTTAGTGATATTGGAGAATTGACTTACAATGAACTATTCCAAGATCCTAAAACCTAAGCTTGTTGGTTCACCCTAGAAAAGAAAAGAGTGTAATTCATTTTAATTTAGCGTTGATTTTAGTTGGCTTTATTACTCAAAAAAGGGATATGACCGTGCAACTAATGGTGTTATGACGCAACATGAAGTAAAATGCACACCTAACAATCATTGCAAATGCATTGTGTCCATGAAAACAAGGTATGCTACTACGTGAAATGCACAATTATTCTTCAAATGATAAATGCAAATTTTCCTATATGAAGTCCTAACTAGTACTCCAAAGCAAATCTAGTGCAAGTACAATGCAAAGATGCAAAATGCAATGCATGATGATAAGTAAATGTTTTTGGATTTTTTGAAATAAAATGAGATGTAATAAGCAAAAGAATGATTCTACGACCCCTAGACTCTGCAAGGACACACAAACAGCACTCAAGCAAAGCACTAAGGTAAAAGAACTCTAATGCACTAATCTCAAACAAAAAATCAAAAATGCCATGACAAGAACCTTCTTAAATAAAAAAATTAGCCTACAGAAAAACGTTTCTGGTCAGAAATAGAGGTCTAAACAGACTCGGGCAATGCCAAAGGAGACTCAGCAAATATCAGAATTCACCCAGCAACCAATCAACTTCCTTAAGAAGGAAAAAACAAGGGCATACGTGGCTGTTCGCAGTAAACCCGTGTGTATACGTGGAAAACGCAGAGGAAAACGCATGTATACGCGACTGCGAGTTAAAAACTCACGTACAGGAAGAAAGGTGCATAAACTCAAGGCAAACAGACAAGCTAAGACAAACTTCACACCAATCAGACCCTACCAGGCATACATTCCCCTACACTCGACATAGAAACAAGAGAGAAAGAGTAATTCAAATTCATTGAATGCTGATAAAACAACCCCCAAAGGACAACTACTAGGAACTCCCCAGCGGAGTCGCTAATCCTGTTACAGAGAGAAATTCCTATGGCTTAGGGTACCACAATAGACAGCTTGACTCCAGAAATCAATCCTTTCCAATATGCAATAGAAATTAAATGTCTAACACTAAAGGATCAGACCTCATACCTTATTCTGGACGGTTGAAGTCGATCCCCATTGAGCTTTCCAATCTTCAGCTTGAATTGGTATATTACTTCCTCAACAACAAGTAAACAATATAAGCATTCTATATATCATGGTGTTAGATCTATTCTAGCATATATATAATCAATAATGTACAAGCATTTGACATAATCCAATGGATAAAATATTCATTCAAACACACATTATTGGACAAGAAAAGATATTTCTATTAATAAAATCAGAGATTACAAGATACAACCTCTGACGGCACGTCTGCGAACTGGAGAAACTAAATCCCCCACTTGGGCCTCCACCACTTCAATCCTCCATCTCTCGATAGCAAGCTTACAAGAAAAAGGAAAGCTTGGGAAGAACACACTAGTGCTCCAAGGGACAAAGGGATGCAGGCTCAAGCATAAGTTCTGGCAACAATGGACTATAGTTTCTTTGCTCTCAATTCTCTCTTCTTCCCTTCAATGTACCAAGGGGTTCCTTATATAGCTTCCAAAGGGGTAATGAAATGTCGAATCCGAGCGATCTCAAGGCATAGGGAAGGCCAAGAGTCAAATGAGTTGGATCCATGTCAAGGAAAATTCCAAAAGGATTTGGATTATGCACACATCTCGATGTACGCAGTTTTAGTGGTCAAACCCGCATATATACGCGCTTATAGGTTTAAAATTCGTGTGTATCATTTTTCATATGTTTTTAAGGATGATCAAGGAAACATCAAATGACAAAAAATGGTCCATGGGGTCTAAGGAGTCTACAACGGGACAGGGGAAGGCCATACAAAGTGTGATTCACCTAGAGTGGTGAAATCATCTATAATACCCCTCTTGAATGCAATCAAGTAAACCTAGTGCTAATTGAATGGAGAGGACTAGAACTGAATGTAAATGACTTCTAACTTAGCTTAACTAGTCATTAACTTAACTTAACTGACCTTGGTTGGTTTCGGCACTCCCAGTGGCTCCTAAATTGTAGGGATTGGTTTAGGAGGATCCTAAACTGATGCAATTAAGTGCAATCAATGGCAGTGAGCCTCAATTAGTGTTCCCCACACTTTAGTAACTGAAACACGTGCCCCAATTAGGCCAAGTGGACCCAATGGTGTTAATGACTATAAATAGTCTGGATGGACTCCCAATTTAGACATGACTCCCGATTTAGACATATGACCAAATTGGACAAGGTAGGATTAATAATCCTAACAAGAATTGATTGTTTGATTGAGATGAGTTGTTAAAGGGATAGATCAAATTCCAAAGCATAGATGAACTGTGAAATAAATTTGCAAATTACAAACAATTAGCTACTAAGATGAAATTAACTAATGTAATTGAGAATGTAAACACAAATATAATTATTTAACAATCCACACACAAAAAAATCTGATATATAGAAAATAAAGGATAGAATCTTTATAGTTCTCTTGGTGGGCCCTTGCCAATTGGAATGAAATCTTAACTAATTTTAAAACATCATATTCCATAAGTGCAAACTTGTATTACTCAACTAAAAAGTAAAATTACAATGGCATCATAGCATGGAGTTATAGATTTGGTATGGAAATACTCTATCTCAGAATGATCATAATGAATCTAACTAATCCAACATCATGGCATTCCTTGCTTCTCCCTCTCCCCCTCTCATGCTATGAATACTACTACATATTTATTTAGGGAAGTAAAGGGATGAATTACAATTAATCCCCCAAACTCAGATCCCTTCAAGAAATTTTTCTAAATTGGGAAAAACTGCCTAACAAAAATATGGGCATAATCGGCCATTTGGACAAGTCCATGTTGAAGGTATCCACCTAGATATCCCAGAGACTATTCTGAACTTTTAGGCAATTCCCATGTTGAATTGAGTTTGGAAACAGAGCATAAAAGACCGAAATGACTCAGATTTGAACAGATCTGGAAATTTCAAACCCAAATAATGTAAGTCAGAAAGTAGATCTGACTGAAAAGAGTTGAAGAAAATGGAGCCTGGATTCGAACAAGAGTTGTAGACTGAGGAATATCAGAACAACTAATACACTAATTCCCCAGTGGAGTCACCAAATTTGTTAGCTGGAATATTTCATCTCCTACGGACAGCAAGGTGTTCCACTAGTCTGAATGGTTCAAATCCAGAACAAATAGAGAACAGGGGTTGAAGACTCTCCCTAGATGCTGTAGATATCTAGAATGCAAGGCTTTGACAGTTCACCTATGTACCTACAAAAAATCTCAACACAAAACGAATCAAAGCAACCAGAATATGATCTACTAATCTATGCTAGTGACTAAGGAATCTAGCAACATATATATGCGAAATCACAACAACAACATCATATGTGGGACAGAAATAAACTTGCATTAGAAATATGAAGAATTTTACAACCAAGCCTTAGTGTTGACATGCATCTCCATGAAACCAACTCTTCATCCCCAAAAGCTTCGACTCTAGCTCTCTATGCTCTCTCCAAATGATCTTGGGCCAAGAATCAATCCAACAGCATAAAAATACCTTCAATGTTCTCCCCTCAACCATGGCTATGAGCTCATATTTATAGGGATTTAATGGATAGAGATGGTTGAGAAATTAGTGGGTGAGGTGGCCTCTAAGATCCTAGGATGAGGGATCTCAAGCTCAACCAACCCACAACAGTAGGGATAAGGCAGTACACGAGGATTATCATCTAGAAGCCTCGAGAAAATTTTCTTTTTCCCTTTTTACCCAAGGTACCACGCTTCTCCTTCTATGACAGAGCGGTTCTGGTAATAACCGCCTATGGACCAAGGGCAATGGGCGATGGCACCACTCATGGACAACCGATGAAATCCGGTGCGAGCAAGGGTACCGCTTCTGGATAAAGGTGTATGCACAGTGCTAGGAATTTGTATGACAAATTGATGAAAAACCATTTATTTTCCACTCTAGAAGATGGGATTCAGGGCAAGTAGGTATGTCAAATGTCTTATGACATGATGGTGACAGGATTTTGGTAGAACAAGATCCCCCCCAAAGCATTATTCTTAAAGTGATATGATAAACAAGAGCTTTGAGAATAAGTCGTCACCAGGAGATGAAAATGTCGACTCGATCGGAGCATGTCATCAAGTAGGCATCTATAGTACATCAGTATGTTGACTCATAGACACAAGTAACCAAATTCATAGCTGCAGACCAATACAATGCAGATCCGTTATCACCCAAAAAGGGTTCACTACCTCATCTACCCCATTACATGGCTCATTTGTCCATTTTCCCACCATATTTCCATCAAAAACCCATAAAACCATGCAAAAAGCCTCCAAAAGGCTTAAAATCACTCCAAAAGGCCACAAAACCCTCTTTTCCTCTAAAAATATCCAAAATTCCTCCAAAAAAGCAAAAATCTCCAAAAAGGAATAAAAAATATAAAATAATGAGGAAAAAGAGGAAAAAAACCTAAAAAGCTGAAACCCTAATCAACAAACCCTAAAAAGCTGAAACCCTAATCAGCAAACCCTAAACCTAAAACTGCATGGTTTCCAATTATAAATAAGTGATGGAGACACCTTATTTCATCATCCACAATCACAAGTATCCTGCCTCTGCCAAAATTGCTCTTGAAACCCTAGCTCACCATCGAGCTACTTTCACCGTAAGAGCCCCTTTTGGCCCATTTCCACCATTGGAGAAAGAGAAGAAGCAGCTTGAAGCTCGGAGCCACTGACATCGGACCAACGCAACGGACTTCACCAACCTCCACATTGGAGGTAACATCAATAAAGGTCATTATTTACTATTTACTATTTTTGTTTCATGTTATTTACTTTCTACTGTTTTTCTTAATTAACTTGTTTAAATTTAGTTTTTATTTCAGTTATAGCTTTTAATTCAAATATCATTGAACTGCTACTAAGGAATCCATTGTCCTTAGTAGGTACTCATTCGTACAAGCTAGGGCTAAAACCCTAGCAACAGTTTTGGCGACTCCGCTGGCTTTTTTCTTTATTTTCTTGTCCATTTTGTCCTTTCGGCTGTCGTTTTCGGTCACCGTAAACGGCTGTTTTTTCTCTGTTTGCCGCGATCCGACCGCGCCTTCTGTCCAGAAATCCGTGACCCGACCGCACCTGTTTTCTTTAAACCCGCGGTTCGCCCGTGACTTTTTTGCCCTTACACGCGACCCGACCGCGACTGTTGCCTTCAAACCCGCGGTCCGACCGCCGCTATTAGCTAGAAACCTGCGTCCCGACTGCGACTGTTGCCTTCAAACCCGCGGTCCGACCGCCGCTGTTAGCCAAAAACCTGCAACCTACGCGCGACTTTTGCCTTCAAACCCGCGGTCCGACCGCGCGATTTCGCCCCGTACCCGTGATCCACGATTTGATTTTGCACTCGTTACCGCGCCGAAACCCAGTCACTTTGCTACCATGTTTCCTGCACTAGCAAAGCCATCTGTCCCACCTGCAGCCCTACAGCCTTTCTGTCCCATGTTTACAGAATTGTTTACAAAATTTTAGCATTGTTTATGCAGAATTATTTCAGCATTGTTTATTCAGATAAATTTTTCCATGGTATAAATTTTTTCATTCAATTATATTGTTATTTCGGAAGTTGCCTCGGCACTTCTCTTCTAGTTTCATAACCTCACAAGCACACAATCTATCACCTAAATCAAGTGAGACTTAAAAAACTACTTAACTCAACCAACATTCTAACCCCACTTGGGGAACATAAAAGAATTTTTGTAGTTAGGTAGGATCAAGGGGATAGGCTTCCAATAACGCCCCTTGGTTATTTACACTTGAGACATAGTTGTTGTCCTTTAGGGAACCAAAATCCCCTAGTATTTTTTGACACGGTCACAACCAGATTATCAGAAGGCCTCTCCCTTAGGAGGGTTGAAGTCGTGAGATTGGTTCCGGAGGTCTGAGTGGAATACCGAACTCCATTCAGTAACTGAAGGGATACCTTTCGCAGTTCTCGGAATATCCCTGTATAGGGAATATTGCGGCTAAAGGACCAAGCGGCAGATTTACCTTTCTGGACGTGTCATGAACGGGGTATCTTAGTTACCATTTTTCTAGGATTTGACTACCTGGTGTCCCTCCCGGTAGGGGGATACTTTAGCCATTTGACTTTCCTATTTATATTGTCTGACTTGGATTTCATCACCTTGCAGAGGATATGTCTAGTTGAGTCATAATACTACTAGTTAGGTGTTTGCATGCTCCCTTACATCCTTTTGGTCTAGTGAGTCCACCATTTTCTATTTTTAGCATACCTATTGCTTGTTGGTATTCTAACCATTTTTTGGTGACGCTCCGCCTATTGTAGCACGCTGTTACAGTGGGTGTTTTGAGTTAGTTTTTTGGCCTGAGCGCCGTATTTTTTGAGCTCTCCTTCTGCACGCTCGGTTGCATTAGGGTTTTTTGAGCTAATTTGTAGTTCCCTCAACCCACAGAGGTTTGACATCATTTATCACCATTGCTTCCCCGAGACATTCTCGGCGCCTCAAAGGCGAGCCCCCACAGCACGGATCACTTGATCCCACTCATCGTAGATCTCGAGCCTTGTCACTTGACTCCACTCGTCAGCGGCATAGAACTCCGTCACCAGATTCTGACACCCCTTATTTTACCTCAGACTCTGAGCCTGAATCCGAGAACACCCTTTACACCGCCCCTACTAGCCCCATGGCTGGCATGAATCCCACTCCCTTCATGGGAGGGACCATTGGTGGCACATCCACCACTACACCAGTTATCACACCTATCATGGGTATGCCCTCCACGGGAGGCCCCTCTACTGTTCCCCTCACAATACCGATTCCCGCAGCGGGAATACCTATCCCCACTCCATTAGTGACTCATACCACCATTGGTGGGGTAGGTCCGACCTCCACCACCTTAGTTCCCCCATTTGGGGGCAACATCCCTCACATCACCCCTCCACTTGGGGGCATGGGCCCCAACTTGATCCAACCCACCTCCGTGTCACACCCTCCGTCCAGTTTGCCATACATGGCTAGCCTCAACCTGCCTGACCTAGCCAGATTAACCAACGACCCCATCAGACACGACCCTGCATGGCCCCCCATGCCTACCAAGCTCCCCTCTGACATCCCTAAGTTCGAGGGTAAGGCAGGTGAGGACCCACAGAACCATATCATGTCCTTCCATCTATGGTGTTCCTCAAATTCCATAGTAGACGACTCCATTCGCCTCCGTTTATTGCAATGCACTTTCACTGGCTCTGCTGCCAAATGGTATATCGAGCTGCCCCATGGAACCCATACCACCTTTACGTCCCTGGCCTCGACCTTCCTACATTTATTCCAGTTACCCGTCCGCTATGACGCGGGCATGGAGATCCTCCTATCTTGCCGACAGAACAGGGCTACCCATATCACAGACCATATTCACGAATGGCGGCGACGCCGTAGCCTATGCAAAATCAAGTTAGAAGACCGGATCTTCCTAGATTGGTTCCTCAAATCCCTCCTTCCACTCATTGCTAAGGATGTGGCAGCCGAAAGACCCCAGTCGGAGGAAGAGGCTATCCTTAAAGCCCAGCAGTTCGATCTCATTTATGCCCAGTCGGGTTATCTTTATACCATCATACCTGACGCCCCTCGCGGCAATCCCTCCCAGCACGATGCGCCTGGGGCATCCCATGCTGCCGACGGCATCATTGGCCGTCTCTCTTCGCAGCCTTAGCCATTTTCCATAGCCCGTCCTCCCCCTGGTCCTGAACCTTCACGGGCTACATCACAGTCTGGAGCAACCAACTCGTATGCTCAAATGCCACATCAACACCATTCCCATGGACCCTCCTATCCACCTCAGTGTTTCAGCCATATGAATCCCGCTTACGCCCCCTCGATCGTACCTCAGCCCTACTATCATCAGCAGGCTGCACCAGCTCTTGTGCCACCACAAGCTCAACCTCATTATTATCAGCCACAGCCAGCCCCTGCGGCAAACCCACAACCCGCTCCACAGCACTATCAACAACCCCCTCACGTAGCTGCACCAGTGCAGCCTCCACCTCCATATTATCCACCGCAGCCCACTCCTGCACCTGCGCAAACTCAGAATCCACCTACTACCCAAGGGCAGGTTTACGCCCAAGAAAACCCGCCGCTAAACCAGAACAACCAATGCAACCAGGGCCAACAAAACCACGGCAGAGGCCGCAATCGTGGGAACAACCAACAGACCGAGCAAGCTGGTCAACACCCTAATCCCCCCGCTAATAATAACGCAGCCCCTACCAACCACAACCCTGATAGCCCGCCCAAGCAGGCTAAAAACCCTAATTTGTGAACCAACTATCCTTGTTCTGTTTGCGGGGTCTATGGCCACTACACACATTTTTGTCCACTTATGGAGCGAGATCAACAACTTTTGGCTGCTGATAGACTACGCCAAGGACAGGCGGCTCCTCAAGCACCACCCAATCCCCCACAACCTCAGCAGCCACCTTTGGTGCTACAAAACCCCTTACCAAACCAAGGCTTAGTGAACACTGAACCATTGGCTCCACCTCCAGCTACTGCGCCCATCCAAAAAATCACTTACGCGGCTCCTGATCAACCCATATTTGACTCAGGTACCCACCATCTGTTGATGATGTCCTCCGATGAGGTCAACCTCCAGACTCGGCGGAACCAATATGGCTCCACCCCAGAAGCCCCTCCTACTAATAACCCCGCTAACACTCATCCCACTGATCAAGCGTTACATATACCTCCACCTCCACTAGATGGAGCTCCCAAAATAGCTCGTTTCCCACTTCGCCGTATCAACAACAACCCCAATGCGCGGGCTGCGTCTAACTACAACATTGTCGATGATTTATCCCAATCCCCCGCAGCCATGTCTGCATTAGAAGTCTTGAAAAACTTCCCTTCGCAGTGTAAGACTTTACTCTCAGCCATTGGAGCTATCGATCCAAATGATTCACAGTTAATGGCATTTGATTTGAACCAATCCGAACCGCGCCTGCCTTCCAATTTATCATTCCAAGTTTCTGTCTCCATTCGGAATTTTGTCGTCCATCGATGCATTATTGATGAAGGTGCCTCTACATGTGTCATG
>LPNX010530918.1:159019-169940 GCA_001517045.1 Pseudotsuga menziesii
TGTTTATCTCCTTAAGAAATCCTTATATGGCCTTAAGCAAGCTCCTGGAGCTTGGTATGCCAAAATGGATAGCTTTCTCCTTGACACTGGTTTTTCTAGATGCCATTTTGACCCCAATGTATATACCAAGAAAGTAGGAAACCATCTCATCATCCTTGTTCTTTATGTTGATGATCTTATCCTTACTGGTAGTGACCCTAAACTTATAACCCATGTGAAATCCAGTCTTAAGCAAAATTTTGAAATGTCAGACTTAGGACATTTGCATTATTTTCTTGGTCTCCAAGTCTTGCAAACCAAAGAAGGAATCTTTCTTTCCTAGTCTAAGTATGCTTGTGACCTTCTTCATCGCTTCCACATGGAAGATTGTAAACCAGCCCATTCTCCCTTCCAGTCTGGAGTCAAAATTTCTGCCACTTGTACTTCCCCTGAAGTAGATGCCACCTTGTATCATCAACTTGTTGGTAGTCTTTTATACTTGACTCATTACCGTCCTAAACTTTCCTTTGCCGTTGGTCGTGTTGCCCGTTATATGCAAACTCCTCGTGAAAGTCACTGGAAAGTAGCAAAAAAAATACTTCGATATATTCGAGGTACATTTCAGTTTGGGATTCATTACAGTACAGGGGGGAAACCTTTGTTGGTTGGTTTCACTGATTCAAATTGGGTCGGCTATCCTGATGATCGAAAGTCTACTGTAGGTTATGTTTTCAGTTTGGGATCTGGACCTGTCACTTGGGCTTGTAAGAAACAACAAGATCTTGCTCTTTCTTCAGTAGAAGTAGAATATCGAGCCGCAGTTAATGCCAGTCAAGAAGCTTTATGGCTTCAACAGATCCTTTCAGAGTTTGGATTCGAGCAGTAGCATCCTACTTCACTTTGGTGCGACAATCAAAGTGCCATCAAGCTTGCCAAAGATCCAGTTCTACATCAACATAGCAAATACATTGAGCTACACATGCACTTCATCAGAAATCTTGTTCATGATAGTGTTATTGAAGTTCTCTATTGCCCTACAGATGATCAAGTTACAGACATCTTCACCAAGTCTCTTACAGAAGCGAAGTTTTCTAAACTTTGGTCTATGTTAGGAGTTCAGGAATGTGTCCTTAAGGGGGGATAGGCTCTAATGCCTCCTTCCTTCTCCTAATAGTGTCACTTTTTTAAATCCTTCAATCCTATCCCAAGTTGTTCTTAAGGGGGGATGTTAGGATATTTAGACACTTAGGAGTTAGTTAAGATCAACTTGTGTAATATATCCATTAAGTAAAAGTGTGTTTCTTTAGTATGCCGTAGTATGCATTTGTAAATATTCTAATCCGATGGTCACAATATGTTCTATACATAGAGTGATCCGACGGTTCAACTTCTCTTAGATCATACCTACCATTGATCTGTGGCTTAACACCCAATTGGTCTATGATCTCTATTTAAAGAGCACAGAGGGTCCTTGGCTAGTTGATCGATTATGAGAAGCTCATGTAACTTTCTTTCTTTTACATAATAAATTACTCCAAGTAGCTATTTGGCTAGGGCCATGGACTATTTCCCTCTCGAGGGTTTTAACCACGTGACAAACATCGGTGTGTTGATCTGTGATCTATTTGTGTGAAGCGGTTGCTCAAGGTGTTCGGTCTTTTGGGAGTACCCTGTGTACCCAAACATATCCACCTTCATCTACTCAAAAATCAAGGTGGAAGTTGGTAGTTTAGGATCTTCTATTAAAAAGTTACTAGGAAACATTTGACCATGAGTTGGAAACTCACACGTGCGAGATGGGTGAGATACCATCGTAAATCCATCTTAAACGTGGATCTATCAAGCACCAAGAGGCATCCGATTTCTTGAGGTGTTACTTTTTTAATGACATTTTTTTATTTCCATTTTTATTTTATGAGTGGATATGTATTTTTTAAATTATTTTTACTCAATTTTATTTTTTTATCTTATGAGCCAATGTAAAAAAATAATAATATTATAATTAATTACTTTTTATTTTTGGTACATAACTTTAGTTCAATACATGTAACATTACACATCTCCCTGGTACTGGATTGTAAGCACCTCCCCACTCTCAATACAATGATGGATCCCTCATCATCTAGAAGTACCCAAAAGACTCTTCCAAGTTGTAGAATTTGATTTGGAAGTGTGGAAGTATGCTAACCATGAGTTTATGCCAAAATTGGGACACAAACTCATACATAATTGCAGAAATAAAATTCATACAACTGTCATTAGTAAAATCAAATACTTCTCCCTTTAATTCATAAAAAATAAAGAAAAATAGATCATATTTAACAACTTAAAATATATGGACCATGTAGTATAAGGTTTCATGAAGAAATATGGTGCCAATGATTGGAAAATGAGTGGAATGTTGAGGTGACAAAAGTGGTTTGAATAGTGGAGATGATGTCAAAATAGTGACCCAACATTCTCCATAAATTTATTAAGTTGGATTGTGGCACTAGAAGAATTTTAATCTAGTAAAGGCCATTATTACACTTTTGAAGAACCATTTTCTATGTACAATTTGTAGGCAATAATATGAGAGCCATTCTTATTCATGACATCTTGATGCACCTAGCGAGTTTGGTAAGGAGATATATATAAATCTTCATCCACTATCTTTTGAAGGCTAGCTTTTATTGCTAAAGTATTAGACCTTGGTTTTTATAACCCACAATTTCTATTTATTGTGCTTGTGTCACCATTTAGATATTTCCTCTTATAACTAAAGAAGGTGGCTCTTGGTATACAACAATAACCCCATCAAATTTCATGTTAAGCAAGAGCCCTTTCTATTTTTGTCACTCATCTTTATAATTGCATTTGATTCCAATTAATGTATTTGAAAAATCCCCCTATCACATCCTCTCTATCGACTTTATTCCAATGCCAACCATCAGTTAATGAGCGATTGGGTAGTTTAGAAAGACAATCATTTTTACAATATATTTTGTTTTTTAATATTTAACGAGGTGAGTTTAATCTTCATACTCACTAGAACCTATTTTCCTTACACACCCAAAATATAAATTTGGCCTCGGCCATTTGTGGTGATTATATGATCTTGCATTCCTTATTTGATCATCATAGCAATTCATAACAATGACATATTAAAACTATGTAAGTGGATCTTCTAAAGCTCTCCAAATTTTCACCTCTACCTCTACTCAAATTTCCTTTTACGTCTAATTGGGCAGTGACCACTAAAGTTTACCCATTGGTGAGTATGCCACCTTATCAAAGAAGCCTCTTATAAGCTAAAGTGGGCGCAAGTTTGTATAAATACTTTGTAGATATAAGTACCAAAACGAACGAAGACCATCCAACCTACTTAATTGTATCATTTTTGCTTCAAGCACATTTGTAATAGTTCCCAACAAGATACTTATTTTCAAATGAGAATAGATGAGCTAGTTTCACTATACACCTTTAAACTTCAGTTATGATCTTAAGCATGCAAAGAGGATAACTGTTTTGATGGGTAAACCCCTTGAAATTGTAATGAATGTCTTAATGTTTTGTTAAACATTTTATATATATTTATTATCCAAGATATTATCATGTAGGACAATATATTATCATGTAGGATTTCACTAAAATGGAGCATGTATTATGAGGTAATAAGATAAAACCCAAGCATATGATTTCTTTTTTTATATGAACATGTATTTATTTTATTTTTAGTACAACATATTGTGCAAGGAATTTCTTCATTTATTTTGAACCAATATTCACATAACCAGCTTATTTTCTATCATATTCACACTATAACATAGTTATTTAAAAAAAATAAACCAAATAAAAAGTAATTAAAAAATTTATGTTGGCTTAAAAAAAATTGAAACCAAATAAAAAATAATAAAAAAATCTATGTCAAAATTAAAGTTTAGCATAAATCCATCTTAAATGTGGATGTATCAAGCACCAAGAAAGATCAATAAAAGTTTAAGATGAATCTATAATTATTACAATAAATGTCTTCACCCATCCCTCCATTTTCATTTTGTTCTTTATTCTTTAATAATTAAAATAAAAAAAACTTTAATAAATAAACAAAAACATCAACAAAAAATGATGTAGAAAATTAAACCTACTTGATTATAGAGAAACCTCATTATATGAATCAAACTTAATGACTTAGATTTTACAAGTAATCCCAAAAATAATGATATATTAACTATTACTAATTTTTTTTTTTTAAACACCGTCACATATAATGCCAATCAATTTTATTTTGTATAAATGACACAAAATATTACGTAACAATACAACCATCACACTTCGCTACTTTTAGAACTAAATATTTAATATAAGTTTTTACTAATCAAGTAAGATAGACTTTAAAAGTATCATATTATGTGAAAATATTGAAATTATAGATAAACATATTATTATTTATTTTTGTATAAAAGATACAAAATATTACGTAACAATATAACCATCACACTTCTCTACTTTTAGAGCATAATATTTAATATAAGTTTTTAATAATCAAGTAAGAAAGACTTTAAAAAGTATCATATTATGTGAAAATATTGAAATTATAAATAGAAAACATATTATTTGTAATAATTGGTAAATATTATAACCATCACACTTCTCTACTTTTAGAACTAAATATAAGTTTTTAAAAATGAAGTAACAAAGACTTTAAGAAGTATAATATTATGTGAAAATATTGAGATTATAAATAGATAAAACATATTATTTATAATTGGTAAATATTAATACTAGAATAAACATATTACAACCAACCTATATTTTAATCGGATTGTAAAGCAAAACTCACTGGTCTTAATGTCACTTTACCTCTATTTATTGAAAGGTCTTTCAACACTTACAACTACTATTTTATTTAATGTCACTTTACCCCTATTTATTGGCACTACTTGCTCAACCAAACGACTGTTTCTCACAAGTACCTTGTTTAACTACTGTTTTCTTTAAAATCCACATTGTCTAAAACCTCAGATCAAGAAGTTCGGGAATATCTCCGATTCTGCATCTATCAACAGTCTTGCCTCGAATTGAAAGGAAGAAAGCCATGTTTGATTGCAGCTTCCCATACTCGACTGACGCTGGCGCTGTCAATGATAAAATCACGTAATTCATGATGATTCCATTCTTCAAGTGCATGCACGATCCCTCCAACACGCCATGCGCTCATCACTCTTCTTGGCAACCCGTTCTAATTTAGTTTCGTTTTCCATCAAACAAAACCAGAGTCGAACAACAGTGATCAACATCTTCCATTAAATTATAATGAGAGTTGGCATACACATATTTTTAACAAAATACTGAACTTACCTCGCAGGCATGCAGATTCTCAAGATTCTTGGGCACAATCATTGCAGGAACGGTCTCGTAAGTGCATTCCTCACGAACATTTTGTATCGGAAAGGGAAGAAACGGAATAAAACGAGTGCCCTCCGGTGCCTTCATCTGATCTTCTCGACTAAGCCATTTGCCTACTATCCATGTCTGTACCACATTCAAATTTTCATCAATCAAAGGATTCAAAGATCCTGATACAACGTGCTCCTAAAGATGATATGAATTAATCTAATTAAACAATTTCCGACGAAGAATCTTTGGATCGAATCTCCACAATATCACAAACGACTTAAAGGAAATGTATAGAACACGTCCTACCTTGCAGGTAATGCATGACTGGTAACTTGTGACATGGAAGAGGTTATGTCTAAATTTCAGAGGCAGCCCCATCTTTAATTTCTTGAATTGCTCTTCTGAGTCCACCATAAGCTGCTCAGTAAAGTAAAATAGTAACTGAATCAAATTGGAATATTGGAAACTGGAGACGAGAGTTATCGATCGTGTAATTCTAAATTAATTTCTGGTTTTGTTTATGACATATGTGCAGACCTGAACCTTCACCCCACGTTCACAAAGAACCCTCGCTATGCCCGATCCCACCTTGGATTCTTCACCATAAATAAGTACCTCCAACGTTTCCTTCTCCAGAATGAAATTCAAAATAAAAGCAGCTGCTAAGGTACTACCATCAACAATACGGATTTTGAGATTCTCGTGTCGCTTGAGAAACAGTTTTCCACTTTCATTCAAGTCCTCATTCTGGACGTCATCAATAGGCAAAATTAAAGAGGTCCCGTTTTAACAAAATAGAAGGAAGAGGGAAGATTAATGCCAGAAATGAGACTGATCAATACCTCGTTGAGAAGACCTAAACTTATGACTTTTGCTCCCTTCTTCTCTGCGTCCATTATGGAATCTTCAATGAGCTGGTTAATCCTTGATTTCTTAGAAGGTAGAAAATACTGCATAAGACAATTCATATATATGAATCAAGAACAGAGAAAATGAATGCCAATAAATGTCTAAATACAGAGTTCTAGCCAAGATAGAAATTGAAAATTGCGATACAAAGAAAACAAAACCTTCTAAAAAAAAGTTGTATGTATCACCTGAAAAGTGTATCTTGGAATGACCCATGTTTGCATATGCAGTCGATCTAGTCGATTCTTTTCAGCTGTGAATGTTCGTCCAAAAATCCATAAGAGCAGCATGACTGCGTTGCTGATAGGCCACAACATGCGAATATACCATTTGGAAGAGTATGGTTTTGCAGCAAATGAAGCAAAGCCCAAACGCAAATGAAAAACCGACAGCAGGCTTGTTAAATGGGTAAGATATACGTAATCAACTCTCTCTTTTCGCCCTGTTTCAAATTAGAATATTAATTTATCAGAATAAATTTTGTATAATATTGTTTCACTTAAAAAAAATTTAAGTGGATAGACGTTTTTATTTGAGATGGATTACATAAGTCTTTATTTGAGATTTGGGATGGGCTACTGTCTATGTTTTTTCATTTAGGGATGAGGACTAGACAAGTGTATTGCCCAGATTGATTTTATGACAGTCATTCAAAGTTCCAAATAAACAATTATAAAAATTATATATAAAAAATAACTAGTAGCAAATGAATGGATAACTGGTAGCCATGCATAAATAACTCATAGCTGATGAATGGAATGGATAACCAACACAGTTCAGGCAGATGAATGTGAGATACAAAAATAATATAAAAAATCACTTATAGTTTATAAAAGAATAACATGAAGAATGGTGGTGATAACATGTAGCTAAGCATGGATAACTCAGAGACTTGAACCGTTCTACTGAATAAAAAAAATATAAAATATCTTCCATTCCATCACTATATTTGATTACTATCTACTTAATCCAACCACAAACTGTATAGATGTGCTACTTAATTGACAAATATATTTACCCAGCCATGCATCCTCATAATCACTATATCTAATAATTGATTACTATCTACTTGATCTAACCATTGATCTAACCATAAACTATATAGAGATGCTATTTTATTGACAAATATATTTTACCTAGCCATGCATCCTCATAGAGCTTATTCGAAGTTTTGTCGACAGTTCCATAAAGATAATCATAGATCGGCATGAAAAGACAGAAGTTGGTGTGCACCTGAGAATGATGAAGAGAGTGAAATCTGCACATACAATTTTTTGTGAAATAACATAAATAAAATTATAAGAATTCACTGATTCAGCATATAGCTTTGAAGAAATTTTAAAGACATACGGTTCAATCATAAGCCACATATATACATATATATATATAAAAGCCGTGAAATACTTACGAGGGCGTGTACATGAAGTATTTCAGAGGAGGAAATGTCCTGAATGCCCACTCGGGGATAAACTCAAAGTTGCAGTGGCCCATATTATTCATGAAATCGAACCATAAATGGTAGCCAAACAGAACAACGATCGAAGCACTATTGGTGATAGGCAGAACTAGTTGAGCCATGGACAGGATTAGTGCATACATGATATGTTCTGCAAACGGATGCACCACAGCTGAACAGAAATGAAAGCCAAAGCACAAATTTAGTATCGAACGTCAAGATAACGCATCGTCATGGCAACGTTTTTCTTAGAGGTTTTTCTTACATGTAATTGGTTCCGTTACAAAAGACGAGTGGTGATGCGAATGGTACAGGTTATACAGAAAATGATGATGCAGCGCTCTATGTGCCCAGTAATATATGAATTCGACTGGCCCGGCGTGAGCCAAACTTGTCACAATAAGACCTTTTGTATTCCATAGAGGGAGATTGGAAACTCGTGGGATGAAGACATGAGCTAGTTTAAGCAACAGTGCATACCAGAGAATATAGTCGTCCCTGAAACAGAAGGTTACCAATGATGTCAAATGATTTTCTTGGCATATAATTACTAAAATCTGAGGGATAGAGCTCTTACTCTCCTTGGACTAGGAATGAACATACCAGGTTCCCTCTCGATCAACCTGCTCAAACTGGATACTCTTGGACTGAATCTGGCGCTTGCTCCTTGCATTCTGATAACGAGAAATGCTTATCCATAACTGGTTATGAAGGTATCGAACAGCGACAAAGATAAGAAGAATCAGACTGAAGTTATCTGCCTCTTGTCCTCCTAGTAAATTGGTATGAATAGCCTTGATGACAAACGGTGACAGGAGGAGGTACTTCATGCACAAAAACATCCGATTTCATATTATCAGTCCAAGACATAATTTTTTCAATTAAGCTATGGATGCAGTCGATAATCTTACCTTGAAGTTGCCAAGCTTTTCCCATGGCCATGGTGTTAGAGGCCCCGGCTTGGATGCCATCCTGTTGGAAATTTGAATAAGGGTTAGGATGCAGTGACAGACTTTCAGAGACAAACAAATATAAGAAAACGTTAGCGCACTAATTTGTAAAGCAACCAGTGGGCTCTTATAGGCTAATGAGTCCAGGCCTGGAATGACTTATTTTTCAAATTTGAACTTATTTGATATGTAAGGAAAATAAGAACTGTCAAAGTCAATGTCTACTGGTATGGGAAAATGAGAAAGCTCAAATTGACTTTTGGTTTTGTCCTAAACCTAAATTCTAGTATTTTGGCGTTTTCCAAGGTCTGACAGGGTTTTGACACTTTTGGTTTTGTCCATAAACAGTGGTAAATTCTAGTATTTTGGCATTTGCCAAGGTTTGACAGGGTTTTGACACTTAGGAAAAATAATATGGTACCATAGTGTTGGATTTAATGCTTTGGATTGTGGTCATTGAGTTTGGTAGCTATAAGCAGTACTAAGTAGGCTTGGAGTTTAAGATTCAACTAGAAAAAGTGTAACTCATTTAGAAGAGCAGTCCACTTGCAGAACCTCAAATCAATGAAAATAGCTTCCTGGTTAACTATATGATCTGTAAAAACCAAAACAATCCAATATGCTCAGCGGCCACACTATAGGGCCATGAAATTTATAAAGTAGATACTCAAAATCATGGGTATTACTGTTAGTGCTCATGAAGCCTAAACTGATGTGTAATGTGCTTCATAAGATAGTGTTTAGAATAATAATTTTATATAAAAATGCAAAGCAATTTGACATTCATGAATTTGTATAAAACACTGAAAGACATAAAGAACACAAGTCCATCATTAAATTTCCTTTTTAATGAACAGAGTAAATTTGAAATTCCAAACCTACTAACGACTAAACGTTGATTTTGGCTCTTCATAGCTCACATGGTATGATGTCATCACGATGTCATCGTAGTTTAAACCCTGACTTCCCGAACATGGAGCTTAAATGAGCCCCATCTACTTCCGTACATTTCTGCTGATTGGTTTGAATGAACCTATCTATAAACCTTTTATATCTTATTTCGACGTACTTTTCTGTCACCGTTTATATCTTATTTCGACGTACTTTTCTGTCAATGAATATTTATCATAAGTACATTTTGCCGGGCCATTACTTGTTAAAGGGTAGGGTAATAGTCTATTAGTCATATAGATAAATTGTCCGACTCACTGCCTCTCACATAAATTAAATTGCCTTTTTGGTGTCGATGAATCGTTATCATAAATACTTTTTGCCGGGCTATTCCTTGTTGAATAGCCTTTCTGTATAAAGTCTTTGGTATTAAAGGCCGAAAATTATATAGTAGCTTATTTAATTATAAGTAACTCGTCTAAGTCATCTGAAATCCAGCTACCACAGCAGCTCTAAAGTAACATTAAATAAACCGCCTCTGAAATCCAACTACCACAACAACTCAATAACATTAAATAAACCGCCGCATACTAGATATTGATAGCCCTATCAAAACCTGTTTTTTTATCCATGTACTAACCCTATTTGTGAATACACACCAGTGTATTCTGTCCTCCTGGACGTGCGGAGTTGGCAGTGCCACGACTTCCTTATTCATCATCTTTAATATACGACCCGGAGTTGGAAGTGAAGCTTTTATGCATATGAAATATGCTTTATGAAACTAGCAATTGCCCAAAGGAAGGTGTAATAATACTTCATTAAGGTAGTTGTTAGCGGGTGAGGAAAAAAAATGTAACATTAAAGCGAGGTAGTGGGAGATTGCAAGTAATACCAAAAAAAAATGGAGCACTTCAATGTATTGAAAAATCAGAAAATTAACAGTTTAACATCACATTACACAGTGCACATGCCATTGCACCCATTGCACCCATTGTACGGGAGAAATATATCTCGTGAAGAAAATAAGCCAATGTGTAGTTATAATCTGGAATTACTTGCTATCCATGTGGTTCCAAAGTTCATAATTGTGCTAGCATAGGCTGTCAAAGCAGCTTGGAAAACAAACATTTAACAACGGTTTATATAGTTCTAACTTCTCACATTAACAAAAGTCATGTTCAAGGAGTAGACATGATAGCACTGCATGGTTTGGCAAAAATGGTACAAATTTGAAGACATTTCCTGCACTTCATAGATACAGAAAAGAACATCAAGAAGAGTAAAAGCAAAGATTTCAGTATATATATACATTTGATAATTCAAGGTAATAACACAGTATTGGTGAACACTCTTG
>LPNX010530918.1:169970-190100 GCA_001517045.1 Pseudotsuga menziesii
TCCAACATACATCAATTGACACAATTGAAGACAATATCAATACCCATGATACTGTTTTAGATGATACAATGAGCTCCCAGCCACGATTCATTATCATCCAATCCATCAATAGATGATTTCAAAACAATTGCAAACAAAGTATTTATCAATAATTACATCTCTAGCCAAAACCACGGGTATTTGTTTACCCTTGCAAGCATCATTGCTTCCAAGAGTCAGGATTGCCTTCGGTCCATCAAGTTTTGAGAAACTGTGCAAAATGAACCTTAAAACCTTTGGAGTGTTATCATTTGCATATTTTATTAAGGAGCTATATTGTTTATTGTTCCAACTTGTCTGCATTTCAACTGATTATAATTATCTGCTAATTGATTGGAACTTGTATTGAGGTGAACCCATTATTCGCTGAATCCGTTTGCACTAGTGTATCATCCTCATCTTCTAGATCACAAAAAGAAATATCCTCCTCATTAAACAACCCTGTTGCAAAATGTACAGATGCATCACTTTTACCTGGTTCTGCCTGCAAGCAATTATCTACATCTGCATCCTCATCATTATGCTCCACATCCTCAATAGATGTTGTGTGATTATACAAATTGTTTTGCCTAGAAATATGATAATCACCTTTAGAGTTATTGGCAATTTCTGGTGCCACTGTTTCTAGAGATACAGACTTGAAAGAATATGCCTTTTTGTTGCTCTCTATAACTAGTGAAAAATGCTCAAACTTCTGCTCTTGGAGGAAACAAGAGAATGTTCCTTTCTGGACTGCCCAAGATTCCTCCAGCATTGATTGACCTGGCCTTGTTTATTTTCTTTGACTCCTCTGAAAACAATGCCCTGGCCTCTAATATCTGCAAAGCCAAAATAAAATACTTATCAATTTTCTTCTGTCCTTAATACTCAAAAGGCCAGAGGCTCCAAATGATCCAGATAATTTATTTTTCACCTAAAGGAAGTATAATTTTACTCATCAGAACGTGTAGAACTTTAATTGAGAAGAATGTAGTAAAAATAAGCGACCAGGCTAATGCAATATGAAAAGCATTGCTAATGAGAAGGATAGATTTTCTTATTTCAAGCAAGCAGAACTCTGTGAAAAATGAGACTTGTAAGATGAAACCTAGTCTAAGATGTAGATCACACATGATTGAGCCAAGGTCTCTTATTGCATTTTATTCCACCTATATGAGGATATTGCAAATTCAAAAAGCACATCTACTATTAAAAGTCACACAATTTCAACAAAAAGCACAATTTCAGAGATCCAAATCACCATGCAGAGTTCTTTTTGCATATGTCCAAGAAACTAGAAATGAACGAGAATACAGAATACATATGCTATAGAAAAATCTTTTTATAACCTTGACTTCAACTACTTCACAGGAGATATCGGTATCACGGCCACAGAGAGTTTGCAATGAAGCTTCAAACTCTTGATTTCCAGTCTTGGCCTGCAGCGTTATAAACAAGGACTTCCCAAATTAAGTTTTCATTAAGCTTGTCACATTGAATACTGACATGTTAGAGAACTTCAGATGACTTTGGTGAAGAAAACTAACTCATATAAAACTCAACAGCCATCTTGGATATTTTGGGATGAAAAAGAGTCCAAGCATCAAGAAGGTGCAAGGGGAAATACCTACACTTTGGGTAACAATATGAATGACGATTTCTCAAAAGAATCTAAAGATAGGAAAATGAATTGACTCTACAAAATTATACTTACTAAGCCTACATACCATAAATTTCCAAAGGCCTCCAGTCAAGGAATAGCCCACATGAATATGCCAGCATAATACCAACTGTGACAATGAACTCTTTTAAAAATGAAACAATTAGTCAGTAATGAGATTCACAATTTTGTTTCAATGATTCTTCATATAATGAATTAGTCTTGCTATTCAATATCATGTGTGACTGTTCCAAGGCTTCCTCACAAGTGCTTGGGAGTTATTTCAGCGATGTATACCGATACCTAAAGTGATTATGTCACACCTTGTCTATCAGATTCCTATCATACCAATAATTTTGACTTGACAAAAGCATAAATACGTGCATGATACATACATAGAGACATAACACCCATCCCTCCCTCCCATATACATGTAGAGACCAAAAATTAATAACCTTCAATAATTTGGATTGTTTCAAAGGAAGGTATCAACTTACAGTAAATGAGATGACTCCCACTCCAAAACCTGTTAGCAATTGAAGAGAAAAACTACTGTAGCTTTGAGCCTCCTCCCAAAAGCCATAGGAGCTAACTATTCATGTAAAAACATATGCCTAATAGAGAACAAACTGACATTCAATTATCCAAGAGTCGAAGTCAGAATTTGAAGACTTTACTACATAAAAAGATCCAGACCACATAAAAAATACATTAAAAAACTCATACCACATAAAAACACATTAATGAAGCTAGCTACTTCAGATAGTATGCATAATTTTTTTCAGGATCGAGTTAGAGTTTACAACGAGTGAATCAAACAATTCTCCAATACGAAAAAAAGGAACGCAAAAAATTTACAAGAACAATAGGGATTCTGCATTCCATGATATGTCCATCATTTAGACATCAAATTAGAGAGTACAAGCTCATGTGAAAACAAAATACTGAAATGAAATAAACAGACAACAAGAGGAAATCTAACCACTCTACATGCAGAGGGCATCTAACAATTCATAATTTTCCTAACTCTAAGAATTCTACAGGGATGAAATCTAGGCATTCTACATGGAGAGCAAGTCTAAAAATTCATTTTTTGGTGAATACTAATTCATTATACCTTGTAAACTGCATTTACACATAGAAAAAATTGGAGTCACAAGAAACTATGCTTGACAGTGGCATGATATTCAAGAAGTCTTTAACCATTGTATCATCTCAACCTCATAGGGCTTTCCTTGGGATTGCTTCCTCCAAAATATATGTGGATTCAGATTATTCAAACATCTAAGTTTTAGCAACATTCCTACTATTTTAAGTTGTTTACCAATCAGTTTAAGCACACATAGAATTGGTTCCAAATAGCATTGATGCCATTTCAGAGTTTGAGCATCTAGCTTGGTTATTATAAGACTTGTTTTTAACCCTTTATAATGTTGCTATCCATTGTTTGGGTGTATATGTATCTCATTCCCTCTACAGTGTCATATCCAACACACTTCCATTTTTAACAAGCTAGAGGGTGTCCTTGCCTCACATAAAAATAAAATAAAATACTACAAAACAGCAGCCTTCATCCAAGACTTATATGTGGGAGAAAGAAGGTTTACCCCATAATGAAGTTTTAGCATTGCCATCCATTCACCTGGTCCACAAATATCAGAAAGCACAATTGCTACAACTGAAACAACATATTTTCCTTATTTGTGTATCTGCTGAGAAGTATCAATTTCATGGTCCATCCTCCATGTATCCCATTTTGGATCTGAATAGATTAAACAGTGATATTAGACACTTTCTAATTCACGTTTCATGTCTTTAGGACACCATTAAGTAACATCCCGAAAGAGAAAGTAAGGAGCCACATGCCAACTATAACCTTTTCATTTAAAGGAAAAGTGACAATGAGCTTGCTCAATTGGAACTACAACTACAATCATAGGATATCTAAACACAATAAAAATATATATTTGAAGACTTTACTATACATAAAAAGATCCAGACCACATAAAAAAAAACATTAAAAAACTCATACCAAGGCTATGTTCATTAGCCTTACAACGTTTACGTCAAGTCCCCCATTCTATAGTAAACCCTTTACTGTCTCCCATTTTACCAAGTGGAATTTTTAATCATTGAACTTACTACCTCCTTGCCATTAAAAGTTTTTTATTTATTTGCTTATCTGATTCCTGATATTGATTGGAACTAACATGGTTGAGCACTAAAATACAAAAAGAGATGAGAAAATAGTATTGTTTGAGACAACAAGATGGATTTAACCAACTCACTCCCCATCCTAATATTAGACTTAATATTCTGGATGGCATGAACCCGATGTATTGCTTTGGACTATTTTAATGAAAGGTAAGTTCCCAGATACTTAATTAAGCTCCAAATTTGAGTTCCTAGAAAGCCAGCTATTCTACAAAACCTTTGTAGCAGAACAAGTGTTTGTTGTGAAGTTATCAAATAGATAACAATGATCATTTGCTCCCTAAGAGATCAATTATTGATCTACATAATGAGGCCAGTTCTTCAATATGGATTCCAAGGGCATAAAATACTAATCAATAGATAGTTTGAAAAATAACTCTAAATATTACAAATAAGAGAATGCATCTATTGCACTTTGAAAGTATGGAAAGATACATACATCATGACATGAGATGTAACTTAAAACACATACCATAGTTTAATAGAGAAAGACAAAAATTTGAAGGTTGTAAGTGAATCAAATTACAAGGTTACAAGAGTTAAAACATTATACGACATACCTGAACGCTAATCCTTTTCTCTCCGTAAACACTTTCTCTTGCAGCCATATTCTTGGTGACAAGAGCATCCTCCTTTGCCTTGGCAATGAATCAAAACACATTGATGAAGCTAGCTACTTCAGATAGTATGCATAATGTTTTTGAGGATCGAGTTAGAGTTTACAACCAGTTAATCAAACAATTCTCCAATAGGAAAAAAAGTTACGCAAAAAATTTACAAGAACAATAGGGATTTTGCATTCCATGATATGTACAAGCTCATGTGAAAACCAATCAAGTTAGCGTTTACAACCAGTCAATCAAACGAATTCTCCAATATGATTAGACATTACAAGCTCATGTGAAAACCAAATACTGAAATGAAATAAACAGACAACAAGCAAAAGTATCAAGTTTTTTTCAATTTCTGTAAGAGAAGCCCTTTACCATCAAAGCAAACTCATAAAGCCCAAAACACCTCTTAAAAAGCAATAATAAGAAACATTTGTACCATTCAATTAAACAAAAACACTTATGAAGCATGAGAATCTTTTTCCACCTTATTTTAACACTTGGATTAGAGAGTTACATCAAAACTGTGGTGTGTTGATGTACTTGGAGGACCAACTTCAAGATTCAAGGTAGAGGCCTATAGGAAGTCACAAGGCTTTGTAAAGACAACATGGCTTTGTAAATACATTTTGGAAAGGAATATTGCAGGGCACCAAACCATGATTTGATGCAAGAAATCCAATAATTTGTTGATATTGGATGATTCAAAACACTAGTGTGGAGTCTGCACTGCAACAAGACTATAATGGCAATGGCATCAACCCTAACCAGTAACACCACCTCTAAACTTTGAATAAATATTCAGAACAGGACACAGAAGGCCTCTTGATGACAAATGGTCCAATGGACAAACATTAGAGTTTCTAGGAACTGTCTAAGTCCTCGTATAGATAATGGGATTGCACAAGAAACTCCCACAAAGGACAATACTTGGAAGGTTGGAAACTCGTCCTCTGGAACTGGAAGCTAAAGAACATCCAACAAGTTTGTAGGATGATAAAATTGCCAATGGCTAGTTCCTGATGCAGGTGAAATGGATTGAAGTGAAGAAAATGAAGATAAAGAAAAGAAGCACTGTTGAAGAAAAACTAAAGAGGCCCTCCGGTTGTAGAAGTTTTGACTGTTTGGGATACAGGGTTTGCATGCAGTAAAAGGGTATAATATGGCCCAAAATATTCAGAGCACTCATTATGAGGCAACTTATCTTGGGGTTTAACACCTACAGATAATTCGTGTTGCTTCTTGAAGAAAGATATGAATAGATAAGCTAAACCTCATAACACCAACAACAGGAAAAGAATACTGACCTCATATCGTGGCTCATATCGGGGGAGGGATTCTGTTGAGTGATAGCGAGCCTCTCTCTTCCTATCTCTTAGCTACCATGAAGAGACACCACCACACTTTTGTTGTACCCAATTGATCAGCGAATGAGGCAATTTATAAAAACAATTCAACCTGGGTTGTTCACTCTTTTAGGATGTGTACACCTTGTACTCACTTCAATCAACTTCTAGTTAATGATGTAAAAGTGAACATCCCCCATTACCAAACATAAACATGAAGATCCAATCTCTATTTGTCATCAATAAGCAGAGATCCCTAGAAACAACTTAAATTTATTATAGATGATCTATAATCTAGACCAATTTATGTAAGAAGCTTTAGTTTGCATTCTAAAACAAATGCATCTGAATTTAGAGTAAAATTTGAAACAAATGGGAGCACGTCCATGTTTTTAGGGAAATTGAAAATTGGTTCAACACATACGATTCCAAGCATATGGTTGTAAGCCAAGCCATCATAGCAAGCATTGATAATGCTAATGAAGAGTTGGGATGTTTTGTTTGCGGAATATCAATGTATTGGTTTGCTTGAAACGGGAGAGACCGGTGCATTGTTGGATCTTAGAGACAGCAGAGTCAAAACCCACATGAAAAAAAAATTGGAAGTCTAGATCATGAAGATAAAGGTGCCAATAAGCATGATTTCCCAAAGGGTTCCCCATAATTAGTAAGCATAGGTGAATGTAGCATAACTAATAGTAAGATCGAACCAACAACTTAGTTAAATATAAATTCCTCTCTATAAAATGAAAATTAAGTAAGATGGGTTACCAATTTTCATGAGGAGATGTACAGTCTTGATGAAGAATGACTGGTTGGACGAAGATAGAGCCCTCTGCAACTCTTTGTCATCTATGAATCTGCTCCCATCTTGATCACACATATGAAAAGACCTTATGATTTATGTATCTGTTCTCGGTGCAAATGTTGGTTGTGCAGGAGGGTAACGATAAGGCTATGGACCTCCAGACCCACAATTATCTGAATTTATTTCATACCAACACTAATATAAATCAAGCTGAGGATTACAAGACAATCTACCAAGCTAGGAAAATGTTTTGAATTAGGCGAGAAATGCAATTACCCTTCTCTATTTCTCTGTTCACAAAATGCACTAATTGATACACATTCATACCCCCAAAGCACAAGCAGCCAAATGACAGCCTATGAGAAATTGTGACAATAATATTCAAATAATCATCAACAACTGGACTCTATAAACAGCCAAACGACAACAAATGGAGGAAAATTTGTGAAAAAACACCCAAATAATCAAAAGCTACTGGAGTCTACTAACATATATATTCAAAAGGCTCTGCAAAAATAATCTGCTATGCCAAGATCATGATTGCTAGATAAAAGCTCCACCTAGGCCAGAGGTAAACACTAAAGTTATGAAGAAAGAATGAAGGAGAAATTACCAGATGCATAGTGTACTAGCAAACCAAATGTCATGACCCTATGATTGCACTGCTTATATTCATCATCGTTGAAAGGGGTTTGATTACAGGAAATATCCAAGGCTTTGGCTTCATTATATCCCCTTGTTCTCTGTGTAATAGCAGCCCTACAGTCCCCTACATTCGCAACATACATATTTTTGCCCCTTATGAGCATGGTAATAGTCGTGGTGCCACTCATAGAATCACCAGAGCTGCTCATTAGTAGCCTGAAAAGGAGATTGATAGGTTGAGATGGCTTCTGTGGATAAAAGTGGCTCATACCTACATTCTAATGAGCATTGAAAAGGATGAGGTGTGGGAAACCTACATTCTAATGGGGGAATAGTTCTAACATATAATACAATGAAAGAATGGGATCATATACTTACATAAAAAAAAGGATCTTGGCCAAGAAATCCATATGTGAAGAAGGATACACTCATCAAAATGGTGGAAAGAGATAAATTAAATGGCATATATTTCATGTTGCTTGTTTCAATTACCAGCTTCTGCAAATCAAAGGAAAAGTCTATGCTTTGTTACAACATGTTATAAGAATCATCACTAAGTAGCAGAAATCATTTTCAAAACAGGCCTTGCTCCCATCCATTGATTTTCTGCAGCTCCCAAATTCCCAAGGCCTGCTATCCACAAAATAGTAATACTACTAAGGTTAGTTGTGGGTATATCACATATTTATATTCAATTTCCTAATACTTTAGCCATACTTTTCCTTGGTGATTAATCTCATCATTGTTTCTTAAATTCACCTTAACTTAACAGTTAGTCAAGGTGGCACTAAGAAAAATTGTAACGTCCTCGACCCTCCGATCGACGAAGAGGACGCTACTATACATCAAATCATCCGGGCATCTAGCCCAACCAACATGAACATACATATATGTAATGCTGAAGCATGATACTTAAAACATCAAACATATTACGAGACACAATCATTCATATACACAACGGAATCAAAACATATCAATCAATACTCATGCATATACAGATCAGCATTTAACATGTATATAATCATTTATCAATGGTAAACATAATTGCAGACACAAGTTAGGCAAGAATACTTATCTTAATAAGAACTTGTTCCGCAACCAGCTACGTCGCTGCAACGTTCCACCCAACCATAGGCCCGCATGCTCCTTAATCTCTCAACAACGCTACCACCCCCGAGCCGGGCATGATTCCCCAAGGAATAAGGAACTATCAGGATTACACATAGCCAAGGATAACAACACCACAAGGGTACACAACTCATCCAAGCCAACACAGTTGGGTTTATCAGGCGAACAACGGATAAGCCAAGCCAACACAGTTGGGTTTATCAGGCGAACAATGGATAAGCCAAGCCAACAAAGTTGGGTTTATCAGGCCATCCAGTAGCTCGGAAAGGCTAAATGCTAATCTGGTGAGCTCATTGAAGAGTTACATACACCAACACCAGAACCATCATGGCTTCTAGAACACCCACACACACCCAACACAAGGAAATCAGTCCCTTCTCTGCAACGCAGTTCCTCAGACCCTGATCTCCCTTCCAGTGATAGTCAGGGGTTGTGGAGACAAAAGCCATCTTAGTAGCTCTGTCTGTGTGGATCTCAACCCACCAGGTTTATCAAGCACCTCAAACCCTCATTCACCACTCCAATGCAGTCTGAGGACAAAACCACTACATGCAAGCAGCCAAATAGCTATTCAAGCTTTTACAGGGGAAAAAAACAATTGACCAAAACGTAGGAACTCCCAACAATTCTTAAAGCAATACCACCACAAAAAGGGAAAACACAGCCAAGTAAAACATGGGAAAACAGCAGCCCACAACGACTATGAACCCACAGCACCCGATCCTCAATGCAACTGCTGGAGAAATTGCATAGGCAGAAAATGGGGAAAGAACAACTCCCAACTATGTGTGAGAAAGAACAACTCCCAACTATGCGTGATGGACAAAGACGCAACCCACAGAACTATTGATGCCATTACAGCCACGATTCAGCAATGGAAATAACATAACCATTATGCAGTCTGACAATGGTGGAAAAAGACACAAAACTCTGCATGAACAGAGGAACGAATTGATCCGCAAGCCAATAAATCTGTGAGGCAGAGGAGAACCATCTTTCTGCGTGAACAGAGAAGAAAACTCATAGACTAGAAATCGGCATGAGAGAGGGAAGGAGAACCCCCAACAATGGAATGTGGAACCTTTTAACTCCGCCCAACGTGAGGGAAACAAACAGACTCTCAATCCCCATAGTGGATAGACCATCCGCTACCCCAAGGCACGTCGTGGAGAGAGTGTGAGCGTGGTGGTCTTCTACCAGCCAATCGTTGCCCCCAACTAACAACGGAATAACTAAGGTGGTGGTGAGCAAAAGAGAGTGGTGACACATGGCTCTTCCCCCATGACTCAATGTTCAACATTCCCCTTCCTTATCCTTTGGAATCATGCCCCTTCTCAATTTAGTTGCAGTGAACATAGCTGGTTGGGTTATTTAATTAAAATGCGTGTTTACATGATGCCACCATTTAATATATGTCATATGTCCCGATATACCATCGGTGACCATTCCAATCCGAAACATAACATAACTAAATCAATCGTGGGGCCTTTTCCCTTAGCTCCTCACCACGATTACTTACAACATATGTATTAATGAAAACGGGGTCAAAACCAAGGTGTTACATTCCCCTCCCCCTTTAATAGCATTGTCCTCAGTGCTTTACAAAATTTGAACAAAATGCTACACTGGTACCACTTTAGTGTTCCGCAGGATTGAACAAAAATGGATGTGCCAATCGCGTAGCATCCTCCAGCTCCCACGTAGCCTTTTCAGGTCCGTAATGCTCCCATTGCACCTTTACCTGCCCTATGGCTCGGTTCTGGATCATTGTGACCTTCCTGTTGAGGATGCGCATTTTCTCGATTCGAAACTCTCCCTCGGGTTCAACCTGAATCACATCCCCATTTATCACATGGTTAGGATCATGTACATATTTCTTAAGCAAAGAAACATGAAAAACATTATGAGCTCTAGTACTAGCAGGTAATGCAAGTCTATATGCAACAAGTCCTATTCTTTCAAGCACTTCAAACGACCCACATAAGGTGATAGCTTGGCACAACTTCCAAGATTCAAGGAACTTTTCTTTGCTTTCACTCTGAGGTAAACATGATCCCCAACACTGAACTCTCTGTTCATCCTATGCTTATCTGCATAGCTTTTCTATCTGTCCTGTGCTGCTTTCAGATTCTACCTAATCTTTACAACCTCTTGCTCCATTTCCTTGAGCAATTCTAGTCCAAGCACAACTCTATTCACTGGGTTATCCCAAGTCACGGGTGTCCTACACCTTCTTCCATACAAAGCTTCATATGAACTCATCCCCAAGGATGCCTGCTGTCCATTGTTGTAAGCAAACTCTACCAAGTGTAAGTAATCTTCCCACTTGGTTGGTTTGTCCATCACATACATGCAAAACATATCTTCAAGCACCCGATTAACTCTTTATATCTGCCCATCTTTCTGAGGATGGTATGCAGTGCTGAAGTTTAACTTTGTGCCCAAATCTGCAAACAACCCTTTCCAAAAATTGGAAGTGAACTTGACATCTCTATCAGAAACTATTGCCTTCGGCAATCCATGCAATTTGAAAATCTCATTCATGAAAATATTTGCAATGTCATTAGTCTTATGCGTAGACTTCACTGGTATAAAATGTGTTGCTTTTGTCAACATGTCTACCACAACCATGATGGAATCATGTTGTCTCCAAGTCATCGGAAATCCTATAATAAAATCCATGGAAATAACTTCCCATTTCCATTCTGGAACTGGCAAAGGCTGCAACAATCCTGTTGGATGTTGATGCTCAACCTTTACCTATTGACATTTCATGCACCTTGAAATGTATTCAGCCATGTCCTTTTTCATACCTAGCCAAAAGCACTGCTTTCTAGTTGTAGCAATTGTCTTCTGATATCCTGGGTGACCAGAGTACGGAGCTTGATGGATTTCATCCATAACAACTCTCCTCAAATATGCTACATTCGGAATATAAAGTCCATCTTCTTCCAATTTATATCCCTCATACTTCTTCTCAAGACTTTGCTGCTACAATTTGTCTTTTACCTGCTCATACAATTCATCTCCGGCAACATGATTAACAATCTGTTGCCTCAAATCTGATTGGAAAATACTAAGAGATGCCACATGCATTTCATGTACCTTCCTGCTGAGTGCATCATCTACCTTGTTTTCTTTTCCTTTTATGTGCTTCATTTCGAAATCAAACTCACATAAAAATTCCAGCCATCTCACTTTCCTAGCATTCAGAGTAGGCTGATCAAACAAATACTTCAGTCCACAGTTATATGTTCTGAGTTTAAATCCTCTACCCATCAAGTAATGTCTCCACATCTTGAGAGCATGTACTATGGCTGCAAGCTCTAGATCATGAGTGGCATAGTTCTTCTCGTGCTCCTTCAGCTTTCTTGACTCATAACATATCACGTGGTTGTCCTGCATAAGGACTCCTCCAAGCCCTTGTCTGCATGCATCGGTACATACCACAAAATATTTCTCTGGGTCTGCAACCTTCAATACTGGTGCACTGGTGAGAAGATTCTCCAACCGTTGGAAGCTTTCTTCACACTTCGAAGTCCATTCGAACTTTACTCCCTTCTTTTGCAAAGAAGTGATGGCATGTGCAACCTTGGAAAATTATTCAATGAATCTCCTGTAGTATCCTGCAAGTCCCATAAAAGATCTTATATCCGTCACATTTCTTGGAGTAGGCCAATTCATAATGGCTTCAATCTTCTCAAGGTCTACTGATATACCCTCTCCTGAGATAATGTGACCCAAGTACTGAATTCTATCTCTGTAGAAGTCACACTTGCTCAGTTTTGCATACAGCTGATGTTCCCTGAGCACTTGCAATGTCAATCTCAAATGCTCTTCATGTTCTTCCTCATTCTTGGAATAAACAAGAATGTCATCAAGGAAAACAAGAAAAAACTTGTCCAAATACTTACTGAAGACGTTGTTCATAAGGCACATAAATGTAGCGGGTGCATTTGTGAGACCAAATGGTACCACTACAAACTTATAATGTCCATACCTTGTCCTGAAGGCTGTCTTATGAATGTCTTCATCCTTGACTCTCACCTGATGGTAACCAGACCTCAAGTCAATCTTGGAAAATACCTTTGCTCTTTTCATTTGATCAAAGAGGTCATTAATCCTAGGAAAAGGGTATTTATTCTTCACGGTAACCTTGTTCAACTGTCTGTAATCAATACATAACCTGAGTGTACCATCTTTCTTCTTCACAAACAGAACCGGTGCTCCCCAAGGAGACACACTCAGTCAGATATACTTCCTTTCCAACAACTCTTGCAGTTGCATATTCAACTCTAGCATCTTCGGTGCACTCATCCTATAGGGTGTCTTGGACACTGGTGCTGCTCCTGGCACAAGTTTAATGGTGAAATCAATGTCCCTCTTTGGAGGAAGCCCTAGAATTTCATCAGGAAACACATCCTTGAATTCTTATAACACCTAATAATCCTCCAACCTAGGAGTCTCATCTCCTGTTGGTTCCAGAATATGAGCTGCATACAACTGGCAACCTTTCCTACAAAACTTCTTCAACTGCATTGCTGAAACCTATCTTACTGAAATTACCTTCGGAATACCTTTCACCACTACTGGGTTTCCTTCTTCATCCATGCATTCAAAAGTATTGTTATAACAATCAAGCTTCACTCGGTGAGCTTCTAATCAATCCATTCCAATGAGAATATAATAGGAACCAAGCAGTAGAACATTCAGATCTACATAAGTGACCAATCCATTCATAACCAATGGAAACTTCTCTACCAATTCACTGGCCTTTCTCTTAGTCCCAATGGCCAGCTGAACTAACCAAGGTTTCCTATGCTTGTCCTTCTTAAAACCTCAAATCTCCACTACTCTAGGAGTAATGTAGTTGTGAGTAGAACCAGGGTCAATCAAAATAGAAATAGATTGTTCAACAATATTACCTACAATTTCAACCACAGTTGACTGGTGATCTTCTTGGCGGTCCTCCAGTGCTGCATAAATTCTAGGGACTACTCTTGCTACTTGACCCACTATTTCTTCTCCCTGAATGTTATAAGCTGGTCTTGCACTTTCATTTTCAAGTGGTCAATATCTGTGCAAGTGAGGTCCTTCACATTTCCAACATTTGAGTGGACCTTTATTTTGATGTGGCTCTTTAGGCTTTCCACCTGTTCCTCCAACTGGATTACTTGCAGCTTGGGATGGTGATTCCTGAATCTAGAAGGTTTGAAACCTTTCCTTCTTTGGTCGAACTTCTCATTCTTCTTTTCCTTCCATACCTTATGGTGATCAGTTTTACCTTTGCTTTGTTCATAGCAATACTTAGCCTTCCTTATTGCTTCTTCAAGGGTCCTTGGTTCATAGAACTCAATTCTATATTTGTAAGCTTGAGGCAATCCACTTAGAAACCGCTGGATCTTCACTTTTTCATCTCTAATGTACCGGGCATACCTCAACAATTCCAAAAACTTATTTGCATATTCATCCATGGTCTGTTCTCAGCTCATGGAACTCCTTGATCTTGTCATCGTAATACCTATCAGAGAGGTATTTCTACCTAAAATACTTCTTGAACTGTTTCCATTCAGTTTCCTTTCACCGATCTTCTTTACTTGCTTGAAGTGTTCCCACCAAATGGATGCTCTTCCATTCAGATTGAATATGGCAACTCATGATTTCATGTTTCCTGAATAATCTTGCACTTGAAAGTACTTCTTTATCCCAAGAAGCCAAGCTTCAGCTTCTTGTCCCATCTTATCTCACCATCAAATGTAGGAGGTTTAGCTTTCCTAAATTCATCTTGAGAGTGATCCCTATGGTTCCTTATTCTTTTCTTTTTATGAGCAGATGAACTTGTATCCCCGCTGGATCCTTCAGAGTCAGATGATCCACTGGAAGTCCTTCTTCTTCTCCTAGTGCCGCTCTTACTACCTTCTGGTCTTGATGTACCTCGTCCAAAATCTATTTTTTTCTGCAAGTCTGTCAAACTCTGCAATATTGTAGCATTCAACTGATGCTGCTCTTCCTAGGCTTTAACCAAGCTTCTCATGGTGGCTGCAACCTCGGACGGTGTCCCCTGGAATCTCCTTCCATTAGACTCTATGTCATCATTTCCATTACAGACATTTTCTCCCATGGCATCTTCTGCTCGCTCGTAAGAATCCCAAGCATCATACCCATCATGGGTTCTCATGAATGAACCACCTCTTTCTTTACCACACTGTTCTTTCTGGAGTACTGCTCTTTGAAGTTGTATATAATTCTGCAATGTGTTAGTAACAAACTGTTAGATGCATATCATTGATATAAAACCAAACTACTTACCTTCCTCTTCTGGAAATTCATGAAACACAATTTTGCCTAAATCACAAAGTTTTTCTCTCTTTCTTTTCAGCCCTGTGACCGTTGATAATCTGCTGAAAACCTACTAAAAGACAGTCGAAAACTGCATGAAAAATTACTAAGAAAATCCTTCGAAAAACCCAAATTTCCTTAGGCCCAATCGGACCTCTTCCCAGCTATCTTTCTGATTCAAAACACCTAGTTCATTGGTGGTCTGTTCATTTATTTCTCTCTGGTGTTTCGGTGGTAAACCAACTAAACTTCCGATCTGCATCGATGAGAAAATCGACTGTTCATCGGGTGCACAGTCCCTTGAGCAGCCGCAACAGCGGAAAGTGATCTTACAACGGTTTCCGCAGACATCTATCGGTGAGTTGCTCGTCTATTTCCTTTCGGCGTGTCGAGCCTGTAGTGGTCTATCATTCCACAATGGCGGCCAACAATCTCGTTATAATTTCTATGGACCAAAGCTTTGTCGGTGGTTGGGGCGGCATCCTACAGTGGAATTAGACACTTAGTCCTCTAGGCATCCACAACGACAATTTCCACAAGCCCTAACTCTTCCACAGCGTCGACATTCCTCAACATTTCACGCCACCATAGTTATGTTATCAGAACTCGGAACCACTGTTCACTAAACACCTCGGCATCGGCGAGTGGAGAGACTAATGCATCAGCGATATAGTTGTCTAAGCTACCACAACGGCGAGCGCTCGATCAATTAATTTCCGCCGACGTCCATTGGTGGTCTCATCAACTAACTTCCGCCGATGATTTCAACACAACACTTAAACAAAATTTTGAAACTTTCTTCTTCTGTCGGCGGTCAGAACCACTAAGCACTACGCATCGGCATTTTAGTCCACACGGCAGCCGCAACGGCGGACTGACAAACGGCTAAATTCTTCCGCAGTGTCGATGATCCCAACTACTATTTTCCGCCGATGGCATCGGTGATTCGAACAACTAAATTTCGTCGACGATTTTATGACTTAGAAAATTTTTCAAAACTTTTCTCTTTTCACTTTCTTCCGCCATGTCGGCTGTCGGAACGACTAGCAACTGCTGCATTGGACGGTTAGTTCCCTAGTCACCTGCAACGGTGGCGCTCAATGAGCTAAACATCGATGATCCATCTGTCTAGGTGTTTCGATGTGCCAATGGCCAAAACACTTCAAAAATTTTCCAAATTTTCCTCCTCTGTCTCCCGTCGCATCGGCTGTCGGATCAACTATCCGTCGGGTGGCATTCCCACTAAGTGCTCCACTGCATCGGAAGAACTTATCACTAAGTTTTTCGATGAGCCGACATTCTGGCACTTAGAAAATTTTGCTATGATTCCCCATTTCTCCTGGTTTCTTCTGGGCAGTAGGCAACCTGCCTCTATTAACTGTTTCTCATGGCCCTCTGAGGCCCAAATGTTGCAACATAAGCTCTGTCACTGCATCTTCACGGCCCATTCAGGCTCATGCTGCAACCAGAGCTATGATACCACACTGTAACGTCCCTAACCCTCTGACCGAGAAAGAAGACGCTACTATACATCAAATCATCCAGGCATCTAGCCCAACAAACATGAGCATACATATATGTAATGGTGAAGCATGATACTTAAAACATCAAACCTATTACGAGACAAAATCATTCATATACACAATGGAAGCAAAACATATCAATCAATACTCATGCATATACAGATCAACATTTAACATGTATATCATCATTTATCAACGGTAAACATAGTTGCAGACACAAGTTAGGCAAGAATGCTTATCTTAATAAGAACTTGTTCCGCAACCAGCTACGTCGCTGCAATGTTCCACCCAACCATAGGCCCGTGTGCTCCTTAATCTCTCAGCAACCCTGCCACCCCCGATCCAGGCATGATTCCCCAAGGAATAAGGAACTGACAGGCTTACACATAGCCAAGGATAATAACACCACAAGGGCACACAGCTCAACCAAGCCAACACAGTTGGGTTTATCAGGTGAACAATGGATCAGCCAAGCCAACAAATTTGGGTTTATCAGGCCATCCAGGAGCTGGGAAAGACTAAATGCTAAGCTGGTGAGCTCATTGAAGAGTTACAGACACCAACACTAGAACCAGGCTGGCTTCTAGAACACCCACACACACCCAACACAAGGAAATCAGTCCCTTCTCTACAACGCAGTCCCTTAGACCCTGATCTCCCTTCCAGTGCTATTTAGGGGTTGTGGAGAAGAAATCCAGCTTAGTAGCTCTGTCTATGTGGTTCTCAACCCACCAAGTTTATCAAGCACCTCAAGCCCTCATTCACCACTCCAATGCAATCTGAGGACAAAACCACTGCATGCAAGCAGCCAAACAACTATTCAAGCTTTTACAGGGGGAAAACACAATCGACCAGAACGTAGTAACTCCCAACAATTCTTAAAGCAATACCACCACAAAAAGAGAAAAAACAGCCAAGTAAAACGTGGGAAAACAGTAGCCCACAACGACTATGAACCCACAGCACCCGATCCTCAATGCAACCGCTGGAGAAATTGCACAGGAAGAAAATGGGGAAAGAACAACTCCCAACTATGTGTGATGGACAAAGACGTGACCCATAGAACTATTGATGCCGTTACAACCACAATTCAGCGATGGAAATAACATAACCATTATGCAGTCTGACAATGGTGGAAAAAGACACAAAACTCTACGTGAACAGAGGAACGAATTGATCCGCAAGCCAACAAATCCGTGAGGCAGAGGAGAACCATCTTTCTGCGTGAACAGAGAAGAAAACTCACAGACTAGAAATCGGCGTGAGAGAGGGAAGGCAAACCCCCAACAATGGAATGTGGAACCTTTTAACTCCGCCCAACGTGAGGGAAACGAACAGACTCTCGATCCCCATAGTGGACAGACCATCTGCTACCCCAAAGCACGTCATGGAGAGAGTGTGAGCGTGGTGGTCTTCTGCCAGCCAATCGCTGCCCCCAACTAACAACGAAATAAATAAGGTGGTGGTGAGCAAAAGAGAGTGGTGACACATGGCTCTTCCCCCATGACTCAATGTTCAACATTCCCCTTCCTTATCCTTTGGAATCATGCCCCTTCTCAATTTAGTTGCAGTGAACATAGCTGGTTCGGTTATTTAATTAAAATGTGTGTTTACATGATGCCACCATTTAATATATGTCGTATGTCCCGATATACCATCGGTGACCATTCCAATCCGAAACATAACATAACTAAATCAATGGTGGGGCCTTTTCCCTTAGCTCCTCACCATGATTATTTACAACATATGTATTAATGCAAACGGGGTCAAAACCGGGGTGTTACAAAAATGACCTTCTCACTGTAATTGTTTAAAATCACATTCTACATATTGGTACATTAAGGTAGATTTCCTTTGTAGAAATTTACGCTGAAATAATTCAGAGACAAGAAATGCAAGACAAATATTTCAAAGACGATAAAAGGTAATGATTGTCTTATACCGAGAGGCTCGTACAATGATAGATAAAGGGGATGTAAACATGCTGATGAGGGCGAATACACTAAAAAAGCCAACGAACATATTTTGTAGTGGTTGCTTCATAAACTCATACTTCACCAACACTATTGAGGTAAATNATAAAGGTGATGTAAACATGCTGATGAGGGCGAATACACTAAAAAAGCCAACGAACATATTTTGTAGTGGTTGCTTCATAAACTCATACTTCACCAACACTATTGAGGTAAATATTACCATAACCAATAAAAGCAGTGCTACCATTTTAACCCGCCATTTGAAAAAGGCAAAAATCAATTATATTGACCATTTTCTCAAAAATATATTTTTTCATGAGAAAATTTGTATTCTTGCCACCACAATTGTCAAAACATGAACATCAGCAGAGCCTATCAAATACAGTTCATGTTGTACATGAATTTCTCAGTATAAATCCAACCATCTATATATGTTGTTCATGTGTGTCTATGTGGGCAATGTATATCCCAGATATATAATATAATAAGAGTATATAAGCATAATTTTCGTACCGTAGGCTTACACTAGGGTACTAAAGTCTAACATACAATTAATTAGCCAGCATACCAAGCTACAGGAATATACAAATATGTTCAAGCAAATATAAAATAAACTTTACACAAAACAAGAACTGATAGATATACATGTGCTTCCTTTTGGGTATGTGCAATAAAGAGTGAGATGTAGAATAGCTAAAAAATGGCTCCCGTCCCATTAACGGTGGTCACCAATATATTGTTTTCTGATACAAAAGGAAGGCCATACCATGTGCAATTCAAGCAATTCATGAGTGCAAAAATATAAGTGAGGCTTGAAAATTGCTTGGTAGACTTATTTTTTGTTATTCTGCTGAATGTAGGGCTGCAAATGACAATATCCATAGATGTATTAATATTGATTTGAAATATTAAGATCAGAAGAACAAAAGAAATGTCAATGAGAGATTTGGGGTCACTTCCTACAGTGTACCATGTTAAAAGTAGTAATCATAATGACACTTAGCTTTATATAAAAGTCTATGGACAATGACCCTGAAATGGGTGGTTGCTATTACAGGTGAAGTAGATATCAGAAATAGAAACTTACACTAGGGACAAGAAGAGCCCCAGAGCAAACAAGTTTCCTACACCAAAAGAAGAGAAATTAATCCGTAATAACAAAATATGAAGTAACTTATCTCATCAAACAAATAATCTGCCTTCATGAGAAAACAAGAATGAAATAATAACATAATTCAATTTTGGAAGGAGAAATATTAAGATCATGTTCCTTTATAACATTTACACAATATTTATTAAGATTCATTTCCTAGAAAATAAATGATGTTGTTATATCTTTTCTGGATGGATGTTATAACAAAGTTTGCTTCACTATCTTTGCTTAATTTAATGACAAATTTTATCATATTTATTTCCAGGAGGATATGCACATGGGAATTTCGCAAAATGGATGAGAAACAGTTTCAGCTCAAGATGTGCAGTTGGGCCATAGTTAAAATACATCAGACGTGGCTTCAGAAAACAGAGATGCAAATAAGTCACAAGCATAATTCATTTAAGAGAGTATTGAGCAAGATTTGTAGTTTGGCCACGAGTAAAATGCGAGTAAAATGCATGGGACAGAGAGTTTACAACCAGTCAATCAAACAATTCTCCAATATGATTAGACAGTACAAGCTCATGTGAGAACCAAATACTGAAATGAAATAAACAGACAACAAGCAAAAGTATCGAGTTTTTTTCAATTTCTATAAGAGAATCCATTTACCATCAAAGCAAACTCATAAAGCCCAAAACACCTCTTAAAAAGCAGTAATAAGAAACATTTGTTAAAATTAAAATACTCTTAATGGATATTCCTT
>LPNX010530918.1:190144-237183 GCA_001517045.1 Pseudotsuga menziesii
GCATTGAAGTAAAATGATCAAATCAAAGAAATAGAACGTGTCGTGTTTGGATTAAAGAAGGAAAAGATCAAACCCTTTAACCATTGACCTGAAAAACATGCATTACATTGCTAGTAAAATGGACAACATGGCTTTGTAAAGACATTTTGGAAAGGAAGATTGCAGGGCACCAGACCATGGTTTGATGCAAGAAATCCAACAATTTGTTGATATTGGATGATTTAAAATACTAGTGTGGAGTCTGCAATGCAACAAGAATATAATGGAAATGGCATCAACCCTAACCAATAACAACACCTCTAAACTTTGAATAAATATTCATAACAACACACATAAGGCCTCTTGAAGACAAATGGTCCAATGGACAAACATTAGAGTTTCTAGGAACTGTCTAAGTCCTCGTATAGATAATGGGATTGCACAAGAAACTCCCACAAAGGACAATACTTGGCAAGCTGGCAACTCGTCCTCTGGAACTGGAAGCTAAAGAAAAGAAGTAACAAGTGAGGAGGTATCGTTTAACACTGATCCATACATTCTCATTAAATAGCCAGACACAACATATAAATGGTATCATAGAATTGCTATACTTTATAGTATCTCTTTCCGATGCATTCTCACATGTTTATAGTATCCCTTTCTCATGCTAAACCCCACATGCCTATTAAAACATCTAAACAGCTGAACATAACATACAAAATGACATCTTGAAATTGCTTTTATGGCTAAAAAACAAAATTACTAAATGTTATTTCATACTAATCCATAATAGACCATGATTCTGCCAATGGAAGTATTCACAGATGTAGTGATATACCATAATTCTGTGGATATACCATAATTATGCGAATAAAAGTATTCATAAAGATAGTAATTTTCCTATAACATAAGAGTTGAATGGTTACAGTGTGAAAATCCTTAACTATTTGTACTCTATTATACCCTTTCCCATACTATCCCCACATGCTCATTAAAAGAGCCTGAATATGGCAAATACAAAGCATCTTGAAATTTTCCTACAACTATAAAAACCAACTATCTACAATAAATCAATGGCTCGGTGAGCACCGAGCAGTAAGACCTTTTCTAACTTATTCTTAATGGGTATGTAAAGCTTCTTCAAAGGAATCCCAACTCTAGAAATAAGAGCAAGTCTTGTTTTTTTGGCTTTTTAAGTTTAAGGATAGGGAATACCATATAGAAAGCTAAACCTTTTCTTAATAGTCTTTCTATGCTTGGTAAAAGTACAATCCATTCTTTATAACCATTTGGTCAAATGCTTATAAAGAGGATATTGGTTAAACGAGCATCCAAGGAAAATCTAGACCCCGCTAATGTACAAAATGGAATATGTTCGAGAATCCAACATCTCAACAATTGTTCTAACAAAAAGTAAAGTGCGGCTAGATGCATACCTTGACACGAAAAGTACCAGGTGGAAGCTTTGTAGTAAGCAATTCTCTTAAGTGACGAAGATCCTTAACCTTGTTTGACAAAATGTCGAGCAGTGGCAATAGCTCATCAATCTGGAGAGGAAACTGAAATGTGAGCCACAGGACTGGCCTTAATCCTTTCTTGTACTCACTTTCATTTCTGCTATCATTGATAGGGAGCTTACTCCTGTGAGTTGTTTCTATACTTATTGACTTTCTACCATCTGTCTCTTTTCCCTTCCTATAATAATCTACCCTATAATTAGTAGTCTTGCATCAACAGACCTTGTACCATGCTCAGGTGAATATCTTCCAGCTTTCATCGGAATCCTTGTAGCCGAATCGCCGAGCATATCACTAACTTTTCCTTCTACACTCAAAGAACTCCTAGGTGGCACAATCTTTACGTTGTCTTGTTTCGCATTCCGCTTGCCCCAACTGAACCAAACCTTCTTCTCTTCCTTGACTTCCTTAAGTCCCATTGCCTCAACAACATCCCCATTATATTTGGCACCAGATAACAAACCCGCGTTGTGTTTCTCTTCCTTGCGAAGGAATTCCTCCCTTCCATAGCAGCTATGGCGGTGTCCAACATCCAATGCCTCATCCTCCTGCATCCCATCATCCCCAATTTCCAAATGATCCATCTTCAAGGAATTCTCTAGTTGCTTCTTCTCCTCCTTTGTCAATAGACCTGCATAATCCTCCTTAGTCTCATATCTCTCATTATCAATAATATAGATATCCCCTACAGAGGCTGCAAATAGTTCCTCATCAGTCATCACCCCGGGAACCCGCCTGGACTTCACACTAAGGATCACATGGTGCATATCATAGATCTTGGCCTTCCAAGGCCCGACCATCTCAACCTTCTCTTTCCTTCTCCAAGTGATCTAAGGAACCAACTCAGCCTGAGTAACATCAATCCCAGGCTTGTACATATTCGTCTGTGACATGGCAGTGACTTCCTGCGCGATATCGACATCAGAAAGCTGAGACCTGGCACTATCCAATGCATTAATAATTTCCTTATACTTGTGGTATAACACACACAGAGACCCAGGTGTGACCCTCCCATCCTCACTCCCATCCCCAAGAAACAAAAAAATTTGATCTGATCTCTGAATCCGAAAAACATCAAACCCCGCAAGGGTCATATCGGCCCTCAAATTGGACCCTCTTTTCCATATCTTGTATGTATCTGAAGGCGCAATGCGGCTAATGAAGGGTACTGCAGAGCTCTCAAAATGAAAAGTTATCTCCATATAAAAATCCCACATTCGCTTCATGGAAGCCACAACCCTGGGCACCCTCCTACACCATTTCGCCCAAGCAAGGGGCTGATAATGCTTCATGATGATCATAGCAATTCTCTCTTCCTGTGCACATACCACTTCCTACAAGGAACTTCATCCTTGCTCATTCTGCATACTCCAATCCTCACCTGCAGACACGAGCATCTCGGCCGCCTGGGCATCCCCCATTTGCACGTCCAGATGCAACGTCGTATCACACCCGAGCACATCTTGCCTATCTATAACAACAAAAATCGGTTCCGCCTGCTGCTCCTCCAAGATTGACTCTTCCTCTGTCTTGATTTCCCCAACATTCCAAAGCTTTGGAAGCCCCGAAATAACCCGACGAAGCACCGTGTAGTCCCTCCGAGCAACAGCGTTGTGCACAAGACTGTGGGCATATTTGGTCACCTTGTCCTGAGCCATTTCAAAATAGAAACCCAAAAAACAGCTTCAACCCAAAAACAAAACAGATGAAACTGCCTTCTATCAATTCCTATACATCATAATGCTGGAACACCCCCACAACCTGGTCTCAGAAATATTATGTATTCTGCCCTTTGTCGGTTGACTATGTTGATTATGCGTTAAGCGGTATTCATAAAGAAATAGATTTGTTTTGTACATACACCAATTAAGAACGGGCTGTTAAGGGATTGTATATGCAGAAGAAAAAAAAACATAACCTGGCAACTTGCCATTTTTGAATCAGCATGTTCTCCAGCTTTTGAAGAGTTTAGCTGGGGGCTTTCCTGCATTACAAACCATGTTAACATCATAAGAGAAATTGTAAAGAAAATAACAATTAAGGAAATTTATTTTCATAAGTTAATACCAAAAAGTCAAATGGCATTACGTTTTGTAACCTCAATACTAACCTCACTCAAGGTTACCTTGACGCGACCTGGTGGTCCAAGAAGCCTCCTGAGAACATGTTAAAACCCATCTAAGAATTCATAAAAATAGGAAAATCTGGAAACTCTTCATAAAGACAAAAAATTATATGGCATATCTCAGTACCCATTGCTTCTTACCATCCTTTGGGTGTGAAAAAGCTGTTATTGGCGGTAGCTGACATCGATCCACTAGGATTTTGTCTAGATGACAAGGGAGAAAGAAACCTTCCGACAAATGGAGAAGCAGGTTTTGCTGCCCTGCAATTGCTCTTAGCTTTTGTCTCAATCCATGCATTGAGCCTTGCATTCATATCCACTTTTGGCCTGGGGGTATCTCATTTTCCATCCATCACAGCATGATTAACTATCTGTCGTGACCGGGAAGCAAGACTGACTGTGTGTAGTGCTTCTTGGTATGATATTGGATTCTGCAACCCCCAGAATCAAGTAATCAAACATATATATTATGAAAAAAAAGTAGCAAAGGGAGGTAAAGTGTTTAAGATTGCTTACTCAATTTAGGCAAAGAGGAATGGAAATCTATTTATAATCCATAAAATGAGAAATATATTTACTGGAAGAATATGTTTAGGATAGGAAAAATATTAAGAGGTAATGACTGAATAATCTAAAGAAAGCACTAATGTTGACAATTTGGACCTGACTTCTACACATATGTTTTCTTGAAATTTTCACAAACATAAAATTTGAGAAGTCACGAAAATAAAGAACTACTTTCATTTTTAGTGCTGAAAATATTAAGTTTTTAAAGAAGATGGGTACTGACCAAGCAAGAAATCATTAGAGAACGACTTGTTCCCCCTAGTGAATCCTGCAGAATTTGGTTCAATTTGTTGTCCCGATATGGCACACGACTCTCATTGGCATTCAATGCATGGATAACATTTGACAGTGCAAAGAGTGACTGGTTAATTCTCACACTCTCTATCAGACAAATTCCCTCGTTACCAGTTCTTCTATTATCCTCATTGCCTACCAAACAACAAAGGTCCAGGTAATATATAAAATTTGAATGATTTTGGCATGATAATTATTGGATTGCATTTACAAGTAGTGAGAACTTTAGTGAATAAAATCCTTAATACCAAAAACGTAACATGCACTACTATAGTGGTGTGTAGTTCATGGGCAAAGAAAATGATAGGTTTTATTAAAAACCTCTTTTAACATCAATAATACAAAAATTACCTGCAAGATCAATAAGATTGAGCTTTCCCACCAGAGGCATGTCTGGGTTCCCATCATCACTAGAAACAGAAATCATCAATACTCCATGGCTACGGCTTGACGCATCATTTAATCCAGTGTGACCAACTTTTCACCGCAAACAACCATAATTGAACACTTCTTGAAATTCCTCCAGTGAATTTACACAAACCTACAACAATAAGAGAATTTGCATGAGATCCATTCCTTCTTCCAAGCATAATCATTGTATATGAGATCCATTCCTTCAACTCCATGAAAAAATATGAGCACGTTTATACTGGCACGTACATCCAACCATGTTGGTAAAGTCAAGTTATTTCCTTTCATAGTATACAATGTTTGGTGTAATCATTGTTACTAAATCCTTTTAAATAGCCCAAGAATGTCGGTAGTGGCATAAGCTTCTATGTTGTTTATTTCTCTTTACATCTCTTTGCAGCTAAAAGTTGATAGATCCTTTTGTATCATGATCTAGTTTGAATATAACTGTGGAGCCACTAAACGCTCAAATAAATAATCCACTGTATCCTAGGTAAACTTTGAATACCAAGAGACTCAGTAGGGCAAGATCTGGGGTCTTGGGGCAAGAAAGTCCGGGGGAATTTAGCCACAGGTAGATATATTAAGATTATTTTGAAAACTTCAATAGCACATTTGACATTCTGACTTTGCATAATGTCTATTAAGTTTCCTATCAAGGTTAAACCATATAAATATAAGTAAAATAAGCTGAATTATGCTCTATCTATAACAGAACCAGACATTGCCATTTTTTGTGGAAACAAACATTATTTTGATTTTTTCACCAAAATAAAATGGCCAGCCAATGGTCCTTAGAACACTTGTACGATGTTTAGATACAAAGGGGATTAAAGTGGCTTGTAGGGAATGGTGTTTAAAGGAATTTAGGGAGATTACAATGTCTATGCACTATGAAGGTTTAGATGGCTAATTAAGACTTATGGAATTTCAGGAGCTTACAAGATCAATGAGATTAAAGGAATAAAAGTTAAAGAAGTTAACAATATTTATATTACAAAGGATCTTCAAGCTGTAAAATTTGAAAAGCAAAGAATTATCGACTCAACATACTAGTTGCTGCCAGAAGGGTTTTGTATCATTGGCAAGGGTCAATAGAGTCCTAAGACACCCACTAGGATTCCATTCTTGGTGTTGTCTACCCCAGAGTCTTAGTATGAATTTCAAAAGGAAAAAGCTAGGCAGAAGTCCATGGCAATTTTAGTAGAATAGTCACCATCATACCAGGCACTTAAGCTGAAAGAAGCCCGCCCTTTGCACTACAGCCCCTAAGGTCATGTTTCTTTAAGTGCTTCCAAAATTAAAGAAAAAACTTAGTAATCGCAGCAAATGCTCCCTAAAAAACTTACCTGAGCAAGACCACGAAGTTGCACGCAACCCTCTAATTCTTCCAAAACTAGAAATTCTTTATTCTTGGGCTCCAAAAGGTCATAGCAACGGTCCATGTAAACCTCATAATAAGAAATCTCTACACTGCTATGTGTGTTCTTTGCCATTGTAATAATCCTTCTCATTGCTAAAGGCATAAGACCGAGCCTCTCGTTTGTGCCTTGAGAGAAGAAAAAAGTACCTAGCATTAATTTCCCAAACATTTTCACTGCATAAACCATGAACTCTCAACCATAAAAAATCATGTTCTTTTAACAAGGATTTTCCCCTCATAAATCATTAAAAACCCCAATATTATAAAACAATGTCATAACAGAGCACTGCATTGAAAATAGTCAGATAATATAGCATAAGAAACCTCAAGATGATCATAAAGATCTAAACCTCATCATGAAACTCTTTATAAATAACATCAGTTTTCCCCCTTTATTTTTCCACATTTCAAACCATTAAAAACGTATTTTTTAAAATTATTTTGGCTCATAAACGTTTATAAAATCTAAACCCTAAGGTCATTAATTCATCTACCTGCATTGTATATGTTTTACCACTTCCTGTGGCACCATATGCAAATACAATGGCATTTGAGCCACAGAATCATCCGAGAGCCCAGAAGGAGACTTATTCTCTCCACCTTGCCACGGGCTATGTAGTCGTGGAGGATTGTGTGAGGGTCCATGGATTCCTTGATGGAAGCTCAGACAATGAGACCGTGGGGATTAGCAAAGCGCTAACAGGTACGAAAGACTCGAGAACAGTAAGGAGGTGGAAAGTATTAATATGGAACAACCCGATACGTGGCAAATTTTTATTGGAAACAGGTGGCATCGTCTGATAGGCAGGAGGATGGACGACGAAATAAATAGTGGTTTTAAATAGGACTTCAGAGAAAAATGCCTAACGGCGTAATTAGAGTTTTCAGACCAATGTTCTGCTTTATAGACCAGTAGTAAGCCTTATTACATTACAGATAAAAGCGCTCTCTAAGCGGGCTTGATCATAATGATGACCACTGGGCTTCGGCTTCAAAATGTGGTTCAACCTAAGGGCGCTCAATGCTCTCCCCCCACATTACTAAAATTGCATGAAACTTTGTGAAAATAGTTTTTCCTATCTATTCAGAAAACCAGAGATATTATTCAGGTTTATGGTGTTGAAGATTTGATCAAAAAATAGTTTAGCTTGTAACTTAATGGTTGTGCTACAATTATAATTAATTAGTTATGCAAACCGTAATAAATAATAGCTTCAATATGATTGCCCCATCCTCCAATTAATGAAATTTCTTGTTTAGAATTACATTTTTCATTTTTAATATTGGTGTCGATATTTTATTGAAATAGTATCAAAGCCCAGAATCTCTCAAGAAAAGAGTGACTGGAAGATAAGCTTTTATTGAAATGGTATCAAAGGCCAGAATCTCTCAAAAAGAGAGAGACTGGAAGATAAGCTTTTATAAGAGAGAAAAGTGTTTTATGTGGAAGAATAAGGAGCCAACTATAGAGGTTTATATGGTGAAAAATATAATTAGTGAAATTTCATTCTTCATTTATTTTCTTCATTCTTTTTTATAAGGCCAGATAGATAGGCTAAAAGAATAAGGTTGTGGTAGTTGTGGATATCCGTTGACTTCGGGAGTTTGGGGAATTAGGGAATTCTACCTTTACTAGGGTGATGAGACAACATGATGGAGTACCTGAAATGGTATTCGTTTAAATATGTTATTGTCAATCAACTTTTTATTTTAAGTGTTTTTTTATTGTAGCCTTAAGAGGGTGTGTTGAAGATTAAAGCTTCAGTTGATCAAAGAATAGCTTATCTTGTAACTACACAGTTATACTACAATTATAATCAATTAGTTATGCAAACCGTTATCCAATGTATTGTAATGAAATAAATAAGTGGTCGCTTCAATATGATTGTCGCACCCTCCCATTAATAAAATTTCTTGTTTAGTTTTTACTTTTTCATTTTATTCTTGGTGCCCATGATTTATTAATACATGATACGTTCACCATGTGCCCAGAAAGGAGGATTTATCCCTTAATGCGTCACCCCAATTGGGCTACAGAGGTGCTCCGCTTTATTCCATGAAGCCTGAGTACCATTGGGTCGCTAACCATGTTGGAATTTGACGGGCAAAATGACCGTCATGAGGCATTTTGACCGTCTATTTATTCCATGAAGCCTAAGTACCATTGGGTCGTTTGGTCGTGTTGGAATTTGACGGGAAAAATGACCGTCACAAGGCATGCATTTTGACCGTCAAATATTGTTAAAAATTTTAGTAGACAATTTTTTCTGAAGTGCAAAATTATGATTTAAAAGTATTTTTGAAGGGCAATAAAATTTTCAAAACTACTAGTTTTGAAGGGAAGGGCAACAAAATTACTAAAACTTCATTATAAATTACTACTAGTAAATTAGTAATATCAGTAATTTTATCTTATTATTATATAAAATTATACTTTCCAAATTCCAACCATACTTTCAGTTTCAAGTTTCACTAAATAGAAAAATATTAAGTTAGTATTATTTCCATCATCCATGTTTTTCTATTTTGTAGGTTTTCTTGATTTTTTTTGAAAGAAACAAAGGTCATTTAAGAATTATTTTTTTAGTATTGTAATTAGCATCTACATAGTACAAATTTCAGTGCTCAATGCTCAACTAAATGATTTGAAAGTTGGAAGTAGAACTTGGAAGGCCGGAGGTGGGGCCTAGAAGCCCTTGGAGTTCGAGAGTAGACAGTGACACATAGTCTTGGAAAGCATTTTCAAGATTCAAAGGTACTGCTTGTAGAATTATTTTGGTTTAGATTTAAAGATTTAAATATTCCACAGGCTCCCTGCTTGGGAGCCTGATCTGTTCCAAACTTCCAAGTTTCTTTTATAATTACAAGGCTATCGTCATTTTTAGATTGTATCAGTTAAAACTTGTAGTCTGGACTATAGTAGATAACTTCGATTTTGGCATAAAGCTATTTCATATATGTAAAGCTCAAAAATAGTATTAATGCATGATATATATGTACATGTATGGATTTTATACCTTATGTTTGCGCATAATATAATAAGTGCAGGTTTCTACTTGCTCGGCCTGTGCGAGGTTCACAGAAGTGGAGACCGACGGATAATAAGTGATCTTTTATCATCCGCTCTTGCTCCTGCAATGATTGGATTTGGAGACCTAACAAGCTCTTCCACTATGGCTCCATCTTGCATTTCTTCATAGTTTATCATTAAAGTAAGTTTCACTCCTTATACACAACAACAATTACCTTCTCCATGAATCATCATTGTTTATAGTTGGAAGCAATCTTACCATTTTCTTTAAGTGATATAATTATCTTCAATAAGTTCGTTGACTGGACACCATTTCCTGAAGCAAAACCAAAACGCAATACATGTTGCTAAGACTATGAAAGTTGTTTGGGGTTCCTTCCTCTCTCAAAGAAAGTTATCGTAAAGAGCGATCTAGCTATAATTCAACTTCCTAAAACTTGACATGGGAAATAGTGAAAATACAATCGTTTAAATATATAAATGCTTATGACTCTGTTAGTAGTAACTTCTTATACCTTATGAATGTATTTTTTATCATTGGGAACTTTAATGCCATTGGGATGGTGGTTAGTGTGTCTTGATTAAGTGCTAGTAATATCTTTTGATCATTGGATTTCCTTTATCATAGTGATAATTTCCAAGCTATTTTAGCTAACTTCTTGGATATATGAAGTTAATTTAAGTTGTTAGTATACAAAGCTTGTGATGGTATTTTTATGTGTTTTTTAAATTAAAACTAAAATTAAATAATTCATCTTATGATATTTGCTAAAAATATCAAACTATGTATTTGTTTTATTTTATAATATCAATTTTACAAACAAAAACAATAATGTGATATTTATTTTCTTCTTATATGCACAATTTAATAAAATTAAAGAATCATATGTATGTTTATTTATGCTTCATTATTTTATTTTATTTTGCATATTATGATGTGTATTTGTGATTATTCTTTTTAACTTATATTTTTATATAATATTAATTCAATACATAAATAGTATATAAAATAAACAGGAATCAAGTTAATTTATCATGATAGTTATTAATAATGACATTTTTTATTTTAATATAAAAATGTGGAAAAAATATTATTTTGAAAAAAAAATTAACAAATTTTTTTTATTGAAGGGTAAATTTTTTAGCAAACCTTCTCTATTGAAGGGTAAAATTTTTAGTAAACCTTCACTCTTGAAGGGTAAAATTTTAAACAAAACGTTTCATGACGGGAAATATAAAATGTCAAAACTTTAAAAAAATATATTTTGATGGGTAGAATAAAAACCAAATTCCAGCACTGGTCGCTAACGCACCCCTATTCTTCATTGATCGTGTAAAATTTCGTTGCATTTATAAGTGGTATTTTCGATGATAATGCGCCTCATAAATGTGGTGATTAGATTTCTGCCATTTGAACCTCACAAATTAGAATATGTCATGCTTTGCTTTGAAGTACTCTATCTATTTTTCTAACTCCATTTCCTTAGCTCAACGACGCTCTTGGGTCGTGCAAGCCAGTCTGTAACACCCCGGTTTTGACCCCATTACATAAAATGTACATGATGTATATATTGTAATGAATCATGGGGTGGAGCTAAAGGAAAAAGCCCCACCATCGATTTGGTTGTGTTATGTTTCGGCGAACAGAATCGTTGCCGATGGTATATTGTGCTATCCGGCACATATGGTTTCTAGCATCATGTAAATGTGTTTTTAATTAAATAACCCCAACCAGCTATGTCACTACAACCATATTGAAAAGGGCATGATTTTCTTAAGGATAAGGAGGGGGAATGTTAAACCTTGAGCCCATGGGGGAAAATCCATGTGTCACCACCCTTTTTGTTTTGCTCACCTTCCCTTGTCTCATCCAACTACCACCTTAAATGTTCTGTTGTTTAGTTGGGGCAGTTATTGCTGGGGAGTGGAGTGTGGTAGGACTCTCAATCCTTTCCCACACGCACACTCCACCAACAAATCGAACCCCACGTTGGGCAGGAAAAACGACTACACCCATCATTCCACTCTCTACACGACGGCACTGGGCACTCTTCCGCACTTTCCCACTCGCCATTCTGGATGGTCGTCCATCCTCATGCAGAGAGATGTCCTATTCCTCGTGTGGAGGATTCTTTCTGTTTGGTCTCACATAGCAAGGAGGAGAGTCATTTTTGGCTGTCATCTTCGTTTTTAACAGAGGGGTATCTGTGGTTCCTATACAGATTTGTGGTCTACGTGCATGTTTTTCCTCATGCACAGGATGGGAGTCCAATTTCTTTCCCCAGTGCAGACTATGTAATTTTCCCGGTTGCTTCACCCCATTGTGGAGCCTGGAGATGAGGTCTTCCCCACGTTGTTCATTGCTGTTGTTTCCCCATATTTTGTTGGCTGTGTTGTTTCTATGTGTTGGGCTGCTGTAGGTTGTTATGGAGTCGTTTTGGCCACGATAGGGCCAAGAACGACTCAGAGATTGTTTTTCCCCTGTCCAAGTTGTGAATAGCTTGTTTGGCTTCGTGTACGCAGTGGTTGGTCACTACAACAAAAACATGATTTAGCGTCGAATTTAGCGCTGGATTTTAGTGTAATGTTTTCCCAATTTTGGTGAGCAATCCGGCGCTAAACCTGGCGCTATTGTACAATTTCGTAAAACGCCATCTATTGCGTCTTTTGTTATGCCTTTATTTGCGCCCAATTTTGCATCTTGTATTGCATTTATTTTTGTGTCATTTGTTACATCCTTGTTTGCACCCAGTTTGACGCTCAATTTTGCATCCAATGTTGCGTCTTATTTTTCTCCTTTTTTTTCATCAAGTCTTGCACCCAATTTTGTACCATGTTTTGCATCAAATTATGTGTCCAATTTTGCATCTAGGTTTGCATCCAAATTTGGGCCCAATATTGTGTCTAGTTTTGCATCCAATTTTACTTATAATGTTGCATCCCTTTTTTCATCTAATTTTGCATCTTGTCTTACGTCTTTTTTTGCATCCATGTTTGTGCCTAATGTTTCATCTTGTTTTACATCTTATTTTGTATCTAGGTTTGCACCTAGTGTTGCATCTTGGTTGATGTCTTTTTTGCATCTATGTTTGAGCCCAATGTTGCACCCATTGTTGTGCCTAGTGTTGTGCCCATGTTTGTATCTAATATTGCATCTAGTTTTGTGTCCAATGTTGCATCCCATCTTGCATTCAATATTATGTCTAGTTTTACATCAATGTTTCATCCCATCTTGCATCTAATATTGTGTCTTGTTTTTTTTTTTGTTTGCATCAAGTTTTGCACCTGGTGTTATGCTTGTTTTTATGTCCATCAATACACCATATTTTTTTGCTCAAATTAATGTCCAATTTTACATCTAGTTAGGAGTCCACTTTTGCATCTATTGTTGCGTCTAGTTTTGGGCCTAGTATTGCATCTAGTTTTGAGTCATTAATTGTGTCTAGTGTTGAGTCTCCTTTTGCATCCAATTTTTCTTTACTGTGACATCCATTTTTGTGTCCACATTTGTGTGTGACATAACGTCCACTTTTGCATCCACTTGTGTGTTTGGTGTGACGTCCACTTTTACATCTTGTTTTTCATTTAGTGTTGCATCTAATATTGCATCCATCTTGCACTACTACATTTTTTACCTTTCGAAATACACTGCAATATCATTAGGGCATGGAGGAATCGAACCACCAACCTCCTTCTTGTAAGGCAGGAACTCTTCCATTGAGCTAGCACCGTTTAAGAATTGGGAAGAGGAGCAATATTAACACAGATTTCATCATTTGAATTCTAATAAAAGACAATAAGATCCAAAGATAGTCATGCTTAAAATCCAGTTTATTTTTCCAAACACATTAATAAGCACAAAAATCTACCATGATCAGGCAACAAAGTATCCTAAACAATTACACAATCTATTAAAGTGGTTCGTAAAAGGGTCTTAGAGAACAAGATAACGTATTGATGCATACCTAATAACATAAACTTGAGAAGGAAAGAGAATAAGGGATGTGTTTAAGAAATAGTTGTAGAATCCAATTGAGGATTGTGTGTTGCTACATAAATGTTGCTATTCGTTGATTATGTGATTTTGTTCAGCAATGGGATGGTAAGAGAAGCACTCATGAATGATTATTAAAAGAAGATGCCTACCTCAAGATTATTTAAGCCTCACCTGAAGTCTAGTTGTTGTTTCAATTTTCATCATGCTAGGAATAGGCTATTCAGTTTTGGTGAGACCTCTGGATTTACATGGACAGCAGTAAAACCCTGGTTGTGATGAAGGCAATAATTTCATCTGCACAGGTGGACTTTCGATAATATTAAAAAAAAATCTTGGTGAATGAAATAAATTGAACACGGTTTGAAAACTATAGTATCATCATGTTAGTGCTTTTGATTAAACATCCTATTTTGACAGCCTCTTGAAGACTTTATTCAGAAGTTCAAATACTCTCTTTGACAACTAAATACGTAGATGTTCTCTTTTACACCAAAAGTAAGGTTATTAAACAGAATCTGGATTGAAAATATTTAAGTGCACATACCAAGATACATGGACTCAAAATTGTTTTTAGTTAATGTTGTTTCCATATGGTACATTTCATCTTCATAAAGCTATTGTCTAAATTGTTGTCTTTGGTTATTTCAGTGTGCATTTTAGCATTTTAATGCAGCATTCTGAATCTTAACCTCCTTTCTTAAACAATCTAGTACACTTTTTACCAGTACATTTCCTAATTGTTTACAACGCTGAGAGTCATATTGTTATTCATATGTTGTGCAGGACCTCTGACCCTCTAGAATCTAGACATGTATGCATGACCAATTAAAATGTTTAGAATGACCAACCAGTTCGAATTGGTGTTTTAACATGACTTAAAGGAAAAACAAATAAAGTGGGAAGGAACTGAGGAAAAGGGAAGGCTAGGTTTCAAATGGATTCTTGTATTTGTTCAAGCACCAAGGAACTGAGGAAAAAGGAAGTTTTTAATCCTTGGCCAGACACCCTAGAACATGAGGAAAAGAAAACATAAATGTTATCCTTCTTACTACCTACAACTGATAGGGATCACATCAAATGACACATATCTCTTTAAAAGATTCTCAACTAGAACTCCAACTTTGATGTACCGCTTCAACCACTCTATGAAGCATCTCATATAGTATATTTACACCAAAAGGTCAACTACAACAAATTAAAAGTAAACCAATTATCAAACAGTGAACATCCATACCTTTGTCACACAGAAGTATGTCATTACAGACTCCCAAATTTGACGACCAATGACATACTCTTGATCACTACAGAAGAATGGAAACTAGAGGATTTGACACCAAATAAAATATAAAAAACGGAACAGAACATCATGAAAACTAAGAGTAATTTCAATTCTCTACTGCACACCTTTTTGACCCAATGGAAAATCATCGTTCCTGTTCGTGGTCATTCTTCTAAAGTCTTTGAATAGAGAGGCATGTCATCCCACTTAAGATGGAACACATCATCACAGAAAAAGTCTCTCATTAGTTCAGGTGCAACATCCTCATATATTGTTCTGCTTTGATACTGTGGAGGACCAACCTAGAAAATAGAAGTAGTAGCATGGTGAAGGAAAAGTCAATTAAAAGGTCAAGGTAGCTAAGAATGTAAATTGCATGCACTACTAAGAATCTTAAACACCGTAAGTATTACAATAGTTTTTGTATCAATTTGAAAAAAATAGAAAACTACCCTTGGGTCATGTCGCCAAGCTTGGTAATACATGGTTCGGGTTGAACAATCCATGACTTGATGCCATGAAGGGCCTCCATCTTTGGCTTCCAAAGGATTACACAAGTGTTCTAATTCTTCATCCATAACAGCTAATGTCTCGTGTCCTGCATTATGATCAGATGTACTGGAGCTCAAATTTTCTTTACAGCCTATCTCTTTCAGTTTTGGAAATTATCAATATAAAAAGGTTATCCAATTAGAACTGTAAAAGAATAATGATTATTTACCTGAGATATAGTTCGAGATAGAATTTCAAAAGTTTTGTCTTCTGCTTCCAGGGTGCCATGTAGGTAGGCCAGGCTCTTGTATTTGTTTTCTAAATTTATAAAACTAGAATCTAAATTACTATATTTTAAGTGATATTTCCCTCAGATTGTTGTTCCATACATTCATCTCACTCCGAAAGAAGCAACACCATTTAGTAGTATAGTTAAAGATAACATGAAAATAAGAAAACAAGTTCTCCTTTCTCATGTCTTTGTCATTGCCCATGACATTCAATACTTTTGGGGGTGCATACCTCGATTTATTCTAATGCAAATTGTGTCCAAAATTATCCTATATATAAGTTGAAACTTGAAATTCGTATGCTTAAATCTCATGGTGCTAATTTCAATAAAAGATATCTGTAGCAGAATTAGAGAAACTCCCAATCTTTTCCATCTGCAGTTCGAAATTTTATTACTCTGAAATTGTTGATGATAAATTGCTTAATGGGACTTGAAGTTCTATTGTTCGCTGCAGAGACATGTGAAGGAAAGCTGAGCAAGGCCAGTCAAAAATATTTCCATGGGAGAAATTCTGCAAACCTTCGAATCCTTACCTAATGACCCCTGCCCATGAGCCAGTATGTATGCATGATTCCAGAAAAAGAAATTTAAAAATTGAATATTTTTATATTTCTTCAGAGAGAGAATTAATTGGCATTGGCTAAAATGTGTATTTAAAACCACCAACATAGTTATCATTTTCTTTTCAAAGATTGTAGAAAAATTGTGTAGTATTTTTTAACAAGAAACTCCTTACATAACCTACAAATAAAGGGCATAGCTACCCAACAAATGCAACAACATATAATGCTTCTGCTTGCAAATGCAAGAGTCTTTTGTCTTTTATTATGCACCTAATCTACAAGAGAAAATAGCATACATGAAAATTCAAATGTACAGTGTGAAAACCTTGAGATTACCCTTTGTGATCTTCCTTGTTGACTTAAATATAGTTGGAGATATTAGGTCAAAGTGAGGTAACCAAAATAAGTATCAAGAGAATAAATACAATATTTTTCTTTCAAAAATTACAATCAAAAGGAGAAAATATCCACAAAATTCCATCCAGGAAAAAATATTAATATGAAGTCAATGCCTAGAATTACCTACTAAGTTTTCGGAATAATTACCAGCCAAATGGAAGTTCACACACATATGTAATTCGAATTTGTCCTTTATGATCATGAAATGAATAGTGGCATGCCGCATGACTGAATTGTAAGATAAAATTAGCTGACAAAGTTAATGTTATAGCTTCAAAAAATTAAAAAATGAATACTTACACATCTATGGGAGAGCAACTGCATTCCCTCTCTCCAGCCAAGTATTATGCAGAATATCTTTCATCAAGGCTAATGCTAAGCTGGTGAGCTCACTGAAGAGCTGCAGAAACCAACACCAGAACCATCCTAGATTCTAGAACACCCACACACACCCAACACAAGGAAGTCAGTCCCTTCTCTGCAACACAGTCCCTCAAACCCTGATCTTCCCTCCAGTGCTCTTCAGGGGTTGTGGAGAAGAAATCCATCTCAGTGGTTCTGTTCGTGTGGTTCTCAACCCACCAGGTTTATCAAGCACCTCAGCCCTCATTCACCAACCCCAAATAGTCCGGGGACAAATCCACTGCATGCAAGCAGCCAAACAGCTATTCAAGCGTTTACAGGGAAAAACACAGTCACGTCATCATGGAAAACAACAGCTAACACACTCACATGAACCCATAGCAAACCAATCTTTAATACTATCACTGTGAGATTTACACAGATTAGAAAAATGGGAAGAGAACAAAACTCCCAATCTGTGAGGGATGGAAAAAGACACAACTAAACAAAATGTGGAAGAGAATTACGGTCACAACCCAGCAATAGAGTAGCAGTATTTATCTCATGATTCAATGATGGAAAATAACAGAACATCGTGCAGCCTAGAAATGGTGGAAAAGGCACAGAATCTACAAGAATAGAGGAAAGAAAACGATCCGCGGGCCTTCAAATTCGTGAGGCCAAACTAGCATGCTCGCCAGCCAACAATCGGTCAGGTAGAAAGGGGCCGAACCCCCACAATGGAATGTGGAAACGTTTTAACTCAGCCTATGTGAGAGGAGAATGAATAGACTCACGATCTGGTGAGTGGACAGACCAACAGATGCGTCGTGGGGAGAGGAGAGCAAGCGTGGGCATTAGTGGTCTTCTTGCCAGCCAATTGCTGCCTCAACTAACAAAAAAAGAAATAACCAAGGTGGTGGTGACACATAGTTTTCCCTTGTGACTCAATGTTCCACATCCCCCCTTTCCTTATCCTTTGGAACATAGTTCGTTGGGTTATTTAATTAAAATGCGTGTTTACATGATGCCACAATTAAATATATGCCGCATGTCGAGACATACCATCGGTGACCATTCCTAATAAAAACACAACATAACCAAATCTATGGTGGGGCCTTGGCATTTAGCTCCACACCAAGATTATTTACAACATATGTATCCTATGTATTTTAATGCAAGAGGGGTTAAAACCGGGGTATTACAAAAAGTAGTAAACCCCAAACACATAGAAAATGCTACATGCAAACAATATCTAACAAGATCTTTTCCTTATAGTGACTAAAGTTAAAATTATTTACACTTCTATCTCCTTACAACCATCTATATTAAAATCCAGAAAACAATTCTTGCCCCTAATGTTCAAAATCTACCATCTATCTTAAGACTAGAATTTATGAAATATATATGTACACACCAAATCTTGATAAAATAGTAAATTTTTGTGCCTTACCTTGTTTTTAAGTCTTCAATAGGCAGAAAAAGAATGGGATACATTATATTCAAATGATATGTATGATAATCACGATTCAGAACCATACATTGCTAGTCAAAGCATGCTATTCAACATACATAGTGAATAAATTTCTTTATATGCAATGTATATTTCCTCATATTTATTTGAATCTTCAGGAAAAGGCATCAATTCAACATTTATTTTCTCCCAAAACAAATATAAACTCCAAAACACAAAATCCCAGCATGCCTACTATTAATGATTTACCATGGAAGAACAAAACAGACCTCAGGAAATGGATTTATGTTTTTTCTTTCTAGGAATGAAAATAACATTTCACATATGAATACGATTTTATAACTACATATGCACATAAAATAAGCATGATATGTGGTGGACAATAAAAAAAAATGTCATTTATTATGAATGATGTTGCAGCAATTCATCAAGAGGGTTATAGCCTGAGGTAGTCTACCCAAGTATATCAAATACATGTACCACTCTCTTACACAACTTGCCATACATTACATCATTTAAAGTACCCCATTGCAACTAAGTTGTTCTAACCACCTCACTAACCTAAACACTAATTAACATTATTGCCATATTAAAAACATGCTCACTTAATAGTAGAAGTCAATAAGCACTACAATCTCCCTTATTATGCACTGCTAAAAAGGTGTATCAACAAGCCTAATCTAATAATGACTACTATGCTTTGTCAAACTTAGTCTTGGTCATTATTAGCTTGTTTCCTACTTTTTGGCCATTCCTGAAAGCATCTTTAGCATATTAACATAGAAACCTCTTACATGGATGTATGATTTCAAGGGCAGGACTTTAAGTAAAACTCAAAAATATGTTTGATCTTCTCTCAACATCCAAATTATCGCAAAGATCCTTGTTCTAAGTGTATTATACACAAAAAAAATCTCCAATTTCCATCTGTAGGGAAGTTGCAAGTACATATTGTTACAATCCAGAAAATACCAATCTGTAGGGAGGTTTCGAGAGCATTGTTACAATACAGAAAAGACCATAACCATACATAAATTTTTTATACATTGAAAGATTATGGATTTTCAGTATTTCCTATGCCTCATTTTTCTAGACTGGGACCAATGGTAGCCTCAAGTATAAAAGAGTGGCATAAATTGAATCCACTAGACCACTCAAGACTCCTCAGTCCCTGACAAGCATTTTCAATTTATAGTATTATACTGCAACCGAAATCATCATGTGATCCAAAGCTGATAAAAATGCTTGTATCCCTTAGAAAGCTAGGAAAGTAATCATTTAAACTGAACTACAATACAAGATATATCATCCTTGCTCTCTTGTTTCAAAGCTTCTACTGTTAACTGCTTTGCTTCTATTCATGGATCCTTGATTTTACTAACAAAATTGATAGCTTCCTGATGATCCATCACATGGGTACCATAAAAAATAAGGTGAGAGCAGAACAAATATTTGAAGCTCTTTATATAGTACTGAAAACTGTTGTAGAATACCAAACTTCCATAAACCATCACTCGCCAAAATTAGAAATTGTGCTTCTGAATCCACATCCCATTCTTTCAGATCAAGATCTGACCATAGATGTGTTTTGAGACTTCTATCTCCGAAAGCTCGAGAAACTGCAAGCTGCCCACTTACTCTCAGCACATCTCTTGCAATTTAAAAATTACATTTCCCGAGTTTGCAACTTAAGGAGCAATATTTGATTCCTTCCATAGCTACCAATCATACACTTCAAACAAAGTTCATGTAACGAATGAAAATTCAGATTTCAGTTTTTCAAACATCCCCATCAAAATCAATACACAGTTTCTATCCATAAATTCTTCTACAAAAATCCCCATGTTAGTGAAGATAGCCATGATAATTTTCTTGCATTCTTCTAAGAACTTGGAAATTCAATGTCAATATAATATTTAATGTATTTATTCTACTTTTCTATACCTCCAAATCTCCCCTTAAGCAAAAGCTTACTTTCATTAATATGAAAATAAGTCAAAACCACCTAGAATGTTTGAGACAAAATCCCCCCTATTCTCGATGCTTCCACATGCTTTACTAGGCTCATGGTCAACTGAAAGTTGAATAGCCTTTCCATTTTTGCTCAAAACTGCTCTAGAGTCACCAACATTTGCAACCAAGAGTTTTCGGCTATCTATTAGGATAGATGTAATAGCAGGAGTGTGTATACGAATGACATTGTCTATCTTATCATAGGCTTTCATTATGGCCCTAGATGGATGAACCCATAATTCTTCCTGGAATAACACATAATGTAATCAGAAAGCATTGAGCAACAGAAAACCCCACTCTAGTTAATCATGAAAATAAATATTAAAGTTATCCAATTATGGTACCAGGTACATCACAAAAGCTCTACTCATGCTTAAATAATATAAAATCCAAAATTAATTCATCATAATCGGTGTTGATTTCTCCAGCAATAAATGATATCCAGTCAGAGAATAACAGAGAATAACATGCCAACCCTGTAAAGTAATGAATTATTCAAACTTCAAACTCGGGCTACAAAATTGTAAGTCCACTATAGCTTAAAATAGGTTAAAACTACTCAAGGGAACATGCTACTGTAATGCAAGGAAAATCAAATCCAATTTACAAAGTATGAATAACTTGCCATGGAATCTACCACAGTTCCCTTTACCGAGCAATTTGGTCACTCACCTCACTCAAAATGTTTGCAAACAAATTCTTCTACAGGTACGAAGCCACACTATCACCTAAATGACCATCAAAAATAGCATATAAACCCAACTCATAGCCTTTAATCTGAGTAAACTCTACAACATGATAGTCCTCCATAGGATGACTAGCTTTTCATTTCACTAGATTGAATCCATGGACAATTTTATTGGAACTTAGGTGGTTTGTGCCTTTCCCAGAATTGCAAGAAGAATTCCCTCCAGTCAACATCTACACATAAACAAATATTTTTTTAACATACAAACAAGAAAAAAATCAAAATAAACGACTACAAATACTTAAGTTGAAGAATTTGATGAGTGTCTCCAATGAGTTTAAGTGCAAACTGGGCCACCATTTTTTCGCAGTTAAAGAGTTCAACTCTTGTATTGAATTAAAAATCTGGTTAGTGTCCTAAGCTTTTAGAGGTGGGCAAATAATTAATATGTAGGCCAAATTTTTTTATTAACTAACATTTCCTTTTTTACCCTTGACAGGTGTGTGTCCTTGTCAATGTAAAGTTAAGAATCAAAATTTCAATTTTAGGATTGTATAAGAAGAGAAAGGATTTGAAATTGAATATACGTTGGGCTGTGATCAAGTTAAAGCACTTGCAGAGACAATGATACAAGTTCAAAACCCAGGGGTCTTTCTTTCCATGATAATATGGTTGACCAAAGTCTTTTGAGGTGTGGGTCAAGTTAATGTGGCAACACTTGTTCAGTGATAATGCGGAGGTGTTGTTAAAAGGTGGCCCATGCTAATGTTGTCTTCAATGTGCATGGGACTAGGTGCATTGGTCCTAGATGACTTTGACAGAACAAATACCTCTTAGCAACAACTTTTCTTTAAAAGGTAGCATGTTTGTAAAGCCGCACGCAACAACAAAATTCCTCTGTAAAAATCCGATCTGAATGATAGCAAAAAGATCTGTTAAAGAAACAAGTTCCTACAAATCAAAGTACGACAAAAATAAGGCAATCTAAATAAATAGGTACCAAAAGTACACAAAAACATACGACAACATATAGAAAGGAAAAATGCAAAATGTGAAACATTCTCACAATGAAAATCAATCAGGAAATGGATGGAATAAGTTTGGGAGTTAATATGATCACAAAATTGAAACTCTATTAAAATCCACTTTCGTTAGGCAATGGATGTTGTTTTTCCTCTTTGCAGGCAATGATTTGACTAAGATTACTTGGCTCTAATACAAAATTTTAAAGTAGGGGCAATCAGACATCTTTAAGATATTTCATGAACGTACTATCAATTCTCCTATTATTTCATAAATTCTTTATATAAAATAAATTCATAAAATCAACTCAGATGTCATCAGTCTACTTTTCTATTGTACATAAAAGCAAAACTTCCTAAGACTGAGATATTCAAATACTTCTTCCCAATTTATACAGACCCGATCACACTATCAACATAACTGATAACTCCAATATAACAAAGAACTTATATAAGTAATATAATCCTATAAAATCATCAAGTAAGATGCATTCATCATCTTAAAGTTGAACATGGATTTGGAAGCCATTCTCATTTGAAATTGCTGCTTCAAAGCTATGTTTCCATCTGTACCAATCCAGCAGTTTCACTCCATGCAAGAGTAGCTTAGAATCCAGATTCCAGTGCACCTTGGGAAAAATGATCAATTTATACATGCCTGAAATAGCATCTTCACTCAGACATGCCAGATGATAAGCATCAGAGTTTGAGAATTGGACAGAGTCCATGCATGCAAGTATAGTGCATGCAAAGGATTAGTCAATATGCAGGGCATGCAGTGTTTCTGGGTCTGGTGCATGCATGCACCATTTACAAAATGCATGATACCAAATAGATAGATGAACTTTTCAAATAGACAGATGAACTTTTCCAAGAATCCATGGGATGAGTATCATATATGTCAATAATATAAAGACTAGAAACATTTATCTCTAAAATATACAATAATGTCCAGAATGGTTTATTATACAGTGAAACAAAAGAGATCAAGGGAATCATTTGGAGAATACGAAAAGTTCAAGGCTCAAACTTAACTCATGCCTATTTGAAATCCACATTCTACCCGCGGCTTGGGAATCCTGCAACAGCTAGACAGTTGATTGTGACAATAACTAAATGCCGTAAATGGTGCATATTATTTATTAAAAAGACCACAAAAGAATACAGTCCACGATCCGCCATTTATTTTCTGCAACTGATTTTTCTGTACCCAACATAAAAAGGAAAACCGTTTCCAGCTACAAGACCCAATTCTCAATCCAAAGTTCAAGGATTTGACACCTTTTTTAACTCCTTGCTGCTGTAATATAACCCTCTACACCAGATTGCTTGAGATCTCAGCAAACCCTTGCAGATCACTCAGATCTAGCAACACCCTGTGTAAATATGATGTCCTTTAAACTGTTCTTCAATCCTATAGGCTCTGATACCATGTCAAACTTTATTGAACCCAGCTTCAAGATTAAGATTTCCACAAATTTTATAACCCCTAAAATTAACCATACAAAAAATAACTCTGATTTTGAATATGAGCACTACTGATTTCAATTTACCAATTATTTTGGGGTTAATGTTGTAAATAGCAATAATATATTTTATATAGAGTAATAATCGTTCTGAACCAGGTAAATGTATGATTTAATGAGAGGTAGGCATACTCACTCGTGGTGCTTAGGTAAATGTAAGATAAATGCGAGGTGATATTGTTGTACCTTAGCTTTCGATTTAGTAATGAACAAGTCGAATATATATATTTTGTAGGGTCTTCGTTACAGGGTTCAATGGTGAGTGAAATGTGTGTCAAGTTGACCAGTAGTTGATACAAGGATGGACTTACATTAGTGAAGGTGGGCATAAAATAGTGACCTTTCAGGATTTGACCCTCCTAGCTCAGGTAAAACATTCTGGGATCAACCCTTTATAGCTCAGGTAATACGATTCCCAAGGATTCTCGTATTACACCCCATACCATTTGGGAGGATTTTCCAGTATCTTGAAAAAGAAATGATTTCAAATAATAAACAAGAGAATTTCTTTAAGCTCTCACAAAATTTCATGTTCCCAAATACCCATCTTACAGAAACAGAAAAAGAGGAGATTTCTCATATATCCATATTACAGACACATAATTTTTTAATACCTGGACATTAGAAAAATAGAAAAACAAGAATTTTCAATACCCATCTTATAGATGGTGAATCTTAAGATACCTTTTAACAAAAAAACCCAAATTTTCAAATAAACTTCCATTTAGAAGAAAATAATTAATACACACCTTGGAATAAGCTCCAAAGAAGCCGTTCATCCCATCTATGCACATTTTAATACTGCTAATTGAGTACTTCACATCCTCCAAGCAGAACTCGCTGCTCTCAGCCTTTATGAAGTGTCAATCCCAACCCAAATATGCCCAATATCGCATCGATTCCCACCTTGGAAAATTCCAAAAGGACCAAAAGAAATTGCTCAGAACCCAAAACATGAATCGGCTCGTGAGGTGAAGTAAAAGTAGCTGAAGGTCCTTCAACTTCCGTATCTCCCTACAGTGGGAATGACCAAATCCTGTTACTGAATTATACTCAAATTCCAAGGTATGTGAGAATAATTATGGAAACGAACTTATTATTAATTTAAATGAAACATAGATGTCAAATAATGCATTATAAAGTCTTTGAGGTGTATTCTTAATGGACCCTTGTTTGTTGACTTTGATGCTTAATAATTTACACTTGGATGCCTTATAATATACTCAAGTGATAATATGTATGATGAATGTTATTATAAATCCACAATGATCACTTGTTGTAGATATGAGTGATAAGTCCAAATTTGTAATAAAAATCCCAATGATAACAATATCATTTCTTGTTGTATAAGATAAAATAAGTTTAAGTAAAACAAATTATTCAACATCATCATGAAGGACAATGGATCCCTTATAATATACTCAAGTGAGAATATGTATGATGAATGTCATTATAAACCCACAATGGTCACTTGTTGTAGATATGAGTGATAAGTCCAAATTTTTAATAAAAATCCCAATGATAACGATACCGTTAAATTATTCAACATCATCACGAAGGACAATGGATGCTTTATAATATAATCAAGTGAGAATATGTATGATGAATGTCATTATAAACCCACAATGGTCACTTATTGTAGATATGAGTGATAAGTCCAAATTTTTAATAAAAATCCCAATGATAACGATACCATTTCTTGTTGTATAAGATAAAATAAGTCTAAGCAAAACAAATTATTCAACATCATCACGAAGGACAATGGATGCCTTATAATATGCTCAAGTGAGAATATGTATGATGAATGCCATTATAAACCCACAATGATCACTTATTGTAGATATGAGTGATAAGTCCAAATTTTTAATAAAAATCCCAATGATAATGATATCGTTTCGTGTTGTATAAGATAAAATAAGTCTAAGTAAAACAAATTATTCAACATCATCATGAAAGACAATGACAAATCTTTGAGAAGAATTGAGAAGAATACCACAAGCTACCTAAAAAGGGCTAAGTGAAGTTGGACTTTGACAAAGTTGCAAAAGATAATTTAAGAAAGGTAAGAAGAAGAATTATAAAGGATCGAGTGAAGTTGAATTTTGACCATGTTTGAGTTAGAAGGGATTATGAAGTAGTGTTATTTTCATCTTTATGGAATATTAGTAAGGAAATGAATAACTATATAACAATATTATTATGGATATGAACAATTAGGTGGAAACAAAGGTTTAATAAATAAATAAATATAGGTTGAAATTTTAGGAAAATGAATATTGAAAACATATATTTTAATTCAATATAAGATATTATTTTAGTTTGATTTCTTCTAGCCTGTTTGCGGATATTTTGGATTACCATTGACCAACATTTCTGATCATTACTCCAGATTTCTTAGTTATTTGGAAAATCCTCATGGAAGCCTTTAGGTTGTCTACATCGGTTCTCTACTACATTCAATCCACAAAATGATGGCTAAGCTAAGATAGTGTAACATAATCTTGGTTCATGCTCTCTGCCTCTACCATCAATAGAACAAATAATGGGATCAATACCTGCATATTTTGCAACATAGTTACAACAAAGCTTCCCTTCTACAAGACACTTTCCTTTTGATATTTGTTTTGGCTTTCAACCTCTTAGCTCCAGTTGCTCTTTCAACTCCATCCACATCCCACCAACAGAAGCAATAAGACAAAGCTTCTTTTGTGCAGAACTTGGTCAAGATCCAAAGTAATGTTCATGACATCCTTCAATAGACACATGCTGAATACAAAGCACTATACGACTAACATCAACTTGTTGCACATTTTCAAGTTGGTGATTGAGTTTGGTCGCATTTGGACAAGCATTGCTTCAAAAATCAACAAATGGGTGCCAATGCTTTCAAGTTGGACCTTCTCCCATAGTTAGGAACCCATGATGTGGTGAATGTCAGCCATTGGAAGTGATATGAACCACCTCATTAAAAGCATGTGTCAAGTCACACATATGGAGGTCACAATTCTAGATTTTCAGCTTCCCTTTCCTAAAGATACTATTTTTGATGTCCACACTAGATCCACTAGGCAGTGTCACATCACTACCTACTTGGTGTGCTGCAAAGGCATGTTGCCCACTCAGGGTTAATGGCTGTTGCAATCAACATATAGGCAACAACTTCCCTATATTCAACGGAAATTGGGGATGATTTCCTCTAAGCAGGGATGAATTGATGAGACTTAGTCTAGTAATATGAGTGAACCTATATTATATCTGTACATTAGTCTAGTAAAGTACTACACAAATACACGGATTAGATCCTATGAGATGTATTATAGTGCAAATTTATTTGCTTACCCTATTTAGATCTAGAATGTCATCACCACCTTAATGCTTACTATGAATGAGAAATGATGCATATTTGTAAGTGCTCACTAGAGAAAGCAAAGACTCGTACAAATAATTGTTACGATTTTACTCCCTTGTCCCAATAATTTTTCAAGGAAATTAGCATAGTTGAAAGAGACCAAAATTTTTGATTTTTGCACTAATATTTACTTAGATTTATATAAATAAACTTTAATATACATATTTTCAAGGCTCAAGTAATATTTAGACACATATATCTAACTTACAGAATAAAAAACTATTGTGAACATTATATACTATTGACAGCAAGATAGATTTGAAATAGATCATAAGCCCAAATTCACAACTTCAATATAAGTATTAAGAGGTCAAATCTTTTAACTAGTGAAAAGATCTTGAAGCCTCTGGTAAAAATCCAAAGTGTTGTTAGTTAACACGAGCTAGAATTCTTTATAAATACAAACATTGTTTAACAACCAATAAATATAAATGATATCAACTTTATAAACTATAGAATATCACTGTCATGCATCATGTTAAATGTGATCTAAATATCCATTTACCATCAACCTAAAAGACAACAATAGCAAAACCGGATGTTATCCGCAATAAGGCAGAAATCTGTGTAAACCTCATAGAAAGCATAAACAGTAGGGCAGGGGACCAACCTCAACCTTTGCTGAAAGGACCTCCTGCAGTTCATAAGCTGCCAAAGAGTTGGATTTTTGTTGTATGTTCTTCACAGCATGTTGGGCTACTTCTTGAATGACAGCATGACCCTGTGAGCCCAACCCCAACCCTAAAGAATATAAACTAAAAATTTGAACTCATTTTAAAGGTAAAAATAAAAAATAAGAATATTAAGAATGGAAATTAGTTGTATTTCACAATTAGTTAAAAACAATAAATAAATAAAAAATAAATCAAATTGAGTGTCTAATGTTTTTTTTGGGGTTAAGGCTCTTCTTTTTAGTACACTTTCTTCATCCCTTAAACGTTTCTTATGATCACTATTTTATAAAAATGCATGTGTAACTTCTTTTCTTAATTTGAAAAATAAAAAAACAATATGATCACTATTTTATAAGAATGTATTTATAACTTCTTTTCTTAATTTGAAAAAGTTAAATCACCTTGGTCAATCATTTTCACTTTTATCCTTTTATCATATTGGAAAGACTAATCCACCTGGGCATAAATTAATTGTTATAGCTATAGACCATTTTGAAATGGGTCGATTCCACCCCTCTTAGGAAAGTCACTAGTTCTATAATTTATAAGTTTTTCCTTTACACATCATTTTTTTTATTTAGTGTGATTGGATAATCTCCATGATGACCTCATGCAATCATTTTAAAAATGGTTCACAGTTCTATTTATCCGAATTAAGAAACTTTTGGAGCGATTGAGCATAAAAAAAAAGGATTACATAAGTTCAGTCATGAAGGCAGTCAAGCCATTCATAAGGGCCAGACAGCCAATAACATCATTTGCCTACCCGACCAGTAATTGAGAAGAAACATTCAAGATCAATATATGCTGTCATCGACTGCTTTGCAAAAGGAATTAATAACTGCTATGAACATATGAGCTGAACTGGTTCCTACTCTGAACATATTAAAAATAACCCTTAACTTTAAAATATCTCAGTGTCATATAAATTTTATTATATAATTATTTTTTTATATATATTGTAATGTAAATTTATATTTTAAATTTTTTACATGATTTTGAAATTATTAATAAAATGTTTAATAAAAAAATGATGTTTAGATTATTAATATATAGTGTTTAATAAAAAATGGTATGTATCAATTTTTATGAGAATTTTCAACTTAGGTTTTATAATTTCTTGATACACTAATAATCAATATAATTACAATATAAAAACAAAACAACTTTCTTGATACACCAAGATTTAATATAATTACAATATTATAAAAAACAAAGCAAATTGGAAAAATAAAATAAAACACAAATTCACACTGAATGTGAAATTCTCATTTGAATGAAATGCCATATACAGTAAAGAGCGCTCTCTTCATTCAAAAAATTTGATCATTGATACATGCTTGACAAATTCATGTGTGAGAATTTCATCACTAGCTTGGACAACTAAAGACATTAAAGAGACAAATAGCAACATTTCATGATTAATATACCAAATATATTTTGATACTATCAAAATATCAAACTAGAGGCCACAACATCCATTGAACTGAAAGCGTTTCAAGTTAACAATTGCTCAATCAAACCCTAATTGTGCAGCAATGTTTACAGAAACCAGAACCCTATTGGCATCAGCCATAATTCCAAACTCTAAAAAGCAAGGTGCACTCCTATACAATCTAAAATTGTACAGACCAAATTGAAGGAAATTTGAGCAATCTTATAGATTCTTGGGAAATACAAATACTACCAGCATTTCTAATTGCCTCATGCATTGAAATCTGAAGGGAAAACCTAAGTTTTTTACTACAAAAATATAATCAATTTATGTTTCGGGAAGGTCTTATTCACCATTCCTCTGATAGCCTAAGCAAAGCAAAAACAACCTAGAAAAACCCAAAACAGGATACAGATAATGAACTGAAATAAGACAAAGGTGACCTATTTACAGTTTATTATAAACAATAGTCATAGAGGGTGACCTATAATTGCATTCAAATTTGTAGGAATATATTTTACGAAGCAGGATACAACTTAAGCATATGACACAAACAATGAGGTTCAGAATGGCATTCAACTTCACCTCTCACAAATTCATAATAATTACGAGGATCATATTTTCTATGAGAAATATGATACAAGCCACTTCCTGGGAAACTTAAAAGACTTAGCAAAGCCTAATGCAATAAAACTTATTCAAACGATTTCAATTCAATTTTTCTGTGAAAGGCAACAGGCAGAAATTATGCACGCGATCCCATTAGATTACCACATGAGGAGATATGTTGAGGGAATTTGTCAAGTCCTGTGAATTTATTTTGTTAATGTAAAAGAAGAAATTTAGGGGCACTTGACAGGCCCAACTAATAAAGAGAATCATTTTTGAGATTGGGCAGTTTCAATTGAGAACTTCTGGGGACAAATATACTGCGCCATGCTCCATTGTGCCATTGAAATTAGGATCAGTTAGTATTTTTGGTTTGGAAGAGCCAAATTTGTGCCCTTTAATTAGCAACAAAAACTATTTAGACTTCTTTAGAATTTGGAATAACTATACATGTTTTTACAAAAGTATACTAAGCGATATAGGAAACTATAAATAAGAATAGACATGCAAGAAGATGAAGGGGATTTGCAGAAAGATATTCTGATGGAATAATTTTTCAACTCTGAGATGAATCAGCTCTGAGAAGGGAAACCTCAAGTACATGTAAGCCATGGTACTCTCAATCTCCTCCTATTGGAAGTGCAAAGTCATATCCATGCTATAAAAGGATAACCTAAAATAATCTTCCTTACTGGGAACTAAAGAAAGGGCAATGCCAAAATTGTAGCTTTGTGTAATATTCTGAAAAATAGCAAGAAAATAGATACAAGCCTTGAGGAAGGAAAACATTAAAGACATAGAAATTTTTAATGGGCACATAAAGGAAGCATCATGTATCAAGATTCCTAAAGAGTTTCAAGAAAGAAGTGTACCTCCAATTTAATGAAAAAGATCGTATATTGAAATAGGCAAAGGATATTGAAATTCCAAATATAACCTGGGAATTCTTTGAACTAATGATGAGGTAATTCTTATGGTTTATTCTATGTGTTTCTTATGGCAATAACAAAGGATTCATTCCTATTATAAAGAGTTCAAGTTGAATATGAAAGAAATTATGACATGTTAGAACTCAAATATGTTTTATCCAAGAATATTTGATGATTCTGATGGGGTACTGGTGTCAGATTTATATACACTAGTACAGTAGAGATGACAACAGATATTGCACAAGACCTTCTGAGAGATGTTTATCAATATATTTTAGAAGGCCTCAAACATTTGTGTAAATATTCTATTGCACAGGTATTCTTTTATTTCATTGCGGTTTTTCCTTTTTGTTATGATATTGTCCAGCCTTAGCACTGAGATCTGTGTTTTCTATTTAGGACCTTACTTTAGAGAATTTTGCAAGTATATATGATCTTGCTGAGTCATATCATGCAACTTATTTTGTTGGGAGACAGAAAATTGGAACAATTTCAATATTATGTTTCCCTTGTGGTTTGAATATTGTACTATGGTGGGGTGTTTTAGAATAATCCCACTTGTTATGCATGCTTTAAATGGTAAACATATCCCACATGCTTTAAATGATGACGATAATGAACTAGATGACAATGTTGATGTTTTTGACGATGACGACGATGGAAATGATGATGATGATGATGATCATCGTCATCTTTGTCATTGTCATCATGATTATCATAATAATCATCGTCATTCGCATAATCATAATCCATGTCATCATCATCGCCATTGTCCTTAACATCATCATCATCATGATTATTGACATTGTCATCAGTTATTCATCATTACCTTTGGCATAAGAAATAACATCTACCCAAAATATGTGATTAGTGGAAAAGGGTCATGGAGGACACACACGATTTATGCATGACAAATAACAACTTATTTTTTAAGATGATCAACATCATCATTCTCATTGTATTCATCATCATTGTCATTGTCATCATCACCATCATCATCATTCATTTCATTGCCATCATAATCATCGGCAATGTCGTCATTGACATTATCCTCCTCCTCATCATCATCATCATAACCATCCTCAATATCGTAATCATTATCCTCATTTTCATCATCAATATATGGGTGTAAAACTGGATGCAACAGTGGATAAAAACATGGATGCAACAAAAGTAGGTCCAAAAGTGGGCGCATAATGGGGTGCACCAAAAATGGATGCAAAAGGTGATACAAAAGTGGATGCAAAAAATTATGCAATCATGGAACCAAAACATGATGAAAAAATTGGCGCAAAAGTGAATATGACCATTGACGTAAAATTGGATACAAAATTGGATGCGAAAGTGGATGCAACCAAAGTAGATGCAAAAATAGTCGTAACACCCAACGCAAAACCCAATGCAAAAGTGGATGCAAAAATGGATGCATAAAGGGATGTAATAACTGATCTAAAATTGGATGCAAAAAGAGATGCAAATGTGGATGCAAAAGTTGAAGCAAAAGTGGGTGTAAAAGTAAGCACAAAAATGGGCGTGAATTGGGATGCGACAAAAGTGGATGCAATAGTAGATGCAAAAAAAGACGTAAACATAGATGCAAAAAGGGATGAAAACGTGGGTGCAAAAGTGGACGAAAAAATGGATGCAAAAGTGGATACAAAAATGGCTGAAACAAAACGAGATGCAAAACTAGACTCAAAACAGGATGTAAAATTTGATGCAAAACTTGGTGCATGAAGGGATGCAAAAAAGGTAGTAGAAGTGGATGAAAAAGTGGATGTAAAAAAGGATGAAAAAGTGGGTGAAAACAAGGGTGTAAAAGTTGAGGCAAACAAGGGCGTAAAAGGGGTTGCAACAAGAGTAGATGTACAAACTAGGCACAAAATTAGGTGCAAAACTAGGCTCAAAACCTGTCGCAAAACCTGATGCAAAACTTGGCACATAACCAGGTGCAAAACCCGATGCAAATTATGCCACAATTTGCACCAGATTTAAAAAAGGATGCAAAAAATGCCTAAAATAGCACCAACCTATGAAATTGCGCCATTTTGTCCAAAAAATGAAGAAAAATACACTGAAAGATGGTCTAGATGCAAAAAAGGATGCAAAAAGAGACGCTAAATCTAGTTTTTGTTGTAGTGGGTCCTCGAACTGTGTTGGATTGGGAATGAGGGCTTGGATTGCTTGATAAACTTGGTGTGTTTGGGAGCCACATAGACAGAGCTAGAGGGCTGGCTTTCTTCTCCACAACCCCTGAATAGCACTGGAAGGGAGGTCAGGGTTTGAGGGACTGTGTAGCAAAGAAGGGACTGATTTCCTTGTGTTGGGTGTGTGTGGATGGCCTTATTTCCATGTGTTGGGTGTGTGTGGATGGCCTTAGATTGGCTGATTTGTGGATGGCCTGATAAACCCAATTGTGTTGGCTTGGCTAATATGTTGTTTTGTGTATCCTTGGCTATGTGTAAGCCTGCTTGTTCCTTATTCCTTGGGGAATCATGCCCAGCTCGAGGGTGGTAGTGTTGCTGAGAGATTAAGGAGCATGCTGGCCTATGGTTGGGTGGAACGTTGCAACGACGTAGCTAGTTGTGGGACGAATCCTTTATAAGATAAGTATTCTTGACCATTTCATCTTTGCATTTATATTTATTGTTTAATGAATGATGATGCACATGTTGAATGCTTGAATGAATGTATGTTTGCTTCTGCTATGTATATGTGAATGATTATGCATCTTAGTAGGTTTTATGTTTTAAGCATTTTTATTTGAGTTTATATGTATGTGCATGTTCATAGGGCTTTTAGCCCAGATGTTTAATGGCACCGTAGCGTCCTCTTCGCGAGTTGGAGGGTTGGAGACATTACATTGTCGGGGATGTTACATTGTGGTATCAAAGCCTACAGGTTGCAGTATGGACCTGAATGGGCCATGAGAACCATTGATAGAGGCAGGTTTCCAGATCTCGGCAAGAAGAAATCTAAGAATGATAGAAAATTTCGTTGAAAATTTTTCCAAGCACCAAGCTCGTCGGGATATCGGAGGACTAAGTGGGAAGATCCTCCGATACAATGGAAAGCATAGTCAGAAGGCCACCTGATAGCGACAGGTGGAAAGAAGATTAAAGAGAAAATTTCAAAAAAAATTCTAAGTCATGAAACCATCGGCGATCGGCGAAGTTTAGAGGATTGGATCACCGATGATTAGGCGATGAAGTCGCCGAAATGTCATCGTCGTCGGTGAATATCAGTGGAATGGATCACCGAAAATTAGATGTTGAAAGTCTCGAAGCGTAAATTTAGTTGTTTGGATCGTCGATGCCATCGACGAAATTTAGTTGATGAGATCACCGATACGTTAGAGAAGGTTAGTGGATTGGTCTACTGACGCGCCAAAAGAAATTAGTTGTTTTGATCACCGATGAACGTTGAAAAAAATTAGTTGTTTGGACTGCCGACACGTCAACGAAATTTAGTTGATGGGATCGCTGATGGGCGTTGATGAAATTTAGTTGACGAGAGTGCCAACACATTGGAGAAGAATAGAAGATCAGATCACTGATACGATGGAGCAGATTAGTGGTTTGAGCTGTCAATAAATCAAAAAAAATTAATTATTTAGGATTTTGTCATTGCGGCTGCCATGTGGACTAGCATCCCGACAATTAGAGGCTTCAACCGTCAATAGTGGATAAAGCTTCCGACAACCAATGAGTTTATGGTCTGTGGAACCCGCAGTGGGATTACTACCCACAGTTGCAGCTTCCTAAGGGATTGTCCACCCGATGGATAGTGCATCTGATTGCCGATACACAGTAGCCCTCGGCATCGCCGATAAATAATAAAGACTGGAAGCCGAGACAACTGGGGATCTGATACAGTGAAAAACTTTAGTTGTTGGAGCCGCCGATACATCAGACAATGTTAGTTGTTAGGGCCGCCGATGAGTGCTGAAGGGAGTTTGTGGATTGGATTGCCGAAATGTCGAAAATTTTAGTTGGGATGAGACCCGATTTTATACAAGGAAATTTTTGGGTTTTCAAGTGTGATTTTCAATGAATCTCAACTGTTTTCAGTGACCTTTCTCAGCATATTGTCAGTAGATTACAGGGCTGAACATAATCATAGACACCTTCAAGGGCAGTATTCTAGGTGGTGCAGTTTGGTAAGTAAGTGGTGGTTCAGTTATGAGAACCCATGATGGATATGATGCTCGGGATTCTTACAAGCATGCAAGAGATGCCATGGGAGAAAATGTTCGTAATGGAAATGATGACATAGAGTCTAATGGAAGGAGATTTCGAGAGACACTATCAGATGTTGCAGCCACCATGAGAAGCTTGATCAAAGCCCAGGAACAACAGCATCATTTTAATGCTATTATGTTGCAGAGCTTGACAGACTTGCAAAGAAAGATAGACTCTGGGTGGGGTACATCAAGACCGGAAGGCAATAAGAGCAGTACTAGGAGAAGGAGAAGGACTTCTAGTGGGTCATCTGACTCTGAAGAATCTAGTGGGGATACAAGCTCATCTTCTTGTAAAAGGGATAGAAGAAGACACCATAGGGATCGCTCTCAGGATGAATTTAAGAAGGCTAAACCTCCTACCTTTGATGGTGAAGTAAAGACTAGACAATAGGCTGAAGCTTGGCTTATTGGAATAAAGAAGTACTTTCAAGTTCAGGATTATTCGGGAAACATGAAGGAAAGAGTTGCCATATTCAATCTAAATGGAAGGGCATCCATTTTGTGGGAACACTTCAAGCAAGTAAAGAGGAGCAGTGAAAGGAGACTTAAGTGGAAACAGTTGAAGAAGTATTTCAAGCAAAAATACCTCTCTGACAGGTATTATGATGACAAGATTAAGGAGTTCCATGAGCTGAGATTGGGATAGCAGACCATGGAAGAGCATGCAAATAAGTTTTTGGAGTTGTTGAGGTATGTCCGGTACATCAGAGATGAAAAAGTGAAGGTCCAATGGTTTCTAAGTAGATTACATCAGTCTTACAAAGATGGAATTGAGTTTTACGAACCCAAAACTCTTGAAGAAGCAATACGGAAGGCTAAGTATTGCTATGACCAAAGCAAAAGTAAACCTGATTACCATAAGGCATGGAAGGACAAGAAGAATGAGAAGTTTAAATAAATAAATAAAGGTTTCAAACCTTCTAGCTTCAGGAATAAGCAGAAGCAACCATCCCAAGCTACGAGTAAGCCAGTTGAAGTGACAGGAGAAAAAGCCTGAGGATCCACAATATAATAGAGGACCACTTCAATGTTGGAGATGTGGAGGACCCCACATGCACAGAACTTGTCCACTCGAGAATGAGAGTGCAAAACCAACTTACAACATTCAAGAAGCAGAAACAGTGGGTCAAGTAGCAAGGGTAGTCCCTAGGATTTATGCAGCATTGGAGGACTGCCAGGCAGATCACCAGTCAATGGTGGTTGAAGTTGTAGTTAAGATTGTTGAGCAATTTGTTTCTATTTTGATTGACCCTAGTTCTACTCACGGTTACATTACTCCTAGAGTATTGGATATTTGTGCTTTTAATAAAGTAAAGCATAAGAAATCTTGGTTAGTTCAGCTAGCCACTGGAACTAAGAGAAAAGTTAGTGAAGTGGTAGAGAAATGTCCATTGGTCATGAATGGATTGGTCACTTATGTAGATATAAATGTTCTAGCACTTGGTTCCTATGATGTTCTCATTGGAATGGATTGGTTAGAAGCTCACAGGGTGAAGCTTGACTGTTATAACAAGACTTTCGAATGCATGAATGAAGAAGGAAACCCAGTAGTTGTGAAAGGTATTCCGAAGGTGATTTCGATACGGCAGGTTTCAACATTGTAGTTAAAGAAGTTTTGTAGGAAGGGTTTTCTCGTTGTATGTAGCTCATATTTTGGAGCCAACAGGAGATGAAAATCCTAGGTTGGAGGACTATCAGGTGTTACAAGAATTCAAGGATGTGTTTCCTGATGAGATTCCAGGGCTTCCCCCAAAGAGGGACATTCATTTCACAATTGAACTTGTGCCAGGAGTAGCACTAGTGTCCAAGACACCCTACAGGATGAGTACACCGGAGATGCTAGAGTTGAAGATGCAACTACAAGACTTGTTAGAAAAGAAGTATATTAGGCCAAGTGTGTCTCCTTAGGGAGCACTATTTCTGTTTGTAAAGAAGAAAGATGGTACACTCAGGTTGTGCATTGATTACAAATAGTTGAACAAGGTTACTGTGAAGAATAAATATCATTTTCCTAGGATTGATTACCTCTTTGATCAAATGAGAGGAGCAAGGGTATTTTCCAAGATTGACTTGAGGTTTGGTTACCATCAAGTGAGAATCAAGGATGAAGACATTCATAAGACAGCCTTTAGAACAAGGTATGGACATTATGAGTTTGTAGTGGTACCATTTGGTCTCACAAATGCACCAGCTACATTTATGTGCCTTATGAATAGTGTCTTCAGCAGGTATTTGGACAAGTTCGATCTTGATTTCCTTGATGACATTCTTGTATATTCAAAGAATAAGGAAGAACATGAGGAGCATTTGAGATTGACATTGGAATTGCTCAGGGAGCATCAGCTGTATGCAAAGCTAAACAAGTGTGACTTCTATAGAGACAGAATTCAGTATTTGGGTCACATTATCTCTAAGGAGGGTATATCTATGGACCTGAAAAGATTGAGGCCAATATTGTTGACGTAATTATAACTTTGGAATGTATTCACTTGTATTTCTTATCTATTGTAACCCGATGTTTATTCCGAGATGTTATCATGTTATGTCATGCCCTGATGTTTCGATCAGGAGAATCAATAATGTAAACAAGTCATGTCAAGTCATTGTGGGTAACCCACCTATTGTCTAAGGGTTAAAGTCCCCACAGTTCCGGGGCACTAGGGTTATTAGACTCTCCTAGGAGAGGTCGGCCATAGTAGGGTTTTAGTCATGTCAGGATTAGTATAAATAGAGAGCTGGACTCTCTATTAAGTACACATCACAAACACACTCAAGTGTAGTGCATAGTTGAGGAAGGAGAAGACACTGGGGCTAGACAAGAAGAAGGTTACTGGTGTCAGGAAAGCATCTTACTATTTTGTGGTTTTACCTTTTGTGCTGATTCTATATCTGAGGAAGTTGTGGGGTTTTCTCCATTTATGGTTTCCCCGAGGAAAAACAGTGTGTTCATTGTCTCTTGTGTTTGATTGTTGTACTTGTTGTTCTCTCAATTAAAGATCCTAACATAATGCTAACTTGAATGTTGAAAAACTAACATGGTATCAGAGATAACCTGAGAAGAAGACACTATGCAGCTGCGGGAACTAGGGCTTCCTACTTTGTGGATCTCTCTCCACAAATTTTCAGGAAAAGAAGGTTGGAATAACTCTCCTCCCTAGGGTGCATCTTTTTGTCAAAGCAGAATCCAATTCTGAGGTTTTTCAGTTTTGGACCCGACACTACTGTTAGAAATTAGGGCTTTTCACAGAAGAGGAAATTTTCAGTGAGCCCAGGCCTGGATTGATCTCCTCCCCAAAATCGAAGTTAGGGATCAATTTCAAAGCATTTGGTTGGATATAACTCCGGAAAAGAAAAACCCTAATTTGCTCCTAAACCAGCTCTGCAGGATTTCAGCCCAAAATTCAGATCTGGCATCTTGACCTGGTAAGATCTAAAATCTTTTGTATTTCCATTTGAGGTTCTCAGTTAAGATGTCTCATCATACCAAGCTTGATGAAAATCTTGAGGGATCTGATAACTTTCGATCTTGGAAGTATAGGAATTCCCTGGTCCTGGAAGAGAATGAGTTAGACTCCTGCATCCATGAGGAGGTTCCAGTTCCAAAGGGAGATGAGGCTAAGGCCGTGCCTAAGAAGAAGTTTGTTATGGAAAAGAGAATCATTGCTGATTCTATCAAGGATCATCTCATACCACAGGTGTCCTCCCTAAAGACACCTAAAGCTATGTTTGATGCCCTAACCAAATTGTTTGAAGGGAAGAACATAAACCGGAAGATGACTCTGAGAAATCAACTGAAGAATGTGAAGATTCAGAATGCAGAAACAATCCAGTCTTACTTCACAAGAGTTTCTCAGATCAAGGAACAACTAGAAGCAGTAGATGAAAAGTGGAAAATGCAAATATTGTGATGACTACCTTGAATGGCCTCCCTAGGTCATGGGATTATTTCATCCAAGGAATCTGTGCTAGAAAGAAGTTATTCAAGTTCAGCAGACTATGGGAAGAGTGTTCTCAAGAAGAAGCTCGGACAACAGCTCGAGAAGAAAAGATGGGAAGTGAAGATCAAGCTCTCATGGTACACTCCAAGTCAACCAAAAGAAGATCTCATCACCCTATAGGTAAGCACTATCACAAAGATAACACTAGAAAATATTTGTCTAGAGTCATATGTTATACATGTGATGAAGCAGGACATTATGCAAATAATTGTCCTAAGAAACAAAAACTAACAAAAAGGAGCAACAAAAGAAGACATCATGCTCATGCTGCAGAGAATGATGAACCATCCAAGAAAAGAACCAGATATGAAAGTGAAGATTATTCAAGCGAGGATGAATATGTTTTGATTTCCTCTCTCACAGGAAAAATTACTCATGGAAGCAATGATTGGCTCATAGATAGCGGGGCTTCCAAACATATGACAGGATTCAAGGAATCCTTTGTGAGACTGTCAGAACATGAATCACCTCACAAGGTGAAGCTAGGAGATGACTACCAATATCCAATAAAAGGTAGTGGGGAATCTTCCTATAAACTAGACTCTGGAAAGTCTCTAACAATGAAGGAAGTATTGTTTGTTCCAGGACTCAAGAAGAACCTCCTCTCCATATCGGCATTAGATGCAAAAGGAATGTGGGTTGCATTCATAGATGGTCAAGTCATCATGTGGCCAAATGGAAAGACTATCGATGATGCGGTGGTGATTGGAGAACAAGAAGGAGGATTGTACAAATTAAAGGGTCATCCAGAACAAGCCTTGGTCCATGACACAGTAGAGCCAAGTGAACTTTGGCATAGAAGGCTTGCACATGTGCATTACAGAGCACTACCAATTGCAAGCAAAGTTGTTGAAGGTCTTCCAGAATTCCAAGCAAAACATGATGGGGTCTGCAAAGGATGTGCGAAAGGAAAGAATACAAAGAATACATTTCCTAGAAGCGAAATCAAAGCCAAAGGAATCCTAGAAATAATCCACTCAGATGTATGCAATCCTATGTCTTCAAGCTCACTAAGTGGGTATGCATATTATGTTTCTTTCATTGATGATTTTTCTAGGAATACATGGGTTTACTTCATGAAGAACAAAGACGAAGTATTCAGCAAGTTCAAGGAATTCAAAGCCTTAATTGAGAATCACACTGAAAACAAGATCAAGACTTTTTGATCATATAATGGCAGAGAATTCACTTCAAATGAATTCAAAGATCTATGCAAAGAATCAGGGATTAAGAGGGAGTTGTCCACTCCTTATAATCCACAACAGAATGGGAATGCAGAGACGAAGAATAGAACTATCATGGAAGCTACAAGAGCAATGCTTCATGATTAAGACCTTCCTATGCATCTTTGGGCAGAAGCTGCTTGAACAACGGTGTATGTGTAGAACCGTACTCAACATAGAGTACTCGAGAACAAGACTCCTGAAGAAGTCTTCTCCAGCAAGAAACCAGAAGTCAGCCATCTGAGAATATTCAGCTATCCAGTGTACATACACATTCCAAAGGAGAAGAGGACTAAATTAGATCCTTCAGGAAAGAAGTTTATATTTGTGGGAGACTCTGAAAGCTCGAAGGCTTACAGAATATACTTCCCAGGATTCAAGAAGATTGAGATCAGTAGGGATGTGACATTTGATGAAGACACAGCTTACAACAAATCCAGAAAGAAACCTGCTGAAGAATCTGAAGAAGCAGAAGCACCCAGAGTTCATGATACAATCGTGAACGAAGAAGCTCAAGAAGAAGATCGAGAATTTGAAGAACCACAAAGACCTGTAGATCCACCTCTGGAGAAGAATCCTCATAAAAGGAATCCTGCTTGGGTACGAGAACTTATCCAAGGTGCAGAAAGATATGGGGCTCTAGAAGAGAATCATAGAGAAAGAAAGAGGACTAGATCCTGCTCCAGGTATGTAGCATTACTATGTGAGTTCATTGATAAAGAACCTTCCAGTTATGAAGAAACGGCAGAACGGAAAGAATGGAAGGATGCTATGATCGAAGAATATCAATCGATCATGAAGAATGATGTTTGGGATGTTGTCCCAAGACTAAAAGGGAAGTCAGTTGTAACTTCCAAATGGATCTACAAGATCAAGCATGCTGTAGATGGTAGCATTGAAAAATATAAGGAAAGATTTGTGGCTCGATGTTTCTCTCAGAAAGAAGGAATATATTATGAAGAAACCTTTGCACCTGCAACTAGGTACACTTCCATTAGATCAGTACTTGCTTTGGCTGCAGTGATGAAATGGAAGATACACCAGATGGATGTCAAGACTACTTTCTTGAATGGTGTAGTAGTAGAAGAAGTGTATGTAGAGTAGCCACTCGGTTTTGAGACACATGACAGGGAGTCTCATGTGTGCAGATTGAAGAAAGCCTTGTACAGTTTGAAACAGGCACCCAGGACATGCTATGGCATAATTGACAGATTTCTATCCAGTTTGGGATTTACCAAGAGTAAAGCAGATTCCAACCTTTACTACAAGGTTGAAGATGGCAACCCAGTGATGCTTCTACTATATGTACATGATCTATTTGTGATAGGTATGGATGGCTTGATTGTTGATACGAAGAGAAATCTTGCTGCCAAGTTCGAGATGAAGGACTTGGGTATGATGCATTATTTTCTAGGTATGGAGGTGTGGCAAAGTGCAGATGGAATCTTCCTTGGACAAGGGAAGTATGCAATAGATATCCTGAAGAGGTTTGGGATGATGTACTACAAAGCTATGGTCATACCTATGGCATCGAACCTGAAGCTATTGAGCGATGCTTCATCATAGTCGGTTGATGCTACCATGTATCGTCAGATGATTGGGTCCTTGATGTACCTGACGAACACGAGACCAAACATTTTCTTTGCTGTGAACACCTTGAGCTAGTTCTTGACAGATCTGAGAAATGTTCACTTGATTGTTGCAAAGCATATTCTGAGGTACCTGAGGGGTACAGTTGATTATGGGCTCAAGTACGATGTGAATCAGAAGATTAACCTGGAGGGTTATGTTGATTCAGATTGGGCAGGCAGTGCCATTGATAGGAAGAGGACTTCAGGGTGTTGCTTCAGTATGGGATCAGGTGTGATCTCCTGGTTTAGCAGGAAGCAATCCTATGTGGCACTGAGTACAACTGAAGCAGAGTATGTCATAGCTTGTTCAGCTAGTTGTGAGGCAGTATGGCTGCAGAAGCTACTATCTAATTTATTTGATCTCCAGATGGATGATACTTGTATACATTGTGACAACCAAAGTTGCGTGAAGTTGTCAGAGAATCCAGTGTTCCATGACAAGTTGAAGCATATCAAGATCAAGTATCACTATATCAGAGATATGGTGCATAGGGGAGCAGTGAAGCTCCAGTATGTTGCGACGGAGGAACATATAGCTGATGTGTTGACTAAGCCATTGGCTAGGGTGAAGTTCGAGTACTTCAGGGAGAAGCTTGGTGTTCTCTAGATAGAGGTTTCCTCCAAGGGAAAGTGATGAGTCCCATAGCCATTCTAACGAGCAGGTCAGATATAAGGCCTAAGCCATTCTGTCATGGTGAGAGGATTTGGTTCCTTCCATGTCAAATATGAGTGCTGACTACCATTCTGGGAATGGAGGTACCTGGTCAGTTACTGGGAACTCTCAGTCTGAGACTAAAAGAGCTATTTTGATGAGTAGGTCAGATATAAGGGCTGAGCCATTCTATCATGGCTAAAGGATTAGGTTCCTCCCATGTCAGATGTGAGTGCTAGCCATTCTGATGAGTAGGTCAAATGTAAAGGCTACTGCCACTCTCCAGGAGAGTGGAGGCACCTGGCCTGTTACCAGGTAGCTCAGTATGCGACTAGGGTCCATTCTGATGAGGGTGTAGGATTTGGTTCCTACCAGGTCAGATGTGAGTGCATGCCTTTCTGACAAGTAGGTTAGATGTGAGTGCTGGCCATTCTGATGTAGGATGAGATCCTACATAGATGTAAGGGCTACCGCCTTTCTAACGAGTAGGTTAGATGTGAGTGCTGGCCATTCTGATGTGACTGTAGGATTAGGTCCTACATGATTAGATATAAGGGCTACCGCATTTTTGATGAGCAGGTCAGATATGAGTGCTGGCCATTCTGACAAGTAGATTAGATGTAAGGGCTACCAAATAACTATGATGAGGTAGGCATACACCCAGCATGAAAGAAGGTTGGCTCTGTAGAACTTCCTATGACGAGAAGAATCATGAGACAACACATATGATGATGACTAGAGGAGATCCAAATCGAGCTATGATCCAGATCCAGTTATGATGACTCCGAGAGATCCAAATCGAGTGATGATCTAGATCTAGCAGTGATGATCCAAATCAAGTGATGATCCAGATCCAGCAGTGATGATCCAGATCGAGTGATGATCCAGATCCAGCAGTGATGATCTAGATCCAATGATGATCCAGATCCAGTGATGATGTCCAGTTATGATGATCCAGATCCAGTGATGATGATCCAGATCGAGTGATGATCTAGATCCAGTGATGATGTCCAGTTATGATGATCCAGATCAAGGGATGATCCATATCCAGTGATGATGTCCAGTTATGATGATCCAGATCCAGTGATGATGATCCAGATCAAGTGATGATCCAGATCCAGAAAAGAAGATGGCATGAAGATAAAGATGACTTGAAGACAATATTACTTGGAGATGCATATGATGAGAAGATCCAGAGAAGAAGACCAGTGCTGAAAATTGTGTTGAGAGAATAACTTCCTATTTAAGAGGGACTGTTAACGTAATTGTAACTTCAGAATGTATTCACTTGTTGTTAACACCCAAAAATGGTTAACTACCTCATCTACCCCATTACATGGCTCATTTGTCCACTTTCCTACCATATCTCTATCAAAAACCCATAAAACCATCTAAAAGGTCACCAAAAAAGCTTAAAATGCCTCCAAAAGGCTATAAAATCATTTTTTCCTCCAAAAATATCCAAAAGGGAATAAAAAATGTAAAATAATGAGGAAAAAAGAGGAAAAAACCCTAAACAGCTAAAACCCTAAAAAGCTGACCTAAACCACTTGGTTTTATAAATAAGTGATGGAGACCCATTATTCCATATCCATTATCATAAGCATCCTCCCTCTGCCGAAATTATCCTTGAAACCCTAGCTTACCATTAAGCTATTTTCACCATTGAGAACTCTTTTTGGCCCATTTCCACCACCGGAGAAAAGGGAAGAGGCAGCTTGGAGCTCGAAGCCACCGACATCGGACCGCGCAACGGACTTCACCAACCTCCACACCGGAGGTAACATCAATACAAATCATTATTTATTATTTGCTATTTTTGCTTCATGTTATTCACTTTTCACAGTATTGTTTCATGTTATTTGCTTTTTACTGTTCTAGCTTCAAGAACATATTTAGATTAGTTTTCGCTTCAGTTTATCGTTATTTAATTCATATATCATTGAACTGCTACTAAGGAATCCATATTCCTTAGTAGGTGCTCATTCGCACAAGCTAGGGTGAAAACCCTAGCAACAGTTTTGGCGACTCCGCTGTCTTTTTTAGTTTATTTTTCCGTACTGTACTTTCGGCTGTCATTTTCGGCCGCCGAAAACCGCACTTTTTTCTTCCGCAGTCGCGGCCCGACCGCGCATTTTCGGCCCTAACCCGCGACCAGCCCGCCGCTGTCGGCTTTTTTCCTGCGTCCTGGACGCGTCTTTGATTTCCCAGTCGTGCCCCAACCGCATTTTTTCAGCCCACAGCCGCGATCCGACCGCATCTGTCAGCCAGAAACCCGCGGTCCGAACCCGCGACCTAGACCGCGCCTGTTCACTCCAAACCCGCGGTCTGACCGCCACTGTAGTAAAAAAACCCGCGACCTAGACCGCGCCTGTTTCCTTTAAACCCACGATCTGCGCGCGACTATTGCCTTCAAACCCGCGGTTCGACCGCGCGAGTCCGCCCCATACCCGCGGTCCGCGAACTGTTTTTTGCCTTTGTTTCCACGCCGAAACCCAGCCACTTTGCCTCCATTTTTACTGCACTTGCACAGCCACCTGTTCCACTTGCAGCCCTACAGCCATTCCTGTCCCTTGTTCACAGATTTGTTTAAAAAAAAAAAAAAAAAAAATTTAACATTATTTATTTCAGAAAAATTCGCATTATTTATTACAGTTTTTTCATACATTATTATTGTTATTGAGAAAGTTGCCCTTGCACTTCTATTTTGGATTCATAACCTCACACGCACACACTCTGTCCCCTAATTCAAGTGAGACCTAAAATCTACTTAACTCAACCAACACTATAACCTCATTTGAGGAACACAAAAGAATTTTGTAGTTAGGTAGGATCGGGGGGATAGGCTTCCAATAACACCCCTCGGTTATTTACACGTGAGACATAGTTGTTGTCCAATAGGGAACCAAAATCCCTTAGTATTTTTTGACACGGTCACAACCGGTTTATCAGAGGGCCTCTCCCTTAGGAGGGTTGAAGTCGTGAGATTGGTTCCGGAGGTCTGAGTAGAATACCGAACTCCATTCAGTAACTGAAGGGCTACCTTTCGCAGTTCTCGGAATATCCCTGTATAGGGAATATTGCGGTTAAAGGACCAAGCGGCAGATTTACCTTTCTGGATGTGTCATGAACGGGGTATCTTAGTTGCCATACTTCTAGGTTTGCGTACCCGGTGTCCCTCCCGGTAGGGGGATACTTTAGCCATTTGACTTTCCTATTTATATTGTCTGACTTGGATTTCATCACCTTGCAGAGGATATACTTAGTTGAGTCATAATACTATTAGTTAGGTGTTTGCATGCTCCCTTACCTCCTCTTGGTCTAGTGAGTCCACTGATTTTTTCTTTTTTAGGAAATCGACTGCTTATTGGTATTCTGACCACCTTTTTGACACTCCGCCTATCGTAGCACGCGGTTACACTAGGTGTTTTGAGTTGTTTTTTGGCCTGAGTGCCTTATTTTTCGAACTCTCCTTCTGCACACACGGTTGCATTAGGGTTTTTGAGTTGTTTTTTCGACACCACAACCCACATATTTGAAAACCACTTGTCACCATTGACTTTCTGAGACAGTCTCGTCGCCTCAGAGGCGAGCCCCCACAGCACGGTTCACTTGACACCACCCGTCATCACCGTAGATCTCGAGCCTTGTCACTTGACTCCACTCGTCAGCGGCATACGACTCAGTCACCAGATTCTGAAAACACTCTTTACACTGCCCCCACTAGCCCCATGGCTGGCGTCAATCCTAATCCCTTCATTATAAGGACCACCGGTGGTACATCCGCCACTATACCAGTTACTACACCTACCATGGGTGTACCCTCTATGGGAGGCCCATCTACCATTCCCCTCACCGTACCTATTCCCACGGCAGGAATACCCATACCCACTCCATTAGTAACTCCTACCACCCTTGGTGGCACAGGACCTTCTCATGCCACCGTAGTTCCTCCACTTGGGGGTAACTTCCCTCACATTATCCCTCCACATGGGGGCATGGGCCCCAATGTGGTCCAACCCACTACCGTGCCACACCCTTCATCCAGTTTTCCCTACATGGCTATCCTCAACCTACCTGACCTAGCCAGGTTAACCAACGACCCCATCCGGCACAACCCTGTGTGGCCCCACATGCCTACCAAACTCCCCTCTGACATCCCTAAGTTCGAGGGTAAGGAAGGTGAGGACCCACAGAACCATATCATGTCTTTCCATCTATGGTGTTCCTCCAATTCCATAGTAGACGACTCCATTCGCCTCCGTTTATTACAGCGCACTTTCACTGGATCGGCTGCCAAATGGTATATCGAGCAACCCCATGGAACCCACACCACCTTTACATCCCTGGCCTCGACCTTCCTCCAGTTCTTCCAATTACCTATCCGCTATGACGCAGGCGTCGAGATCATCCTATCATGCAGACAGAACACGGCCACCCATATCACAGACCACATCCATGAATGGCGACGACGCCGTAGCCTATGCAAAATCAAGCTAGATGATCGGATCTTCCTAGATTGGTTTCTCAAGTCCCTCCTTCCGCTCATTGCTAAGGATGTGGCAGCTGAACGACCCCAGTCGGAGGAAGAGGCTATCCTTAAAGCCCAGCAGTTCGATCTCATTTACGCCCAGTCGGGTTATCTTTACACCATCATACCAGACGTCCCTCGAGGCGACCCCCCACATCACGACGCGCCGGGGGCATCCCACGCTGCCGATGGCATCATTGGCCGTCTCTCCTCGCAGCCCCCGCCATTTTCCATAGCCCGTCCTCCCCCTGGCCCTGAACCTTCGTGGGCT
>LPNX010530918.1:250605-266310 GCA_001517045.1 Pseudotsuga menziesii
TTAGATCGGTGAAGTCCATGCATAAGGCTGATGACATTGCAAAGATCTTCATGAGGGATATTTTCAAATTGCATGGATTGCCTAAGGCAATAGTTTCTGACCGAGATGTCAAGTTCACTTCCAATTTTTGGAAGGGGTTGTTTGTAGATTTGGGTACAAAGCTAAGCTTCAGCACTGCATACCATCCTCAGACAGATGGGCAGACAGAGAGAGTCAATTGGGTGCTTGAAGATATGCTTCGCATGTATGTGATGAACAAACCAACCAACTGGGAAGATTACTTACACTTGGTAGAGTTTGCTTATAACAATGGACAGCAGACATCCTTAGGGATGAGTCCGTATGAAGCTTTGTATGGAAGAATGTGTAGAACACCAGTGACTTGGGATAATTCAGTGAACAGGGTTGTGCTTGGTCTGGAATTGCTCAAGGAAATGGAGCAAGAGGTTGTAAAGATCAGGCAGAATCTGAAAGAAAAATAGGACAAACAGAAAAGCTATGCAGATAAGCATAGGGTGAACAGGGAGTTCAATGTTGGGTGTTGGAGCAGGGCCTCGCAGCTACAGGAAAGGCTGCTATTTTTGGTAGAAGATGGACAATTTTTGGAGGAAAGACAGTTTTGGTGATGTCGATAAGCTAGCGATATAAGAGATATGATGTGATAAAGGTACGATGCCGTAGCGCATTTCCTGCCACAGATCGCAAGCCGAAAATCGCGGCGGTCGGAACAAGGAAGTCAAAGGAAATAGTACTTGAAACGGCCGAGAAGAGAGCTCAACCACTGCATTTAAGGTAGCGATGATGACAAGAGGGCTTAGCTACCCTCATAAATGGAGAAGGATCAACGGGCCGAGGTATTAAAGATAAAGGACAGAAGGGGACCGACCGAGGAAGCGACGCCCATACCCGCGATCAGTGCCGAAAATCATGAAAGACTGCAGGAAGCTGTGGTGTGACCAGTAAGTGGCAGTTCAAAGTACAGATAGGCCGACTGTCACAGTTAGGGTTTTGGGTTATTGTTGGGATAGGCCCACAGTTTTGTATCATGGTGAGACCTTCAGGAAACCTATTTTAAGCATGTATTTTGTATTATGAAGGGTTGGTTGGTTGGTTGGGTTGTGACTAGTTGTCGTCAGTATTGTGATACATTGAGGAATATTCGAGCTCTGGTTCTATTGTTAAGTCTATAGTTATCTTACCGTAACCAGTGGCCGGATCCTTGAGCATGAATGTAACAATCTGCAGGGATTGAGAGAGAGAGGAAGGGTATATTGTAAAACAAAAGCATTATAGGTAGAGAAGAGATCTAAGAGAAGGGATCCCAGCTATGTGCGTGGAGTTTCCCAGAAGATCTCATGCTAAATAAGAGGTTGTAGCGGAACTATGTTTACTCTCTCAAGATATAATATAAACACAGTTCCCGTGGACGTAGCTTCCCCCCTAGAAGTGAACCATGTAATATCCGTGTGTTGTGCGACTATTTCATGTGATTGTGCTCTACTTATTTGGTAGCTGTTATCCGTTACATGAACTTTGCTTATCAGTTAATGAATGTATGTATGCTATCCTTCAACTTACAGTAACATAGAAGGTTAAATACGAGTTGAATGTGTCGAGTATTCTGTATATGATTTTACCAGTGCTTGATTCACGACAGCTAACAATTATAGTGTTAAGTGACTTCTGTATATTTAGTCTAGCGAGTTGAGCGTAATTGATGTTAAGCGTGTTAAATTGTAGGAGCTTAAGTGAAGTTGTTTAACACCCTAATGAAGGTTAATTGAGCTATTATACCCAGGGAAGAAGCCTCTGGACCTTGAGAGTTGATGAGCATATTGAGTCTTACTGTAGGAAATATCGCAGCATAGAAAGGCGATATCGCACTGTCGGGGGAGCTGCGGTGTGAGATATTGAAGGTTAAGAGTTGAGCAGAAGAGAAACTTTGCACATTGTCCTAGAATATGTGATGCGATAAGAGCCAGTCCCATAGCAGAGTCAGCTAGGAAGAGAGAAACAGCCCTTGCTGAGAGATTTAGCTGGTTAATTAGAGTCAAGAGGACTTAGGATGCTACAGAACTTGGTTGAGGAAGCCTGATTCTTTCAACCACCCCATCTAGGATCACTTCGGGTGAGACTTCAGGCCATTCTACGGTTTTGTTGGTACAATAAAGTAAACTCGAGTCTGCCCAGTAAGGCCAACATTGGGGATCATGTTTACCTCAGAGTGAGGGCAGGAAAGAGTTCCTTGAAGCTTGGAAGTTGTGCCAAGCTATCACCAAGATATTGTGGGATGTTTGAAGTGCTTAAAAGAATAGGGCTAGTTTCATATAGACTTGCATTGCCTGCTAGCACTAGAGCTCATAATGTTTTTCATGTTTCTTTGCTTAAGAGATATGTACATGATCCTAACCATGTGATAAATTGGGATGTGATTCAGGTGGAACCCGAGGGAGAGTTCCGAACCGAGCCAATGCGCATCCTCGACAGGAAGGTCACAATGCTCTGGAACCAGGCCATAGGTTAGGTAAAGGTGCAATGGGAGCACTACGGACCTGAAGAGGCTATGTGGGAGCTAGAGGATGCCATGCGATTGGCACATCCATTTTTGTTCAATTCTGCGGAACACTGAGGCGATACCAGTGTAGCATTCTGTTCAATTTTGTAAAGCACTGAGGATAGTGCTATTGAAGGGGGAGGGGAATGTAACACCCTAGTTTTGACCCCGTTGAATAAAATGTACATGATGTATATATTATAATGAATCATGGTGTGGAGCTAAAGGAAAAAGCCCCACCATCAATTTGGTTGTGTTATGCTTCAGGGAACGAAATTGTTGCCAATGGTATATTGTGCTATCCGGCACATATGGTTTCTAGCATCATGTAAATGTGTTTTTAATTAAATAACCCCAACCAGCTATGTCACTGCAACCATATTGAAAAGGGCATGATTTTCTTAAGGATAAGGAGGGGGAATGTTAAACCTTGAGCCCATGGGGGAAAAGCCAAGTGTCACCACCCTTTTTGTTTTGCTCACCTTCCCTTATCTCATCCAACAACCACCTTAAATGTGTTGTTGTTTAGTTGGGGCAGTTATTGCTAGGGAGTGGAGTGTGGCAAGACTGTCAGTCCTTGCCCACATGCACACTCCACTAGCAAATTGAACCCCACGTTGGGCAGGAAAAATGACTACGCCCATCATTCCACTCTCTACACGACGGCGCTGGGCACTCTTCCGCACTTTCCCACTCGCCATTCTGGATGGTCATCCATCCTCACGTAGAGAGATGTCCTATTCCTCATGCGGAGGATTCTTTCTGTTTGGTCTCATGCAGCAAGGAGGAGAGTCATTTTTTGTTGTCATCCACATTTTTTTATAGAGGGGTATCTGTGGTTCCTATATGGATTTGTGGTCTACATGTATGTTTTTCCTCGTGCACAGGATGGGAGTCCGATTTCTTTCCCCAATGCAGACTGTGTAATTTTCTTGGTTGCTTCACCCCATTGTGGAGCCAGGAGCTGAGGTCTTCCCCACATTGTTCATTGCTGTTGTTTCCCCATATTTTGTTGGCTGTGTTGTTTCTACATGTTGGGTTGTTGTAGGTCGTTATGGAGTCATTTTGGCCACGATAGGGCCAAGAATGAATCAATGATTGTTTTTCCCATGTCCAAGCTGTGAATAGCTTGTATGGTTGCATGTACACAATGGTTGGTCCTCGGACTGTGTTGGAGTGGGGATGAGGGCTTGGTTTGCTTGATAAACCTGGTGTGTTTAGGAGCCACACAGACAAAGCTAGAGGGATGGCTTTCTTCTCCACAACCCTTGAATAGCACTAGAAGGGAGGTCAGGGCCTAAGGGACTGTGTAGCAGAGAAGGGACTAATTTCCTTGTGTTGGGTGTGTGTGGGTCTCCTAAAAGCCAGGCTAGTTCTGGTGTAGGTGTCCTTAGCTCTTCAATGATCTCACCTGCTTAGCAATTAGCCTTTCCTAGCTCCGTGATGGCCTGATAAACCCAACTATGTTGGCTTGGCTGATTTGTGGATGGCTTGATGAACCCAACTCTGTTGGCTTGGCTGATCTGCTATTTTGTGTATCCTTGGCTATGTGTAAGCCTGCTTATTCCTTATTCCTTAGGGAATCATGCCCAGCTCGGGGGTGGTAGCGTTGTTGAGAGATTAAGGAGCATGCTGGCCTATGGTTGGGTGGAACATTGCAGCGACGTAGCTGGTTGCGGGATGAATCCTTTATAAGATAAGTATTCTTGACCATTTCATCTCTGCATTTATATTTATTGTTTAATGAATGATGATTAACATGTTGAATGCTTGAATGAATGTATGTTTGCTTCTGCTGTGTATATGTGAATGATTATGCATCTTAGCAGGTTTTATGTTTTAATCATTTTTATTTCAGTTTATATGTATGTGCATGTTCATTGGGATTTTAGCCCGTATGTTTAATGGCACCATAGCGTCCTCTTCACCAGTCGGAGGGTTGGGGTCGTTACATTGTCGGGGACGTTACACAGTCCAAAATTGTAAAACTTCAAAATATCGTGGATAGGAAGGCAAATTTTCCATGGGGTTCTTATTTTATAGCTTAAGCATCCACTATAATCCAAAACTCACTTTTGAGAGTATTTGAGTGATTATTTATCATTTAAATTAAAATTCTCTAGAAAATGTCAAAAAAGACCAAATATATGGCCAAAAAGACATAATAAAGTAAAATATCAGATTTTTGAAATTAATGGGAAAATGCTAGAGACATAATCTCACTGGTTTCACAGTTAATTGGGGATAAATTGGAGCTCACTTAATATGAATCAACATCAAATATCTTCAAGTTGAGTTCATTCCATCTTAGAGGGGGTGCATCTATCTTAGAGAGGGAGAATTTGTTGAGATGGCAATTCATGGTTCATTGGGAGATGATCTCTAGGAAGAGGGGCACACCTCTTAAGAGGTGGCACCATCCACTTGAACCTAACACTCAATCAAATATCCCCTTTCTCTCCTCAACTCTCCCTCCATCTCTAGTTGTAATGCGCCCCCCTGTGCTCATTTTGATATTTAAGCAAGTGCTTGGCCTCTTCTTTTCTCATGGTCAGAGAGGATCAAAAGGTCGCTCAAGCTTTGGTTCTATATTTGGAATATCATTCTGAATAATAAAAAGGCTTTGGAGCTCTCAGGTTATGTATGGCTCAAGTGTGTGGACGAATATTGCATATCTTATGAGATATATTTTTTATATCTCTTTGGTTGAATGTTGGTTTTTGAAGGGGAGCTATATCCTAGTAGATAAGAGAATTTCTTGTTTGAATATCTTCTTTTATTTCCTACTTTAGATCTCTTAGATGGGCATGTGCATTCTTGTTTGATTAATTCCATGCTTTCTAAAATTCCATTGTAGGTAGCACCAATGCTTGTTTTAACCATTCATATGCAAGAATTTATAAGTGGATGCAATTATCTAGCTTGAACTACTCATTGATATTGTTTAAATCCTCCAAATTTCATGTACTTTCAAGAAGCATAGTCACTCCACTCTCCACCAAGAGACCCCACGGTCTAAAAGATCCCAAGCTTCAGCTCTCTCTCTCTCTCTCTCTCTTATCAAATTATTTTGGCTACAATTATTTATAGGATTAATTAAATTAGTTTTATTTTAAAAAAATCTAAAAGCCTTTTTGTTTAAGTCTATTGCTAGATCTAATTATTCAAGCTTCATTTTGAGTAGATCTAGTTTATGTTAACTACTTATGCTAATTTCCTATCTTTCAGTACTTAATAATATTATGTTTTTAACTTCATATTTAGAAATTTGAGTGCTAACAGGTGGCTATTTTTACACTTTTCTTGCAAATACAAGATGACGTGCTACCGAAAAATTGAAGATCCACTTCAATATTTCTTCATTAGTAAAACCTTGTAAGCCATTGGATCCATATTTATAAGGACCAAAGGAATCCACTTTCAAAATTTGTAAATTAATAATAAAAGCAAGTGGGCTACCCAACTCCCACATCCATCCCCCCTGGGGGTCCTGCATCATTTTCATGGAGTGAAACTTTTTTCTTTCTACTTTTGTTTTATTTGCTAACCAATAGAGTAGATTGGCTATTAATTAGTTTAATTTTCTTTCAATTATTTTCCTTTGAAAAAGTAATGGACCCGACCTTGCTTTCATCATTGAAGTACCAAAAGAGCTTGTCCAAGTAAGGGAAAATGTATTCTTGGCCTTTCGTAATTAGTACAACATTTCATTGCTTTACAAGTTCTTTTATACTTTTGCAATTAATTGGAAATTAGTATTTTTCACAATATCCACATATTCTCTTGTCCATTTCAGGATTGCCTAAGCTCTGGAACAACCAAAAACAGGATTCGTTGCACTCAATAAAGCTCCACATTTAACTAACAACACACACTTAATTAAAATTAATTTTCTCTTAAAGGACGGAAATCCGATGTCTCACCTTGTCTTTTGTGGGAAAATTTCATAGAGAGAAGGGAACAAACAAGTAGTGAATGTGGAGTTCTATCAGCATACACCCCCGTTCGTGTTAGTGTTGGACGCACCCCCGAGACTCCGATCTAGCCTTTCTTCTCATGTGGAACCACGCTTGGAAAATCGGGACTTTGTTCCGTGTACCTCAATGGTATAATGGAACCCCCTTCTTGTAATCCACTCATCCATAATAAGTAAAACTGTTAAGAAGCATCAAAAAAACATTTATCTTTTCAGCAGCATCTTCCATGATCTCGGCATTGTTCTACTTTCATGATTATTTGTTAAGTTAATTTATCTGTCGTGATTGATTCATAATTTACATATTGTTAAACTTAATTCATTTGCTTCTGTTCTTATTTCATTAGTTCAGTTCAAACTCCTAGAAATAATTTCATTTTCATAACTTAGCTTAGCATCCATAAGTTGTTTTTAATAGGGACCACCCCCTTGGCTTCACTAGGAGTTGGCCTAGACGAAGGATTCAAGTATCAAGTCACAACACTTGAATTGAGACTTGCCCCTAAGGTCGCGACCAATGGCTTGATTATTCTGCCATGTTAACGCGAGGTGCGTATTAGGAGGAAACAAGGTCCAGGAAGAGAAACATAATATCAAAGATGCCATACTGTAGAGCCTAGGACATCTTTAACATAAACCTAATATAGGATCAAATCAAAACAATGGAAGCAAGGATGGAAAGAGTGTGAGAAGACACTCTAGAGGAAGATATTTATGCCAAGGAATATATTTGTGTAGGAGAACAACCAACACATCTCCATTAGATACCTTAGGCAGTAGATTAGGTATATTAGGAAACTTGTTAGATAATTCAGAGAACTCAACTTGAAGATCTAAGAGAATGAATCCTTGTAAATAGAGTTCCTTTGAAGACTTCAAGAAAATAAATCCTCCTATGTTCGATGGAGAAATTAAGATAGGACAAGACATTGAAGCATGGCTTCTTGGAATGAAGAAGTAATTTAGGATTTGTTAATATCTGAGAATGAGAATCCCATGTTTTCCATTTTTAATTTGAATGGAATAGCTATGATCTGGAGGGAGCACCTCTGCCAAGTGAAGGGCCTCAAAGAAAAAATATTTACTAGAAGAAATCTGAAAATTATTTCAAATAGAAATATCTTTCTGGAACGTATTACAATAATAAGGGCAAGGTATTTCATGAGCTAAAGATGGGACAAATGAAAATGTAGCAAAATGTAGCAACATGTGAAAAAATACTAGAGATACTATAGTATGTGGTTTACCTCATAAATGAGAAGGCAAATATCCAGGGATTATTAAGTGGACTACCCCAAAATTACATAGATGGTTAAATTTGTGGAGCCCAAGTTGTTGGATGATGTTATCTAGAAGACTATGAGTTGTTATGAACAAAATAAGACTAGAAATGAGGAACATCAAGCAAAAAGAGGAAAACCCAAAGGAACATTTCACTACAAGGAAAACACCTTTTAGCAAAGGTTATAATAGAGGTTTTTAGTGTTACAAGATTTGGGGAAATTGTTAAAAAAACCTCCACTACAACCTCCGTAAATGGTAACAGGGGTTTTAATGAAGGAAAAAAAAGAGGATTTAGTAGAGGTTTTTGTCGATGGCCAAGGCTTTTAGCAGAGGTTTCTACCAAAGGTTTAGTGTGCCTATAGTAAATAAGCACCAGTGTGCTTATACCAAATATGGGCAACAGTGTAACTTCACCAAAGAAGAGCATCAGTATGCCTTCACCAAAAAACCAGATAAACTTCCCATGAGATAGTAAGTAAAAAAAAATCCTTCAATATACCTAGCTACATTCTTACTCTTCCTACTCCTCTCAATTGAACCTAAACCGCCTTTTAGAGCCCCCAGAGTCCCCTTTTTATCCCTTTCCCTCTTGAAGGAAATTTTCGTGGGGCTAAGCTGCTCTAGGGTTTGTAGGTCTAAGTTACACGGAGGGAGAATGCTATAGAATTTAACTGAAGAAGAAATCATAACATATTTAAAAGACTTAGTTTGGGTCAACTCTTTGAATTTATATGCACACAACCTTGAAGGATAAGCACCCAAAATAGGATCACAAGACCCACTACAGATAAGAATCTCTTCCCCCCTTAAAGGAATCATATATTGAACAAACCTTTTCAAAATTGAAGAAGAGGAAGAACCAATCTTACATAGAATGAGCGCTACTAGATCAGGAGAGAGGTGTGAATGCTATTGGAATTTGGATTTGAAACTACCAGAAAACTCCAAAGAAGACACCGTCACCATGGATTTTCCCTCCTCTAGAACAATCACAAATGCTTATGCTTGGTTTAACTTTATACCTCCAACACTACCAATCGAGGTTGAGCCAACTAAAATCCCACCGGACACCTCAATGCCTTTACACTTTTCATAAGCCATCAAGTGATCCCAAAGACTCGTAAAATCCTTCCTTTGACAAAGTTAGTTGAGTAAGAGGAGTTGAGTCTCCTTCCAGAGAGAGAGGGGACTTAGGGAACTTAAGTGAGGGTTGAGTGACAAAAATGGCTTGTTGATAATCCTCCAACGATGACTCAACAAATGACGAGTCAGGAATAACAAAATCCCTCAAACCCTCCACTGATTGTGTAACACCCCGGTTTTGACCCCGTTGCATTAAATGTACATGATGTATTTATTGTAATAATCATGGTGCGGAGCTAAAGGCCAAGGCCCCACCATTGATTGGTTATGCTATATTTTAGGTTGAAATTGTCACCGATGGTATATCGGGGAATGCAGCATACATATTGAGTTGCGATCATGTAAATATGCATATTTAATTAATGAACCCGACTAGCTACTCTCGAGGCAACTAAATTGAGAAGGGGCATGATTTTCACAAGGATAAGGGTGGGGAAATTGTCAAACCTTGAGCCATGAGGGAAAAACCCATGTGTCACCACCTTGTCTTACCCAACCACCACAATTAAGAATTGTTGCTGGTGGTTGAGGCAGTTATTGTTTTTGGGAGTGGGGTGGCAGGACTGTCAGTCCTTGCCTACACGCACACTCCACCCGTGGTTGACTTCACAGTGGCAAGGGAAAACCACCGCCATCACTCCAGGGGACTCACAATTGCATTTCACTCCCCTGCGCATCCTCTCCACTGTGTGTTCACCTCCACACACGGGATTTACCTGGTTTTACTCCCGCAGTCATTCCACTCTTCCCACGATAGTGCTGAAACGCTCACGCACTCCCTACTTGCATCTATACATTGTTTGTTCATCCACGCACAAGCTGCGAGCTATTCGTCCTAACGTAGGGACCGTTGCCTATTGATTATTCTCATGCATGGGAATTTACCTGGTTTTACTCACGTTGTTCTCCTCTACGGATTCTGTGGACAGTGTGGGCAGACACCTACCTCACAGGCTGATTTCGGGTTGCTGTGGTTTCCCTTACGTTGTGATTGTTGCGGTTTTCTTTACATTTGGGGTCTGGTGCAAGCTTCCCTCATGCACAGACTTTTTGTAGTCGTTTTCCCCATGTTGTGAGCAGTGCTCACTGATTTCGTTTGGGACTGTATAATTCGCTTGGGAGTATTTTCCCCTATGATTGTGTTGTTGTTACGCTTTGGGGCTGCTGTAGATTGTTTGGAGTCATTTTGGCCACGAGAGGGTCAAGAACAACTCAGGAATCGTTTCCCCTGTTAAACTATAACAGCTGACTGATTGTGTACGTGCAATGGTTGGTCTTCGGACTGTGTAGGGAGCAGGGATGGGGGCTTGGTTTGCTTGATAAACCTGGTGGCTGGAAACCACACAGACAGAGCTAGAGGGCTGGCTTTCTTCTCCACAACCCCTGAATAGCACTGGAAGGGAATGCAGCGCCTGAGGGGCTGTGTAGCAGAGAAGGGACTGATTCCTTGTGTTGGGTGTGTATGGGTGTCTTAGAATTCAGGCTAGTTCTGGTGTAGGTGTTCCTAGCTTTGCAATGAGCTCACTAGCTTAGCATTTAGCCTTTCCCAACTCCTTGATGGCCTGATAAACCCAACTGTGTTGGCTTGGCTATGTTTTTTGTATCCTTGGCTATGTGTAAGCCTGCTTGTTCCCTTATTCCTTGGAGAATCATGCCCAGCTCAGGGGTGGCAGCGCTGCTGAGAGATTAAGGAGCACGCTGGCCTATGGTTGGGTGGAACATTGCAGTGACGTAGCTGGTTGCGGATTGAGTTCTTCATAAGATAAGTAATCTTGCCTATTTTACTTCTACAACCATATTTTCCATTAATGAATGTGATGAACATGTTGAATGAATGCTTGTATGAATGTATGTGGTTTCCGCTGTGCATGATAAACAATTGCATCTGTGTATGATAAATGATCATGTATGCATGTCTAGTTCAAAGCATTTTATTTCAGCATTTCAACAATTTTATGAATTCACATGTTCATGGGGCTGGTTGCCCGGATGGTTAATGCCATGGTCGCGTCCTCTTCGCTGGTCCGAGGGTTGGGGACGTGACAGATTGGATTTAACTTGTTAAGGTATTGTAACTTCAGAATATGTTATATTGTACGTTTATTGTATTCTCCTTCGGAGATGTCCTTAATGTAATTGATCATGTGAAAGTCATGAGGTAAAACCTTTGTTGTAAGTCGGGGAAATAGTACCCAAAAAAGTAATATATAAAATTTATTTTGTGTCTTCCTAGGTAGTTCGGAACTAATTAAAGAACCTGGCTGACCTAGTTAGTTATTTGAGTCACTCGCCTAATAAATATAAATAGGTGAGGCGCCTCTCTCATTCACACACACCTTACACTCAAGCCTTGTACAAGAGAGAGAGAGAGATAAAGCGAGTATATTGTGGAAGAGGACCAACTATTCTTGCTCTTAGGGTTTTACACTGTACTTGGTCAAATTCTATAATGAGGAAGTTTTGTGAGGTTTTCTCCCTTGTGATTTCTCCAAGGAAAATCTTTGTGTTCTCTTGTGTTGTTGTACGTGTCTTTCTTTCAGTGATCCTTTGCTTATGGTTATGATGTTATGATGATAAATGTTTTTTTATCTTGTATAACCATTAAAAATCTAACATGGTATCAGATCCACCCTGAAAGAATTATTTGAGCAACAGACACACTGCTACACCTACAACTAGTGGAGATTAGGGTTTCATGCTTAAAAACCCTAGAAGGAAAAATATAGTCATCTTGGAATTTTTGCTATAACTCAAGTTTAGCGAAGGATCAGGAGCTGAAACTTTTACAAGATAAAGTTGAAAACTTGTTGTACCTTGTGTGAACGTTTTAGCCTCAGATTCGCTATAATCTACGAGATATGATTCCTCCAACTCAGGGTTCTAGCCTCTCCCAGAATTCATCCTTAAATAGGTGACCTAAGGATAATTGTTATATCTCGGGATAGGAAGGTCCAGATGAAATTTTGCAAGATGTTTTTGATAGGGCACAGACTGTAGTTTCTGTGGTCAAAGTTTCAGATCCTAAAGGTGAAACAATGATACATGGAAGTCCGTACCAGTTCGTTATGCTGAATAATCCTGAAATAAGTCACCTTGGGAAACTTCTCATAAGTCCCACTTGGTGGATCCAATTATGCTCTAACATACGGGGTTGGAAATAAGACATACCAAGCTACTATAGGACGAAGTTTCAAACCTTGAGGAGCAAAAACTTCGGATCTGTAGCAAAAACAAGATAAGTCAATTATGTAGAAGAAATTGGAGAAAAACTAAGGCTTCCTGTTACGGGAACTTCCCTCCACCAATCAGTTGAAAAATGACCACCATCAAACTATACCTAGGAGGATGCATCTTTCTATGTAAGAAGTTTCTCATTTTTTGGAATTTCAATTTTTGACCTAACACTGTTGCCGAGAAAACTAGGGCATAAGATATTTTGCAGTTATGTCCACAATTTTGCGAAAAAAGTATGTTTCTCAGCTCACCTTAAGGAGGTGCAACTTTCTATCCAATGAGATTTGAAAGATACCCAAGTTGAAAAATTAGGGTTTCTTTATCAAACCCTAGGTCCACCAAAAGCAGTTTTCCAGAAGAACCTTCAAGCAAGCATCAAGTTGAAGCAATCTCACTGGTAATTATCCTTTCTATTTCCATATGAGGTTCTCATTTTTATCATGATGACAAACAATATCAAGATTGAGGAAAATATTGAAAGAGTCGAGAACTTCTAAGCATGGAATTACAGAGTGCTTCTCATACTTAAAGAAGCATGACATGGAGAACTATGTCAAAGAAGAAGTTGCAGATCCAGAGGGAGATGAAGTCATAGCAAAGAAAAATAAGGACCAAGTCAAAGCAAAAATGAGTATTTTCATCTCCAATATCACATGTATCATCCTTGAAGAAGGCTCAAGGATATGTTCGATGCAATAAACAACTTGTACAAAGATGACCTAGAGAACTCAACTCAAGGATGTGAAGGTGTAAATGTTAGAAAAAATTCAATGTTAGTTCACAAGGAGATCTCAGCTCAAGGAGCAATTAAAATCCATTGAAGACGATGTCAAAGAAGCAGAAGCATAGATTACTACCTTAAATGGTCTTCCAAGTTTAGTCAAGGGAGTTGTTCTAGAAGGAATAATACCTATGGAGGAACGCACGTAAGAAGAAGATTGATTGATGGCAAAAGAAGAATAGATGGACGAATCCTAACAACTCATGCCAAGAAGAAGAAATAACATTCCTGCAAGGAATAAAAGGACTTCAGAAGAAGGACATCTGACAACTCAAATGTTTCGTTGTGATGAAAAAGGACACTTTGCGAAAGAATGTCCCAACAAGGAAGAATGGAAGGATGATATGATTAAGAAGTACTAGTCAATCATACAGAATGATGTTTGGATACGAGATCGAGACATGAAGGGAAGTTTTGTAAAGTATTCCAAGTAGATCTACAAGATCAAGTATACAGCAGATCGAAGTACCAAAATATACAAAGCAAGGTTTGTGGTTTCTATCAGAAAGAGAGAATCGATTATGGAAAGACACTGCTATAGGGGCTAGACACACCTCCTCAGTGGTGGATATTACACTAGACAGTTGGTGTAATCAAAGGGGAAGAACAGATTAAGAACCTACAAGGTTTGAGACTCTTTACAGAGAACCATTGATGCACAGAAGGATTTGTACAAGCTAAGTAGGCACCCATTAGATAGCACATATAATTACATGAGGAACTTAAAGATAAACTAGAACCTTTACTACAAGATTGAAGATATAAGCCTACAAAGGACGAGAAGCTCATAGATGGGTGCAAGAGAAAATTTGCAAAAAAGTTTGAGATGAAGGATCCTGATATCTAGTGACCTCGACAGGTGACTGTTGCGGCTGCAACTTTTTTCCCAAATTTTTAAAATTTTGGACCCTCCTTTCATTTTTATCTTTGTCTGAGATTAGTTGGATTACTGAACTTTGTTTTTTTCCCTTGCTACAATTTTGAATCGTTTGAAGTTGAATTGAGGTCAACTATTTTCTTGCTTTTCGGAAAACTGTTTTTGTCTGCCAATGCTTTGACTGTGGAGTTTAAAGTTTTGATTTGAAATGTTGTCCTTTTTTATTTGAAATGGTTGTCCGTCATCACTGTTGGAGGTCAGTTGAAGTCTAAGTCGGAACTTTTCTCTATGTTGTAGCTGTATTAGAGGTTAAACGAACTAACTTTAACGCTGCCCAACCGAAGGTTTTTTGAGCACTTAACGCTTTGTTTTTATGTTTGCTTATCATTGTCGGAGGTGTTTTGAACAGTGAATCGGGGTTCTAGTCTCAAGCGACGCCACCTTTACGGAGGCCTTGTTCTTTATCTCATCGACGTTGCGGGTGTGCTTAGTTGTAAGTTTGTCAATCCATAGTTTTAGAACCTTCGATCACCGACATTTTTATTGTTGCAAAAGCCCATTCAACTTTTCTTTCCCACAGTTCGGGAGTTGAATGATCTAATATTATTGTCTTTTTCATCGACACCGTGGAAACGTGTAGTCTTTGTTTTATTTGAATGCTTAACTTTTGATTTTTCGCTATTGAAATTCTGTTAATGTTTGCGTCGGGGCATTAGTTATCTATGCCGCCGATGTTTCAGAAGGAAAATGAAGAATGACCCGACGGCCAGTTTTAATCCTCGCAGATTCTGTGGTTCTTATTGTTCAAACCTTTTGATTTTCGATGACTATGATTTTTTCGACCTTTAGCACTTAGTCCTTCCTCTCGTCGATGCCGATGTGTTTAGTTGGTAGTGGTTCCAATTTTCGATGCATGATTACGATAGCATTTAGTTCTGAAGCGCCGACATGGCGGAGATGTTGAGGTGTGAGTCGTCATTACTTAGTGTTAAGGTTCTCCAACGCTGATAGACTTAATAGTATTGTGGAACCCGTAGTGTGACTGAAGCCCGTCGTTGCGGCTGTGAAGTGGATTATCTGCCCGATGCTTAGTATTTATTACTTCCGACTATCGGTAGGGTTTTCCCACTGTTTTTGTTGCGTTGTTACTCTATTTTATGTGATGGCAAAGTTTTCCCATGGGTGTTGGTCGAGTCAAGGCTTCTGGGATGAAGAGCACAGTTTGGGGGTTTGGTGTTTTGAGGAGTGGTGGTGTTGAGGCCTGGAAAATCGCAGGCTGAAACAGTAAGGGATTCTCCCCAATTAGCGTTCCCAACTAGCCCGCTGACTGTTTGGTATAGGGAATCCGTCCGGTTTATGGTCCGGCTACCGTAGGTCAAAGTAACAACAAGGGTTTACCGGTTGCGGCCCGGTCCACCGGAATTTGTATTTTGACTTAATGTATGCAATCCGTATGCCTATCTTAACCATGCAGGGTGATAGAGATGCCAGGAACTGCCCAATGTGCTGCGCAGGTTCTTACCTTTCATCTTATGTTCACAACATATAAACCACAAATGCAACTGTGAAGTAAGATGACTAAATCTCTAAACTACTTACTATCTATCCCCGGGGAGCGAGACAATGATTATTTGTGAGTAATGTACTACTTTCATGTATGATAAACAAAATTACAGATAGCTGATATTTACGTTCACAACACATGAGTGAGAAAATATTCTAACAACCAGATAGTCGATTGTTATATAAAAACATATACATTACTCTGAGTGAATTTTCCATAAATAAAATCAGAAATTATTCAACCAGACATAGGTCATAAAGTTAGAACAATCTCACGATTCACAGACATAAGC
>LPNX010530918.1:276964-332352 GCA_001517045.1 Pseudotsuga menziesii
GGGCTCCTCTGAAAACGGATTCATCATTGTCGAAATGATGGGTGTACTCATAAAACACCTTGTGCTTTCTGCAATGCTCAGCCATTCTTTCATGAGTGTCATTCCTCCTGAAAGTCATCTCCCCAAAACGGAACCTCCCTAGTTCCTCAATAAATTCTGGAGCTTGTTTCACATTGGCGAAACTGTAGCTCCCTAATTTAAATGGTAAGGGTGGATAGACCGCCTTCTTCTTCTGGAATAAGAAATGACCAACCCCGTCAATAAACACCTGTCTAATAGCCTCCTTATGGATGATATAATATGTTGCATACTTGGGCAGTAGATAAGGTGTCCTTGACCCACCAAACATCCTAAGATACATCCCCTTCTCTGTCAAGAAATAATCACCAAACTCCTCTATCACCTGCATTGCTTCTTCAAACATGCAGTCACATTCCTTTTGGAAGATAAGAGTGTGTAGAGGCATGATAAAATGTTCACAGATTTCTCGATAATAACCATAGTATTGATGAGCCCCCGGTAGCTTGTAGGCTGCATATACGGGCATTCTGTCCCTGTCCCAAACACATTTGAGCCCGGGGAAAGGCTGGTGGCATAAGATGCAGTCAATCAGGATCGAGCTCATATAAAACTTGGATTTTTTCTGTTCTACTCCTCCTTTTGTTGCAGCTATACAAGAAGATAAACTACTAGATACCAGTCTGGACCAGTTGAAGATGGTCCCTTCTGTGGCCACATAGAAAATCAGGGGTATCCATTCGAATTTGAATAATCTGCCATTAGTCCTCCCGAAGATCCTATTCAGCATTAGAGATATGAATCTGTAAGGGGCTCTAAGGCTGGCTATGTCATAATCTTCAGTAGCTCTATGTCTATAAAGCTTTCCTGGTAATAGCATTTTTCTCATGGTTTCTATCAAATCCATCCTGAGATTGTCCAACCACTCATTGGACAAGAAAACTTGGGGCTCAGGCAGGTGGTAAGCTAAGGCCACATATCCAGGGCTAAAGGAAGCATAGCCCTGACCTTCAACATTACAGATAAGCATTGAGCCATGGTTTGTGTGTGGCAAGATCCACCTCATCACCTTAGAACATGGAAACATCTCTGGCCTGGTGGCAACCTTCATAATTGCAGAATTTTCTATGTTTGCGTAGATGGGTTCCTCCTCCAGGCCCATATCTGGGATTTCCCTGAGGGAAATCAGCCTGTGTATGTCCCCCCACTTATACTCAGGGTCCACCCCCGTGACACACTGGGTATCCTCATATATATACTCAATTGGTAGGACGGCCTCTATTGTTGTTTGTTCTTCTACCACATGGGGCCTTCTTTTTCTGTCTTCTGGACATTTTAAACTCCTCCTGCAATGTAAAACATCATGATATTGAGCAATTCAAATTTGTGGATATTATGAAGTAGTTTATTCTTTCTCCATTGCCTCTATGACTGTAATGATATCGGATATAGGCTCTTCAAGTTAAAGAATTTGAACTAGTCATGCAATCTTTTGGGTTGTGCTATTATTTTATATCAGTGTGTAAGTAAGAAAGCAAATCTCACATGCATGCACAACCAATCTATATACTGACTATCTGAAACTATCAGCACAAAGACTTAGACTATTCTCGCAATATAATGAGCTATAGTACTAAAATGAATTTACTCATTAACCAGTCCACATCAAACCTACATTATTTCTCACAATGCCCTTTTTACCAATGAAACGATATGCAATGCTAGTGTAAAACGCAAGGCGTGACTATCTTTCAAACTTATACAAAGTTTTAGCAAGGATAAACAAAAAATGGCAATGCCGCTCGAGGACATGATAATTACGTCAGTGCTACCATAAACCACGGGCACCCCTGGAATCATTTCGCGCAGGGCGCTTTCACCGGCACCGCCGTTCGTTCTACCCTCAAAAAGTCAAAAAACCAACAGCGACGCAGCCCTAGGGTTTCGTACGGTGGAAGACGACGAACAGTGCAGCGCAGGCATAGGTAAGGGTTCGAGAAAAAGGGAAAACGCATAAGGGGAACGACCAGCCGGGCATCTCCATGAAAAAATCGGCGAAACCCCTCCGAAGTATTGATAGACCCCATCATGACAAACACCAGACCGGGTGCAGGCGGCATAACGGCCGCCTGTACCTTGTCTTCCTCCACTGGTTCAAGGCGAAACAAAATGGCTGCGGGTAATACGAGGGTTCTATAAAGACAAAAACTCCCCCTTCCTAACCGCAGCAGCTATCCAACCCCAAAATAATAGAAGATAAAATGCAGGCTTAAAGGAAAAACTCTCTCCTCTCTAGACGCGACGGCGGTCGGAACGGATAGGTTAAACGCGGGCTTTTAAAAGCAAAGGAACCCTCCTACTAACCGCAAAGGGCTATCTAGTCGGGAACCCTAGAGAAGAAAGACGGGCGTAGACCACAAGGGAGACGGCTATGACAAACTCAGCGGCGGGTGAAAAACCCGTCGTGCAAGCACAAAGGGCTTACGGGGATCTATACACAGTCACCCCCACCAAAACCACACTATCTAGCTCAAAACCTGAAAAACACTAGGCAAAGCGGTTACGATCCTACCTGGAAGGGGCTTGAAGCTGCTGTGGAAACAATGGCGGAGCTTCCAATTGACATCTGGCGGTAGGTACAGGCATGACGCTCCACCGGATTCGCAAAGTCGACAGCGTTGACAGCTTGGGCGCAACAAAACAACAATAAAAAACCAATCACACGCCCCCCGTATATATAAAAACCTCACACGTGTGATATGTCAACTCAGTCGGAGCAGACACGAAAGTTATGTCGGGCGACTAAAGCTCAGCCCTCTCCGCAATGGCGGACCATCCTCACTACTCCATCACCCACAACGTACACAACGAAATGGGTCGAGCGAACGATAATTCGTGGTCGGGCGGCGGCATATACATTGGTCGGGTGACCACGAGTTCAGCCACCCCCGCAACAGCGGATGCAACGGGGCAGTAACACCCTACAGGGCTCCGATACACACAGGTTGGCAGCATACTAAGACTTCGAAATTCCCAAAGATCCGCAATGGCGGAGACAAAAGTTTTTATCCCCCTCCGACGCGGAAAGAAAACAACGTCCGCAAACTAAAGGAAAAGTCCACTACCCGCAACGGTGGAACGAAAAGACCAACCCCCGCGTCACTCGGCGCAAAAAAGAAAACCGATAATCAGAACTTCCCCGCAACGGCGGCACGACAACGCTGATCAAGAGCTTGAAAGCACCCGCTACAGCGACGTGCCAAAAGGAAATGAAGAGCTAGACAACACCCGCAATGGCGGGCTCGTCAACGAGCTAACTTCCGATACATTAAAGCTTTGTAACGAAGGTTTTAAAAGGCTTTGCAAAACAGCAAGGGCTCAATTTAAGATGAAAATTAAGGCATGAAATGATAAAAAACCAAGTGATTTGTAGCAAGGAAAATATCCAAAGGCCAAAATCAATAGGTTGAAAACAAGGGAAAATCTGACTAATTCAAAGTAAAGGAGGGTCCCAAAAAATTTTAGAATTTTGGGCAAAAGTTGCAGCTGCAACAATTGGCGACTACCTGGTGAACTCCAGATCTCTGTATTAACTTTCTTTCTAGGCTTGAAACTGCATGAATTAAAACTGAAATCTTCTAGCCATCTGCATTCCTAAGCCAATCTGATTATGCATCAAATTCACTATAAGAAGCCTCTCTTTTCGGGAAAAGGTAACACCAGCAGTGTTTCAGGTCTGAATAACTATTTGGAGGCCAAAATAAATGGAGTTCATTTTACCTGCCCTTTGGGGTTTAAAGCTTCGACACCACAGGATTCTGGCAAAAGTGAACAGTATTACCCTTTTGTCCCTCATTCCCATGCCATTTTGTACTTTTGTGCTTTCTGAACCTTAGTTCTTTGATATGAGTCCTCCTGCGGGCCTTTCTTACTGAATTTTAAAATTCAGGATCCTCTATCCCATAGTGTCCTTTTGTGTGAATGATATATTTTATATTTATATTCACGGACGGAGAGGATCTTGTGGCCATTTGTTACTTTATGCTTTGAGATTTATGCTTTTTGGAGCTTTGCCCTGATATGTTTTGTTTCTTTTGGAAGAAGTGACTCTTAAGAGCTTTTAGCCCTTTTCTGAATTCATGGCATGGGATCATTTATATATGATAAACTGTCTCACTTTGCTTCCTTTTCGTGGGTTTAGTGCTGTCACCCCCTTGGGTATTTAAGATGTGAGATGGATGGAGCCTCTAAATAGTACTTCAGACCCTTTTACTTCTGAGTCATTTACAGGGATTAAGTCAGACTTCAAACGAATGCACTTCCTGTTAGGAATAAAACTGCTAGAAGAAATCCTACACTTTAAAACATAGTCCTCTTGCTCAGGATTTTAGTTTATACAGAACCCTGACGTTTCCATTGTATCCAAAAGCTTGCCTCTTATTCAAAAACAACAGAAAAACTAGCAAAACCCTAAGAAAATAGCAGCATAACAAGCAATTAAAGAAAGAAAACATTAAAGCATTGAAATCAGATAATAGTATTAGCAACAAACAATTTATTTATGTACAAAAGAAAACAATCAAAACAAAATTCGCCCATCCCAAAAAATCTTCAAATTTAAAGAACTAGGAATGAGCTAGATTTTAGACCTGAATTGTCTAACCATGGTCCAGCTGTGTAGTTATTGAGATGGAACCCATATCTAAAATTCTGCAATCATTTCTTTTAGCCTGAGGGAGTTGAAGGAGCACAGACTGAGTGTCCATCACCGGGTTGGCCATTTTTTAGGAATGGTGTTCTAGTCTAAGCTCGGTAAGATAGTTTCCCAAAACAAAATCAGCAGATTCGCTTCCTTTCCCCAACTTAGTGACATTGTTTTTCATAAAAGGTTCTCTTAGAATCTTAATCAAGTTTGGGCTGCCCTTCTGGGGTAACCACAAATGAGACCAATCTGAAGCAAAGTATCCATTTAGTCTCGATGTCCAGTCTCGGTTTAAAATCATCCCATAACCATCAGGAATGTCTGCTACTACGATGTCAATGTAATGGCATATCCTTTTGTTTGCAGACAGCTGAATCATCACGTTCTTCATCTCTCCTACTACCTTGACACTAGTTTTGTCAAGTTGTGTGACATCCCAAAGAGTAGGCTTTATCTGCCCATTGAGTTTTTTGCAAACTACTAGAGGCATGACATTCATAGAAGAACCCGAATCCACCAAACAATTATGGACATTATGATTTAAAATTTCAAGAGTCACAAGGAAAGGTGGAGCGCTGGTTTTCATTGTCTTGATGAGCTCAATCTTTTCTTCTACAGGTTGGTTAGTCGTGGGCAGCTCCTCTTTAAGTTTGCCAGCTTTGCTTTCTTCACAATCTCCTAACGGTTTAATGAGTGGCTCTGTCCCCTTCTTCTCATGAATATCTTTAGGTGAGTCATCTTCAGTCTTCACATCGGCCTGCCCCTCGACTTCTTCTTGTGAATCTTGACCTTTTGACATTCTTGCATTATTCTTGATGGTCACGTTTTCATCTTTTGGGGTTGTAAGGGTGTAATTAGATTTGAGAGCATTTCCTTCAGTGTTAAACAGTGAAACTCCATTCCATGAGAACATAGTCTCATCCTCTGTCTTTTCTGTGGTCTGTTTCTCTTCTACCTCCTTGCCACTGTCTCTAGTCAAATCTGGGTCCAACAGCCTATTCATCACCCGTGTCATTGAATGTATCCATTGAGGGCATTTCTTCTCAGAGTGGGGTAGTTGGTGAAAAGTACAGAAATCATCCCCTCCTACCTCTGTTATGTTAATTGATGCCAAATTTTGAGGGGGAACCTGCCATTGGTTGTCGTCTTCTTTTCCGGGATAGGGAGGCTTATTGGTTATTTGAATATCCCTTTCTTTCTCCAACTCTATAACTCCGTTGGTCAGCTTCTGAAGGACCTTCCTCATCTCATGATAGTCATGTGGATGGCCTTCTCTAGGTTTGGACAGCAATGAGCTTCTTTTTACAGCGGTTTTCTCTTCAACTGAGTCAGGATAGTCCTCTATGCTCTCACTTTCAGCCTCTACTCTTTCATCCTCTTGATAAGTTTCCACCAATGTAGGTTTGACTTTCATCTTGGCAAAAATGGCCAGCTCAGGTCCTAGGGCTGAGGTATAATACTCAATTAAAACTTTGTCTGAAGGTCTGTCCACAGCAGAAATTTTTTTTAAGTACAATGAAAATCTCTAAGTAAAACTTCGTACCTTTTCATTCTTTTCTTTTCTCAACAAACCAAGCCCTTTCATCAACGAGGCATGCATCTTCTGAGTGGTGTATTTATTCCTGAAAACCCTTTCAAAAGTATCCCACTCAGGAATGGAATTTACAGGTAGTCCAAAGTACCAGGAGGCTGCTACTCCTTTCAGAGTATGAGGAAAAATCCTGCACACTACATATTCATGCTCTCCAGCCCTTAGCCCCTCTAGCGCTAGGTAAAAGCTTTGAAGGTGATCATCTATAGCAATGTTGTGCGCAGGGTCAAATTTAGGTAAAAGTTTGTCAAAGGCTTGAGGCAAGTTGTGCAAAGGAGGAGTTAAGTTCAGAGGTGACCTAGCCTTCCATGCTGGCAAAAGGTTAGGTTGATTACCAGCCATGAGCAAAGGTGAACGAGTAACACTAGGAAAACAGGGTTTCAAGGATAGAACTGGAAACTTCAAACTTGGGTTAAATTGAAAGCTTCACAACATCTGCTAGTAGGGTAGTCTTGGGAAAACAAATTCCATGGCCAGCCTTTATTGGTGGCCCTCCTTCTAGTGCCAAAACTGTTGAGGCCTGGAAAATCGCAGGCGGCAACAGTAAGGGATTCTCCCCAATCAGCGTTCCCAACTAGCCCACTGACTGTTTGGTATAGGGAATCCGTCCGGTTTACGGTCCGGCTACCGTAGGTCAAAGTAAGAACAAGGGTTTACCGGTTGCGGCCCGGTCCACCGGAATTTGTATTTTGACTTAATGTATGCAATGCGTATGCCTATCTTAACCATGCAGGGTGTTAGAGATGCCAGGAACTGCCCAATGTGTTGCGCAGGTTCTTACATTTCGTCTTATGTTCACAACATCTAAACCACAAATGCAACTATGAAGTAAGATGACTAAATATCTAAACTACTTACTATCTATCCCCGGGGAGCGAGACAATGATTATTTGTGAGTAATGTACTACTTTCATGTATGATAAACAAAATTACAGATAGCTGATATTTACGTTCACAACACATGAGTGAGAAAATATTCTAACAACCAGATAGCCGATTGTTATATAAAAACACATACATTACTCTGAGTGAATTTTCCATAAATAAAATCAGAAATTATTCAACCAGACATAGGTCATAAAGTTAGAACAATCTCACGATTCACAGACATAAGCTGAAAAATAAAGTAATTCATCTTTCTGCCGTCCATGGTATAGCATTTGGAACACTTCACAGTTCTTTCTCCAACAGGCAAACCAAAACTCTTTATTGCAAAATGAAGTAGTTCTTCTTACAATAAGTCCTCCAGTCTTACTGGGAAAAAGCCCCTTTCTTGTATATCTTCCCTAGTTTTATACAAAAAGCAAAATTGGTTGGGTTGCCCGAAGTGACCTTTGGGCTCCCCAACGTTTCAATTTCCTACAACCTTTTACAAATTATTAAATATACAAAAATTGACCGGTTCTTCTCATGAGGAGGGTCCCGCTTGGTCCTCCAAGAACTTTCTCCACGCAGCTGCTTCAGCAGCGAGACTTTCAAACGAGTTGGGTTCCAGGAACTGAATGTTCAGCTCGAATTTGTCAGCTTGTTTCCGAATGGCCTCTACTCTGGCCATGTTCAAACGTACCTGTTCCTCTAAGAGCTGTACACTAATGGTGGTGTGGCCTATTTCATTTCTGAGGATTTGTTCATCAATAGCTCTAATGCATTGCACTTTGGCTTCTTCATCTTGTTGCCTTTTCTGCAACATTTCTGCAAATGCATCATGAGTTGGGAACTCGTGTAGTCTCTGCTCAGCTCCTATCTGACAACGGTTGTATGTGACCAGGCCTCTCCTGAAGAATTCTTTGCATGCTCCCTTTGTTTTCTTGACATTCTTCTGGAAGTCTTCTGCAGTGTTGACAACGAATTCTATCAGGTCATGGTCCCGTTTCAAAGCTTGTTTATCCTTGACTAGTAGCTCAGCTGGGACTTCCTTGTCATCCTCCACCCTGGTTATCCGTGAAGTCAGTACCTCAAGGATGTCTTGCGATCTGTCCACAAAATAAGAAGCGGTGTCTAAGATTTCATCCAGTCTGCCATCAATCTGGAGGACCTGACATATTTCCTCCTCTAGAGCATTTTGCAGGTACAACACCTTAGCTTTCTGAGCCAAGATGTGTTCTTTAACTGGCTGCAGATCGACCTGCTGTGCTTTTGCTGCTTCCAGCTGCTTTTCCAGTTCCTTAACGAGCAAGGTATTGGATTCATACATGATATTTTGCTGCTCCATCAGGTCTTTCATCTTTACCATCAGCTGCTCCTTTTCATCCTTTAAACCTCGAATCTCCTGTTGTGCTTTTCCCAGGGCTTCTTGTGTTGTTTCTTTCACCTGTGCTTCTTGCTGAATGGAATGGATTTCACTCTTTGTAGCCTCCATTTCTTTAAGCACATGCTCGTATTTTCTTTTCAGTTTATTTCCCTCTTCTCTTTCCTTCCTCAGGGTGTCTTTCATCTGAGAGGAGGTTTTCTTGGTCGAATCTATCTCCTCCATCATTCGATCTATATTATCCTCCGTAGCATGTATTGCTGCCCTCCTAGCCCTTATGACAAACCTTGGATCTTTATCTGTCCCGACCATCACAAGTTTATCAGTTATCATTATGCTGGCCATCCCTTCTGCTTCTATCTTTCTCTCAGTTCTCCTCATCTAGCCTCTGGGCCTCTTGTCTTATCCTTTGGGCTGCCTCTTCAGCCTTAGCCTGCTCAGCATTCTCTTTTTCAGATCCTTTTCCACCTTTGGTAGAGTGTTTTGGTTTGAACCTTTTACTGAGTGCTGTTATGTTCGGGGCTCGTCTAAAAACGGATTCATCATTGTCGAAATGATGGGTGTACTCATAAAACACCTTGTGTTTTCTGCAATGCTCAGCCATTCTTTCATGAGTGTCATTCCTCCTGAAAGTCATCTCCCCAAAACGGAACCTCCCTAGTTCCTCAATAAATTCTGGAGCTTGTTTCACATTGGCAAAACTGTAGCTGCCTAATTTAAATGGTAAGGGTGGATAGACCGCCTTCTTCTTCTGGAATAAGAAATGGCCAACCCCGTCAATAAACACCTGTCTAACAGCCTCCTTATGGATGATATAATATGTTGCATACTTGGGCAGCAGATAAGGTGTCCTTGACCCACCAAACATCCTAAGATACATCCCCTTCTCTGTCAAGAAATAATCACCAAACTCCTCTATCACCTGCATTGCTTCTTCAGACATGCAGTCACATTCCTTTTGGAAGATAAGACTGTGTAGAGGCATGATAAAATGTTCACAGATTTCTCGATAATAACCATAGTATTGATGAGCCCCCAGTAGCTTGTAGGCTACATATACGGACATTCTGTCCCTGTCCCAAACACATTTGAGCCCGGGGAAAGGCTGGTGGCATAAGATGCAGTCAATCAGGATCGAGCTCATATAAAACTTGGATTTTTTCTGTTCTACTCCTCCTTTTGCTGCAGCTATACAAGAAGATAAACAACTAGATACCAGTCTGGACCAGTTGAAGATGGTCCCTTCTGTGGCCACATAGAAAATCAGGGGTATCCATTCGAATTTGAATAATCTGCCATTAGTCCTCCCGAAGATCCTATTCAGCATTAGAGCTATGAATCTGTAAGGGGCTCTAAGGCTGGCTGTGTCATAATATTCAGTAGCTCTATGTCTATAAAGCTTTCCTGGTAATAGCATTTTTCTCATGGTTTCTATCAAATCCATCCTGAGATTGTCCAACCACTCATTGGACAAGAAAACTTGGGGCTCAGGCAGGTGGTAAGCTAAGGCCACATATCCAGGGCTAAAGGAAGCATAGCCCTGACCTTCAACATTACAGATAAGCATTGAGCCATGGTTTGTGTGTGGCAAGATCCACCTCATCACCTCAGAACATGGAAACATCTCTAGCCTGGTGGCAACCTTCATAATTGCATATTTTTCTATGTTTGCGTAGATGGGTTCCTCCTCCAAGCCCATATCTGGGACTTCCCTACGGGAAATCAGCCTGTTTATGTCCCCCCACTTATACTCAGGGTCCACCCCCGTGACACACTGGGTATCCTCATATATATACTCAATTGGTAGAACGGCCTCTATTGCTGTTTGTTCTTCTACCACAGGGGCCTTCTTTTTCTGTCTTCTGGACATTTTAAACTCCTCCTGCAATGTAAAACATCATGATATTGAGCAATTCAAATTTGTGGATATTATGAAGTAGTTTATTCTTTCTCCATTGCCTGTATGACTGTAATGATATCGGATATAGGCTCTTCAAGTTAAAGAATTTGAACTAGTCATGCAATCTTTTGGGTTGTGCTATTATTTTATATCAGTGTGTAAGTAAGAAATCAAATCTCACATGCATGCACAACCAATCTATATACTGACTATCTGAAACTATCAGCACAAAGACTCATACTATTTCTGCAATATAATGAGCTATAGTACTAAAATGAATTTACTCATTAACCTGTCCACATCAAACCTACATTATTTCTCACAATGCCCTTTTTACCAATGAAACGATATGCAATGCTAGTGTAAAACGCAAGGCGCGACTATCTTTCAAACTTATACAAAGTTTTAGCAAGGATAAACAAAAAATGGCAATGCCGCTCGAGGACATGATAATTACATCAGTGCTACCATAAACCACGGGCACCCCTGGAATCATTTCGCGCAGGGCGCTTTCACCGGCACCGCCTTTCGTTCTACCCTCAAAAAGTCAAAAAACCAACAGCGGCGCGGCCCTAGGGTTTCATACGGTGGAAGACGACGAACAGTGCAGCACAGGCGTAGGTAAGGGTTCGAGAAAAAGGGAAAACGCATAAGGGGAACGACCAGCCGGGCATCTCCATGAAAAAATCGGCGAAACCCCTCCGAAGTATTGACAGACCCCATCATGACAAACACCAGACCGGGTGCAGGCGGCATAACGGCCGCCTGCACCTTGTCTTCCTCCACTGGTTCAAGGCGAAACAAAACGGCTGCGGGTAACACGAGGGTCCTATAAAGACAAAAACTCCCCCTTCCTAACCGCAGCAGCTATCCAACCCCAAAATAATATAAGATAAAACGCAGGCTTAAAGGAAAAACTCTCTCCTCTCTAGACGCGACGGCGGTCGGAACGGATAGGTTAAACGCGGGCTTTTAAAAGCAAAGGCACCCTCCTACTAACCGCAAAGGGCTATCTAGCCAGGAACCCTAGAGAAGAAAGACGGGCATAGAGCACAAGGGAGACGGCTATGACAAACTCAGCGGCGGGTGAAAAACTCGTCGTGCAAGCACAAAGGGCTTACGGGGATCTAAACACAGTCACCCCCACCAAAACCACACTATCTAGCTCAAAACCTGAAAAACACTAGGCAAAGCGGTTACGATCCTACCTGGAAGGGGCTTGAAGCTGCTGTGGCAACAATGGCGGAGCTTCCAATCGACAACTGGCGGCAGGTACAGGCACGACGCTCCACCGGATTCGCAAAGTCGACAGCGTTGACAGCTTGGGCGCAACAAAACAACAATAAAAAACCAATCACACGCCCCCCGTATATATAAAAACCTCACATGTGCGATATGTCAACTCAGTCGGAGCGGACACGAAAGTTATGTCAGGCGACTAAAGCTCAGCCCTCTCCGCAATGGCGGACCATCCTCACTAATCCATCACCCGCAACGTACACAACGAAATGGGTCGAGCGAACGATAATTCGCGGTCGGGCGGCGGCATATACATTGGTCGGGTGACCACGAGTTCAGCCACCCCCGCAACGGGGCAGTGACACCCTACAGGGCTCTGATACACACAGGTTGGCAGCATACTAAGACTTCGAAATTCCCAAAGATCTGCAACGGCGGAGACAGAAGTTTTTATCCCCCTCCGACGCGGAAAGAAAACAACGTCCGCAACCTAAAGGAAAAGTCCACTACCTGCAATGGCGGAACGAAAAGACCAACCCCCGCGTCACTCGGCGTGAAAAAGACAACCGATAATCGGAACTTCCCCGCAACGGCAGCACGACAAAGCTGATTGAGAGCTTGAAAGCACCCGCTACAGCGGCGCGCCAAAAGGAAATGAAGAGCTGGACAACACCCGCAATGGCGGGCTCGTCAACGAGCTAACTTCCGATACATTAAAGCTTTGTAACAAAGGTTTTAAAAGGATTTGCAAAACAGCAGGGGCTCAATTTAAGATGAAAATTAAGGCATGAAATGAGAAAAAACCAAGTGATTTGTAGCAACCAAAATATCCAAAGGCCAAAATCAATAGGTTGAAAACAAGGGAAAATCTGACTAATTCAAAGTAAAGGAGGGTCCCAAAAAATTTTAGAATTTTGGGCAAAAGTTGCAGCTGCAATAGGTGGTTACTTTGTCCTTTTTCATGCTTTCATTGGACATAAATTCAATCAAGATGTGGCCTGGATTGAGATAAAAAGTCTGTTTTTTGGACTTGTGTTTTTAGTTCGAACAGTGGATTTAGAGGATTTTCAGGCCCAGCTTGCAGGATTCTCTTAACCTTATATTTTCATGCTTTAAATTTGTTTATAGTCCATTTCATAGAATGCATGTATTGATGCAATTTGTGTTACTTTGTCAAACGCTAAGTGATCTAAGGACTGGTTATTCATGACAGGGTGATTACTGCTATAGAGAAGACATGTCTAGAAGACAAAGCAGAAGAAAGGAGGCAGCAAGGAAGGAAGAGAAAGAAAATGCAGAAGCATAGATTAGGAATGTAAAGAAGAAATTCAGGTCTAAGCTCAATAGGATCTAGCAAGGGACCAATGGATTACTGAGCATAATCAAAAGAAGCAGAGGCCCGGGCTTGGAAAAGTTCGTCGGTTACCAAGTTGGTCCCTTTTCATAAAAGTGCTTTAAATCTTAAATATGAAATGTAACGTTTTTATGAATCATGAGCACTCACAAAAGGACAAAATTGTGAGATTAAAATGGTTGGGGGAGCCCAAAGGTCACTGAGGGGTAGCCCAAGAGTTTTGCTTGTAGTATAAGTATAGGAGAGTTAGATAGTGGGAATGAATTTTTCCCATTGAGATTTGTGAGAACGTGTTGTAAGAAGAACTATTTCCTTTTGCAATAAGAATTACAAGTTTCGTGTTGGAGAAAGCTTGGTGGAACTTTTCAAATGTTGTGCCATGGATGTGTTGAATGTGAAATATTTCGTTTTCAGCTTTGTGTCCATTAACTATGAGATCGTTCTAACTCTTTGAACCTATGTTCTTGTATGAATGCTCTCTAGTTTATTCTATGAAATTTCAACTATGAGTAATGAATGTTGTTCATAAACAATTAGCTATCTGGTTGTTCATATATCTATAAATGTTCATGTATTTTGAAATAAGTAACAACTATCTGTGATTTTTCTTAATGCATGCACAAAACACATTACTCATTGATGAATAGTAATCTTGCTCCCTAGGGATAGGTAAGATAGTTAATTTTAGTTTTTCTTGCTGTGTGTGATTTAGATGTGAGAGAGTTAAGATGAGAGGTAAGAACCTGTGCATCACATTATGACTGCTCCTCATATTCTCTATCAATCTGCATTCTTAGATAGGCACTTGCATTTCATACTTAAATAATAAAAAACTAAAACATACACGATGGACCGGGCCGTAACCGGTAAAACCTTTTATTTTTGTTACTTGACCTACGGTAGCCGAACCGTAAACCAGACGGATTCCCCATACCAAATAGTAACGAGCTAATTGGGAACGTTTACTGGGGAGAATCCCTAGCTGTTGTTGCCTGCGATTTTCCAGGCCTCAACAGTTTTTGGCTTTAGAAGGAGGGCCGTCAATGCATGGCTGGTCGAGGAAACTTATTTTCTCGAGATTATTCCATTGGTGACAGTTCTGAAAGTAGTTTGTTTCCCAATCCAATTCCTGAAGAGAAGGGTAAAGAACAACTGTATTGTGTTGATAACGAAGTAGTTAATGATCTGAGGAGACATACTAGGGAATATGTGAAGAAGATCGGAGGATTACCAATTATCCCTGCCTTACCTAGAAGAAAATATCAGAAGAAAGACCGCCCTATATTGGAAGACGCAGTATTGGTTGGAGATGTTGAAGAACTGGTAGAAACAACCTTATAGGAAGTTGTTCAACCTTTGAATCAAGTGGGCCCAGATACACCTTACGATTCACCTATTCAAACCCCTATTCATTCACCACCTAATTGTCCACCTAGACTCATGGCAGGCATAAACACAAACAGCCACCCAACCCACCAAATCCACCACCTGCTTGGAAGGCCAGGTCACCTTTAAATCTGGTACCCCCTTTACATGACTTACCTCAGGCTTTTGAGAAAATGCTGCCCAAGTTTGACCCAAGTGAAAAGATTTTAGTAGATGATCATTTCCAAAGCTTTTACTTGTCTATAGAAGGACTAAAGGCTGGAGAACATGAAGATGTAGTTTGCATCTTGTTTTCACATACCCTGAAAGGAGCAGCAACCTCATGGTATTTTGCTCTGCCTGCAAACTCAATCACAGGCTGGGACACACTTGAAAGAATATTCAGAAGTAAATATGCAGCCCAAAAAACTCATGCAGCTGTAATGAAAGGGTTATGCACTTTAAAGAAAGAAAGAAAAGAAAAAGTGCATAGTTTTACTCAAAGATTTGCTGCTTATATAAAGAACTTTTCTACAACTGATAAGCCCTATGATAAAGTTCTGATTGAATACTATACTTCAGCTCTTGGGCCTGAATTGGCCATGTTTGCTAAGATGTCAGTCAAGCCTACATTGTTAGATACTTATGAAGAAGCTGAGAGGGTAGAAGCTGAAAAAGAGAGCATAAAAGATTATTCTGACCCTAAGGATAAGCAATCACGTGACTTTGAGGGGATGTTGAAGATGATGCAGAAGCTATCTAATAGAGTGATAGATTTGGAAAAAGAAAAGGAAGCGCATAAATCTTATAATCCTTACTATGAAAGGAGAGAATATAACAATCAATTTAAACCTCCTCCACACAGTCTTGCATCAATGAATTTAACTGAGGTGGGTATGGATAACTTTTGAACCTTTCATCAGCAACCTCATTCCGAAAAAAATTGCCCCCCTCAATGGATCAATTCGATGACATTAGTAATGAATCAGCTATTGGACTCTAAACTAACAGAAGCTGATAATGAGGAAGACAAGGGTAGTAAATCCACGGAAAAAACAAGAGGATGATGCTATGGGTTTATGGGACTGTATCTCACTTTTTGATACAGGAGACGAAATCGATCTAAAACATGGGAATATAAAAGAAGACAGTTCAATACTCCCGAAAATTAAGAGACTTCAAGAGAACGGGAAGAAAATTCAGAAAAGCACCACAGCTGACAAAATACATGAATCCACCATTACGAGTCAAAATCCAAAGCAAATCAACATGCCTGTTAAACTTGTCGAAGAGAAGATTGATAATGTAAAAAAGAATATAGAAGAACAAAAGATGGAGTATAATATTATGGAAGATATTAAAAGGGCTAAGGCCAATATCTCATTGTTTGAAATGTGTAATGTGCCTCAATAGAAAGAAAAATTGTTAAAAGCACTTGAAGTACCTGAAGAAAAGCTTCCCACTGACAATCGATCGGAAGAGGGAGTTGGTGAAGCAAGTGGGGAAGGTAAATCTAGGTACCAAACCCCACCATTTCTCTTAACCTTTTCTATTTTCAACCACAACGTGCACAACTGTTTGGTAGACTCAGGGGAATCAGTCAATGTTATGCCTCTTTCAGTCTGCAAAAAGATCAATGGATGACCTAAACCATCTACCTAGCAAGTTATTCAGTTAGATAGGACAAATGTGAAGGTAATTGGGGAAATGGAGGATGTTCTGATTCGATTATCTTCAAATGACAAGGTATGTCAGTCCATCGATATTGTAGTAGCAGACATACCTAAGGCTTATGGACTTGTTTTGAGTCGAGATTGGTCAGCAAAGCTAAATGGATATTTTGCATCAGATTGGTCACATCTGTGTTTGCCTTATAAAAGAAGTCCCAATCAAATAAATGTATTAAGAGAACCCCACATGAAGCACAATGTTACTCAGCTGGAGGGTAAGAATGAACCAGTGATTTCTGTGTTGGGAAATTATCTAATTGAGCTAGAACTGGGAAACTACCAAGCGAAAGAAGCTAGCAGTACATCAGACACCCAGCCCGATCTCCTTCGGTTTTCACGGGATGATGAGATTGATTGTAAAATAGTAGATTTAATTTCAGATATAGTTTTTTCAAGACCAGTAGATGTAGTCTTTGATAATGGGTAGGCCTTTTTAGTCAAGCCTAGCCCCTTAACCTACAAGTTGCCATATTTACAGGGGTGGTCAGAGAACTAACCAGTTAGTGGTTTAGTTCTTAAATTTTATTTTCTTGAATATCTTGTACATAAATAAATTGATTGCTTGGTTGTTTATTTTTTATTTATTTTATTTATGTTTGTTTTTAGTTTAGATTTTGATTGATTTCAATAAAAGAAGCAATATTTTGGTTGCATGGAGAGCATCAGAATTCTGGATTAACTAAAGCCTTGATTATAAGACTGTGTACTATTGATTTATCTGAAAGAATTTCTTCTAGTTTAGCAGTTTTCCTAAATGGCTATGAACACATTGAAGTCCTACTTAATCCTTGTAAATTAACTCAGGATCAAAAGGTCTGAAATACTATTTCGAGGCTCCATCCACCTCACATTTAAAATGTCCTAGTGGGTGATAGCAAAAGACCCACGGAAAGGAAGCAGGGTAAACAGTATATTATATATAAATGATCCCATGCCGAGAATTGAGAGCCAAAAGGCAAATAAGAGTAAAAAATCTCCTAAGAAAGCAATATGTATCAGAACAAAGCACTAAACCATATGAGTACAAAAAATTGCCAAAGTTATTCTCCATCCGTGAGCTGAAATTTAAATACATCTCTCACACAAAAGGACAATATGGATAGAGGAGCCTAAATAAAAAAATTCAGAAAGAAAGGCATGCAGGAGGACTTAGAAAGGACAAAAGTCCAAAAGCACAACAAGTGCAAAATGGCATGGGAATGAGGAACAAATGAATATGTCTGTTTACCATATGTTACAATCCTGTGATGTCCAAGCTGGAAGCTACTCGAAGACAAAGGTAAAAAATGAAATTCATATTCCTGGCCTCAAAAGAGTTATCTAGACTTTTAAATCTTGGTTCCCATTATCCCTAAACTGGACTGTCATCAATGATTAAAAGTACATACATTTGCCATTTGGGAAATCCAGACATCTAGAAAAATTCAACATGTTGGTTTTACTGTCAAACAGGCTGTTACTCAAGGAAGAAATTGTTCAGAGATCTGGATTCACCAGGTAGTCGCCAATTGTTGCGGCTGCAAATTTTTTCCCAAATTTTAAAAATTTTGGACCCTCCTTTTGACTTTATCTTGTCTGAGATTAGTTGGATTCTTGAACTCCGTTTTTTTCCCTTGCTACAATTTTGGATCATTTGAAGTTGAATTGAGGTCAACTGTTTTCTTGCTTTTCGGAAAACTGTTTTTGTATGCCAATGCTTTGACTGTGGAGTTTAATTTTTTGATTTAATAGTCTCACGGAACCCATAGTCTGTTTGAAGCTCACCGTTGCGGCTGTGAAGTGGATTATCTGTCCAATGCTTAGTATTTATTACTTTCGACTGTCTATAGGGTTTTCCCATCGTTTTTGTTGTGCTTTTACTCTATTTTATGGGATGGCAGAGTTTTTCCATGGGTGCTGGTTGAGTCGAGGCTTTTGGGATGAAGAGCACAGTTTGGGGGTTTCGTGTTTTGAGGAGTGGTGGTTACTTTGTCCTTTTTCATGCTTTCATCGAACGTAAGGTCAATGAAGATGCGGCCTGGATTGAGATGAAAGTCTGTTTTTCGGACTTGTGTTTTTAGTTCGGATAGTGGATTTAGAGGATTTTCAAGCCCAGCTTGCAAGATTCTCTTTACCTTATATTTTCATGCTTTAAATTTGTTTATAGTCCATTTCACAGAATGCATGTATTGATACAATTTGTGTTACTTTGTCAAATGCTAAGTGATCTAAGGACTGGTTATTCGTGACAGGGTGATTGCTGCTGTAGAGAAGACATGTCTAGAAGACAAAGCAGAAGAAAGGAGGCAGCAAGGAAGGAAGAGAAAGAAAATGCAGAAGTAGAGATGAGGAAAGAAAAGAAGAAAGTTAGGTCTAAGCTCAACAGGATCTAGCAAGGGCCCAATGGATTACTGAGCATAATCAATAGAAGCAGAGGCCTAGGCTTGGAAAAGTTCGTCAGTTACCAAGCTGGTCTCTTTTCAAAAAAGTGCTTTAAATCTTAAATATGAAACGTAACGTTTGTATGAATCATGAGCACTCACAAAAGGACAAAATTGTGAGATTAAAACGGTTGGGGGAGCCCAAAGGTCACCGAGGGGCAGCCCAAAGGTCACCAAGAGTTTTGCTTGTAGTATAAGTATAGGAGAGTTAGATAGTGGGAAGGACATTTTCCCATTGATATTTGTGAGAACATGTTGTAAGAACTATTTCCTTTTGCAATAAGAATTACAAGTTTCCTGTTGGATAAAGCTTGGTGGAACTTTTCAAATGCTATGCCATGGATGTGATGAATGTGAACTATTTCGTTTTCAGCTTTGTGTCCATTAACTGTGAGATCGCTCTAACTCTTTGAACCTATGTTCTTGTATGAATGCTCTCTAGTTTATTCTATGAAATTTCCACTATGAGTAATGAATGTTGTTCATAAACAATTAGCTATCTGGTTGTTCATATATCTATAAATGTTCATGTATTTTGAAATAAGTAACAACTATCAGTGATTTTTCTTAATGCATGCGCAAAACACATTACTCATTGATGAATAATAATCTTGATCCCTAGGGATAGGTTAGATAGTTAGTTTTAGTTTTTCTTGCTGTGTGTGATTTAGATGCGAAAGAGTTAAGACGAGAGGTAAGAACCTGCGCATCACATTGTGACCGCTCCTCGTATTCTCTATCAATCTGCATTCTTAGATAGGCACTTGCATTTTATACTTAAATAATAAAAAACTAAAACATACACGGTGGACCGGGCCGTAACCGCTAAAACCTTTTATTTTTGTTACTTGACCTACAGTAGCCGGACCGTAAACCGGACAGATTCCCCATACCAAACAGTAATAGGATAATTGGGAACGTTTATTGGGGAGAATCCCTAGCTGTTGTTTCCTGCGATTTTCTAGGCCTCAACAGTGACATAAATGAATACAAAGAAAATTAGTAGCTGAGGAGGCTACCTGTCACTCCAATTTCTTAATGCAGAGAGTACAAGATGCAGAGGGAGGATGGTGCTCCACCTCAGAGGGAGTGACTATGGTAGATCTCAAAGTTCGAGAATATTGGCATGATTCTTGGGATTAGAGGTCCTCAGAATCAAACGATGAAGTTGAACACATTGATAGAGACTCCAGTAATTCAAGAAGACAAAGATCAAGATGGAGTCTACCAAACAAACAAAGATAAGTATTTTGAATTTTCATTTCCTATATATCTAGTTTCTCAGTTATGTACATAAGATATGTTCTTATATTTAGGAAGTGTATTATGCATGTTAAAGTGTTTTGCATTTATGAACAGTTTACTGCTAATATGCATATGATGGGTAAGTGGCTTATGGTGTTGTACAACATTCCATTACTACTTATATAGAATGAAACCTCTTTGTTGATATAATGTCTTGGTAGAGATGGAAGGCATCTAGAAAGTTATTGTATGTATATGAGATATGGATGAATGTTGTATTAGCTGAAATAGATGCATACTTATATAGCACATATCTTTATGCATAAGAATTTGTCATTATGAATATGTTATGAAATGTTTCTAATCATACAACTGTATTTGACTTGTAGGAAGGATTGTATGTAATCACCTACAAGAGATGAAATGATGATGTTGCGGATGTATGATGCAGTTGCGAATGATAAAGAACAAGTTGCAAAAGGGAGTTGTAAAGATCAAGTATGTTCCTGTAAATGAACATGTGGCAGATGTGTTGACTAAGCCTCTTTCTCGTGTAAAGCTTGAACACTTTCGAGACAAGCTTGGTGTAGTCCAAAAAGACCTCCTTGGAAAGTGGGAGCAACTGCAGAAGATCTTTGAGTTCGACATGGTACGATAGGATGGACAACTTCTTAATGGACTAAGGCTTTACCAAGAGTAAAGTGGGTTCCAACCTTTACTTTAAGGTTGAATGCGAAAGACCGGTATATGTCGATGACTTGTAGTAGAGGACCTTCCTCAAAAGGGGGAGCAATGATGCTGATGTTGCAGTAGAGGACCTTCCTCGGAAGGGGGAGCTGTGATGATGATGTTGCAGTGATGATTGTATCATCCCTAGACATTAGTCCTAAAGTGATCCGCAGACTTTTGTCTATGTGATGTGGTGGGATTATATCATCCCTGGACATTAGTCCTAAAGTGATCCACAAAATTTTGTCTCCATGATGTGGATGGGATTGTATCATCCTTGGACATTAGTCCTAAAGTGATTCTCATACTTTTGTCTTAGTGATGTGGATTGGTTGCATCATCCTTGGACTTATGTTCTAAAGTGAAAGGGATTGATCATCCCATAATTGGATAATATGTGTTGCATGTTATGTTGTTGAGATAGTTTAAGTATTCTTATAATCATATGACAAGTTCAGTATTTTCATACTGATATTGATGTGGCAAAGTTCAGTATTTTCATACTGATGTTGATGTGGCAGGTTCGGTATTTCTATAGCGATGTTGATAAGACAGTTTCAACATTTTTATACTGATGATGATGAGGTAGTTTTAGTATTTCTATGCTGATATTGATGATGATGTTGCCTCGTCATTTGTATGTTGATGATGATGATGTAGTTGTGGTCCCAACACCTTGTGTTGATGATGCTGATGTGGTTATGGTCACAACACCTTGTGCTCATAATGTTGACATGGTTGAAGTCACAACACTTTGTGATGATGATGATGATGATGTTCCAGCATATATATGCTAATGATGATATAACATTTATTGATGGCGTTGCTTTAGCACTAACATGTTAATGATGTTGTTGTCGTTTCAGTATTTATATACAGATGATGCAGATGATGATGTTTCGGTATTTTCACAATAATGTTGCAAATGATGTTTCAGTATTCACATACTGATGTTGAAGAAGAAGATTCAGTATTCGCATACTGATGTGGAAGAAGAAGATTTAGTATTCACATACTGATGTTATAGAAGAAGGTTGAGTATTCAGTATTCACATACTGATATGGCAAAAGATGATCCAATACACAGAAGATGATTCAGTATCCACATACTGACGTTGCAGAAGATGATTTAGTATCCACATATTGATGTTGCAGAAGATGATCCAGTACTCATAGACGATTCAATATTTACATACTAAGGTTGCAGAAGATGATCAAGTATTCTCATACTAAGATTGATGACGAAGATGCATGATGTTGTTCCAAAACTTCCTATGACATATAGAGATTCACCAGTTAGTTGTACAATTGTGATGATGGTTGTTGTTGATGTAGAATACCTTCCTAGTTAAGGGGGAGTGTTAAAGTATTGTAACTTCAGAAGATATCCTATTGTACTTTTGTTGTATTCTCCTTCGGAAATGTTATTCCTCCATTTGGAGATGTCCTTGACGTAATTGGTCATGTGAAAGTCATGAGGTAAAACCTATGTTGTATTTCGAGGAAATAACACCCACAAAAGTAATATATAAAATGTATTTTGTGTCTTCGTAGGTAGGTCGGCTCTAATTAAAGAAATTGGCCTACCTAGCTAGTTATTTGAGTCACTCACCTAATGAATATAATTAGGTGATGCGCCTCTCTCATTCACATGCACCTTACACTCCAGCATTGCACAAGAGAGAGAGAGAAAGAGTATATTGTGGAAGAGAAGCAATTATTTTTGTTCTTGGGGTTTTATACTATACTTGGTCGTATTCTATACTGAGGAAGTTTTGTGGGGTTTTCTCCCTTGTTTCCCTGAGAAAAATCTTTGTGTTCTCTTGTGTTGTTGTACTTGTCTTTCTTTCAATGATCCTTTGCTTATGGGTATGATGTTATGATGCTAAATGTTTTTTATTTTGTATAACCATTAAAAATCTAACATGGTATTAGAGCCACCCTAAAAGAAGTCTTTGTGCAACTTGAACACTACTACAACTACAACTACTAGAGATTAGGGTTTCATGCTTAAAAACCCTAGAAGGAAAAATATAGTCATCTTGGCATTTGGGTTTCTGAATCCTACTTGCTAAAAAACCCTAAAGACCGGCCCTCACCCAAACTCAAACTCTCCAACAAAACTTCAGAGCTCTCTATGACCAAAACTGACTTCAATTCACCCAAAACTTTGGACAATTAATGGGCCACTATCACGTCCCCGTCCCTCAACCAGCGAAGAGGATGCGACGATCATATCAAACACGACCGGGAAAACAGCCCATGAACATAAAACAGAGGAGATCAATGCTAAAATTAAAACCTAAACAACAGGCATAATTCATCATACAAGGATGCACAGTCCTTCAAACAATCAGCGGAAGCAAACATAGACATTCCAGCATTTAACATCAATATAAATTACAGAGATGAAGTAACCGGAAGTACTTATCTTTTGATGAAGAATTAACCCGCAACCAGCTACGTCGCTGCAACGTTCCACCCAACCATAGGCCAGCGTGCTCATCAATCTCTCAGCACACTACCACCCCCGAGCTGGGCATGATTCCTCCAAGGATAAGGGTCAATTGCAGGCTCCCACATAGCCAAGGGGACACAACAGCAAACCAACACAGCTGGGTTTCATAGGCTTTCAATAGACAAGCCAAGCCAGCACAGTCCGAAGACTATCCACTGCATACTAGCAGCAAAACAATCCCTTCATAACCTTGTGAAGAAGCAAAACGACAGGTGATAGTCCCAAACAAAAGGTGAGACACAGCTCCAGCCTACAAGGCAACTCAAAGTGGGTTTTGGCCCTAACGTGGCCAAAACAACTCAGCTGCAACCCAAACCAGGGTGCTTCCGCAGCCACAAACACACCACAAATGGAAAACAACAATCCATGGCCCCAAACAAGGAAACTCAGCCCACAGATTAGAAATCCATAGCCCACAGCATACACAATCCTTCCAGGTAACGGCTGGGCAATTTATACAATCCCGAACAAGGAAAAGCCAACTCCAAGCGTGGACAAAGGAAATCTCAATCAACGGATTAGAAATCCACAATGGCCCAGAACGAATTTTGAGCACCATGGCCAGCAAAACATGGGGAAAACAACAGCCCCAAAACAAAGACAGTGAGCACGGCTCTCACCTGGGAAATCAACCTCAATGGTTTATGCGTGAGGATTCCAGCCTGTGCGTGAGGGGAGACAACCTCACCTCTGCGCGCGGATCAATAGGCCATCGGGAGGACGAACAGACAACCAAATGGTGCACGGATGAGGAAGCTGAACCTTCTCTACGTGAGAATGAACTTCCTATCTGTGAGGGTGAGCAACAGAACGTGAGAAAACCCATGACCATGGGGACAATGGGGAAATCGTGGAAGGGAAGAGTGAAGGCAGTCATGGGTTGAGTGGGCATAGGGAAAAGGGACTGACAGCCCTGCCACCCCACTCCCAAAGGAAATAACTGCCTCAACCACCAGCTAAAGCATTAAAGAGGTTGACAAGGTTGGATGAGACAAAAGGTGACAACAACAAAGGTGGCAAAACATGGGTTTTTCCCCCATAGACTAAGGTTTGACATCCCCCACCCCCTTATCCTTTGGAACCATGCCCTTTTCATTCAACATTGCACTGCCGTAGCTGGTTGTGGTTTATTTTAATTGATGTGCGTGTTTACATGATGCCGAATTATAATGTGCCTTATAGCACAGCATACCATCGACAATTATCCGCATTGTCGAAACATACACAACAAAATCGATGGTGGGGCTTTTGCCTTGAGCTCCTCACCATGATTAATAACAATATATACATCATGCAAACGGGGTCAAAACCGGGGACATTACATTCCCCTCCCCCTTGGAGTAACACCGTCCTCGGTGTTCCATTACATATATACAATACATATACCATTGCACATCAAAATTTCATAATTTGCAAATCTGCCCCACATTCAATCATTTAATTTGAACGTTCAAGACCAAGCCTCTTGGCTTCCATGGACTTTTCCTGCTGGTTCTCAGCTTCCAGCTGATCACGAAGACTAGGAACTTTTCGGCTATCGCCTTCATCATGTTCCCTCATTGGGCAGTCCCGGCGTAAATGATGTCCTCCGCATCTCCAGCATCTCACTGGCTGCTTCATCTTTACCTGCTCAATTTCCTTTGAGTCTTCATGCCTGGACCGTTTCTTATCGGGTCGCTTGGAAAATTGTCCCATTGTTGATCCACCTTCCTTTCCCTTGCCAATTGCTCCCAGAAGGCGTTTCACCTCCCTTTGCAAACCAATAGAGTCTTGCAAAATCTGGTGGTTCATTTCGCTCTGCCTTCTCTGTATTTTGAGCATCTGCCCAAGATTCTCTTGGGTCTTGGAAATCATTTGAAGGAGACTTCCAGCCAAGTCCAACAACTTTTGATCTGCTGCCATAATCAATGTGCACCACCTGGTTTCACTTTCCTCACCTGTGAAATGCACCATTAAAATTCTATCAGACCAAGCATAATATTAAAATCAGTTAGTTAATTACCCAATCGGCATGACAGCCTAAGTCTCCTTAGTGAGGATTTTATATTTTTCATGCCTTCCCCCAACAGGCACATGAGCTCATTCATGTCCATTCCTGGGCAGGGAATTAACTATTCCAGCATTCACAATTTACCTTAAGCAAATACACACATTTCATTCTCAATCATACATGCATTTAACAATTCTTGTTTTCATAATGCATATATATATATATATATATATATATATATATAATCAAAAGGCAAGAGAGAGCAGTAAGAGTTTTTCTCCTCTTTGTTTCGTTCCATCCTGGAACAACCCACACCATCGCAGTGGCTTTTCATGCTCTCAGCCTCTTTCACTTCACCATGAATGCTAGACCAATCCTTCTTGGTCATGACACTTAGTGTCTTTGGTCTATTCCAGACCTCTAAACCATGGAGTCTCTCTCCATGGTTTGTCTCGGCTGCTAGGACTCCCCCATCTTACTAGCACCTTTTTCCTTACCGCTCATTCCGAGCTTTCCGGGACAGTCACACGTCCACGTGCACCTCTAGGATGCTCTCATAGTCCTCGCTTCCCGCGATACCTATATCCAAACATTGAATAGATTCACATGTTTAGTTTATCCTCATTAGTTTCATCTCTAGAACAAGAGCTTAAAACATCAGATCCAAATCATATACACATGTATATTCATAAGCAAAATAATCCAATACTTATCTGTATTGTACGCTTCCTCGTTCGTCCACAGGATCCTGCTTCGCTTTGCAAGCCTTGGGATCGCCTATGGACTTAGATGTTAGGTCAGCACGCCGGCTGCTCCACAACATCAAATAAATAATGTCCAGCCAGTACATAACCATGTCACCTGGGCTTGGAACTTTATTATGACCATTTCCAGGTCTAGGATCTACTATGGATCCTTAGGCATATCACAGCCCATCATACACTTATATCAACAATAACACATACACTTATTCCAACCATACACTTATATCAACAATGCACTTATACCAACATACACTTATATCAACCATTTACCTTTACCTTTAGCCTGTCAACACAAGCAACACAAGCAATACAAGCAAACTCATCAGCGTCATTGCTTCAAAAACTGTAATCACATTTCATATCATTCACTATCAAGTATTGAGACACCAGGAGTGCGTCCACTCCCTAGAGTGTAATCAATATTGAAACCCTTTCATTATTCAACATCGGAAAAGTGCGCATTCTCTCCCGGTGTGTGCCATGTAGGTCCTATTCATACTCAAGCAATCGGTCATCATGGAAATAAATCAAAACATGTTCTGCATATGGAATTTAATAATTAATCATGCATATTCATAGCAAGGGTTACAGAACACTTATCCATTTGCCATCGCAGTATGCCTTTTATATCTGTCAGGCACCATCAAGGAGTTGGGAAAAGCTGAATGCTAAGCTGGTGAGCTCGCTGCAGAGCTAGGAACACCTACACCAGAACTAGCCTGACTTAAGACACCCACACACTCCCAACACAAGGAATCAGTCCCTTCTTTGCTACTCAGTCCCTCAGGCCCTGCATTCCCTTTTAGTGCTATCCCGGGGTTGTGGAGAAGAAAGTCAGCCCTCTAGCTCTGTCTGTGTGGTTACCAATCACCAGGTTTAAGCAAACCAAGCCCCCATCCCTGCTTCCTGTTTACGTTTCATATCCACACCTGAATTACTGACATAATCCATACCATCTCACTCATGTTATCACCAAACATGTAGTGCAGATGAGACATTTCTCAAATGTCTAATGGCATTTCACCCGAAACCCATTTCCAAGATAAGGGAAAACCTTCCCATGAAGTTTGGCTTCTGCAGGCCATCACACATGGTCTTCCCTGTAGTGTGTACCCCTGACACATTCATCAAATAGCCAAAGAGTCAATCATTACCTGATACTACAATCCAAATTGATCGTTCCATAACCAAGCAATGACATTAACAATCAAATTCAATAAGAATTTGCAATTCTATCTACTACAGAAATTGACTTGTTCAATTGTGGGTCTCTGATAAGTAGCACTACTATGCCCATTATAATTTCATGCTTACTATCATAATATAAATACCCACTTACCATGTGTCCCTCCTGACACAATCTCACACAAGCCAACAGTGATTAGTAGTTGTTAGCACTTTCTTAAATCCGAGATCCACAATTCAAATTTAATAATCCATTATGCATGTCAACTACTTTCATAGCCATGAGATTTCTTCTCATAAATGGTAGATTCTGGCATTGGTCAGGGTCTTACCTCTCAATGCTGTGCTCAAATAATCTACCTGAAACATGGGTTTCAATCAACCAAACACAATCTTATGCAAGCCAATAGTGGCTAGTGGTTGTCGGCCATTTCTCAAATCCGAAATTCACAATTCGAATTTTAACAACCTATTATGCATATCATATGGTAGATTCTGGCATTGGTCAGGGTCTTACCTCTCAATGCCGTTCTCGGAATAATCTACCTGAAACATAAGCTTCAAACATCCAAACACAAGCTTATGCAAGCCAATAGTGACTAATAATTGTCAGCAATATTTGAAATTCACAATTCAAATTTAACAAGCTCTTTCACATGGTAGATTCTGGCATTGGTCAGGGCCTTACCTCTCAATGCCATGCTTGAAATAATCTACCTGAAACATGAGCTCTCAAACAACCAAACACAAGCTTATGCAAGCCAATAGTGGCTAGTGGTTGTTAGCAATCTCTCAAATCCGAAATTCACAATTCGAATTTAACCATCCATTATGCATACTCAAGGTAGATTCTGGCAGTGGTCAGGAGCTTACCTCTCACTGTCATGTTTTGGAATAATCTACCTGAAATATAAGCTTCAATCAACCAAACACTTGGTAAGTCTGGATGCATATAACCTTGTCATTGCTACAACCATCACTGATGTATTTTCAGAATTTATAAAATTCAAATACTTCCAACTGTTAGTCGCATCCATATCATCAAAGCTCATTTGCTTCATGTAATCATTATCATACTAACACTGCAAGGTATAATCATATCATTCATGCCATGAAAGGTTTAGATACTCCTTACTTCACAAGCGTATCATTCATACCATCTTGCTCTTCAATAGAGCATTTCTGGCAGCCAATTGATCATGACTATCCTGCATTCATAACAACCTCTGAAATGGTCCCTGAATTGTCACCTATTCATCATTTCAGTCATTAGTCATTCATAATATCACATGCATTCATTTCACTGCATTCATGCAATACATCACCACATTGCACCTACATTTATGCAATCAGTGATTCACACCCTTCATAGGCATACATCCATTGCATAACTACAAGGTTCGTAAAATCTTCTTAATGCATGTCCATTCAACGCTACCTTGCATTGATTCAGGAATACTATGCATTCAACCATATCATGGCCTAACCATGACTACCTCATATAGGATGCATTACTATAATCAATATCATTAACATGTATAGGCATGACACTTTTCTGCATTCCAATATTCACATGGTATGAGGTCTCTTACCTGGACCAATCCATGGAATTTGTCATAAGCAAACTCTTACCTGCATGGGTCTTACTTACACCCTTTCCATGACCGATTTGGTTGGTCCTTGCAGGAGATCGCAAAATTTGCTCACCAACTTTTGTTATGGATTCGTTGCCTTATCCCTTCTCCATAGGGTTGCTGGTCTCATTACTCAGCATCAGCAACATATTCATCCGGGTCCATGTCATCGTTGGTTTTTCCACTAATGTCAACATCAAAGCAATGATTATCATTAGTGGTGCATTATAAATATGTAAAATTTCCAATATTCTTACTAACCATGCAATATCCTATGCATACAATACATATCCTCATGTATTTCAAGCATAAACTTAGGAAATGTAGTTCAAATCAGTAAGATAGGGTTTAATGAAAACTTCCCTTTCGAGTCCCTCATCTTCTCATGGAATTCCTTTTCCACATAGCAGCTGGTTGACTTCATAGTCCTTGCTGCCCCTGAGCATGCAACTGTCCATATTTGTCCCTTTGATAACAGCGGCCATCATTAGCACTTTGCTGCTTCATGCTCAGATTCCGGTCACTTATCCTTGTTCCTTGTTGGATAAGCTTTCCAACGCCTATTCACATGCGTCATTCCGACCTCAGGTGTGAAAACCACACCCCTTCTAAGAATGAAGACTTTCAGCAACCTTTGTATTTTACACACAGCTATACTTTGGACTAGGTGCCAATTTCAGCCACCTCACTTCCATTGCCCCATTCATATTTTATGAATTTTGGGTTTTACCGAATTGCCCCAAAACATAGAATATTCTTTTTCACAAGAATGACTGTCTCAAGGGACAACGCGGGTCAAGGGGGCTTCCCCCTTGTGGCTTCCCTGCGCCACTGCAGGGCGGGTCGAGGGCAGCGCCCTCGTTTTTTTGTTTTTTTTTTTGTAAATCTATGTTTTTCGCGCAATCTGGCGCATTAGATCGCTGCCATTTTCTCATTTTCAACCCTGAAAATTCCCTTGAAAACAACTGAAAAATCCCTCTGAAAACAATTGAAATCGGCTCCCGGAACCATTGTTCCTTCCGCAGAATTGGCTCCTCTACCATTCTCCCTTTCGCCGAATCGGCTCTCACTCCACTGTTCTTTCTGTTGAATCGGCTCCCGGAAGCATCGTCACATCCGCTGAATCGGCTCTCAAACCAATTTCGCAGCCGCAGAATCGGCTCCTCGGAAGCTCCAGACCTTCCGCAACAATGGCTCCTCGGAAGCTCCAAACCTTCCGCAGAATCGGCTGTCGGAACACTCTCTCTTCCGATGGGCACTTACGTCGGACGTCGGCAGACTCTCCAGTCGGAAGCCTTAGTGATTTCGCTTCCGCAACGACGGAAGTCTACGTCATCGACTCTTCCGATCAGCACTTACGGAGAACGATTGTAACATCGGACGTCGGCGGAATTTCGAGTCGGAAGCCAAATGGCTCGGGCTTCCGCAATGGCGGACGGAAAACTTTACCAATTCGTCCGCAACGGCGAACGCCCACTTCGCCAGTTCTCCCGATTTGGCGCTTGCAACAACTTGAACGTCGGACATCGGCGGACTTTCGTAACATCGGACGTCGGCTCCCCGGAAGTTCCAACCTTCCGCAACGGCGACCGCGCAAACCTTAACATCTTCTGATCAACACTTACGGAGAACAAATTTAACGTCGGACGTCGAACCACTTTCCCTTCCGATTACTCCAACACTTAGACAAATTTTAAACCTTTCTGTGGCGTCGGTGGTCGGATGACTTCCACGTCGGATGAGGGATTGCTTCGTCGTTCGTAACGGCGGAAGTTTACTTCGTTGTTTCACTCGCAATGGCGAAGGTTAACTCCGCGAACCCTTCCGCAACGGCCGGACGGGAAACTTCACCCATTCATCCGCAACGGCGGACGTCCATTCTGCCAGTCCTTCCGCAATGGCGGAATTCCACTTCCCCCAGTGGTCCAACTGCTCACACTTAGACCGTTTTTTTGAATTCGTCTGCTCACTGCTGTTCTGCTGGACATAGAGGGTAATTCTGCCCTCTATCAGCGACTCTTTCTTGGTCCATAGAGGCCCATTGTTGCAACCTTCGCTCTGATACCATACTGTCACGTCCCCGTCCCTCAACCGGCGAAGAGGACGCGACGATCATATCAAACACGACCGGGCAAACAACCCATGAACATAAAACAGAGGAGATCAATGCTAAAATTAAAACCTAAACAACAGGCATAATTCATCATACAAGGATGCACAGTCCTTCAAACAATCAGCGGAAGCAAACATAGACATTGCAGCATTTAACATCAATATAAATTACAGAGATGAAGTAACCGGAAGTACTTATCTTTTGATGAAGAATTAACCCGCAACCAGCTACGTCGCTGCAACGTTCCACCCAACCATAGGCCAGCGTGCTCATCAATCTCTCAGCACACTACCACCCCCGAGCTGGGCATGATTCCTCCAAGGATAAGGGTCAATTGCAGGCTCCCACATAGCCAAGGGGACACAACAGCAAACCAACACAGCTGGGTTTCACAGGCTTTCAATAGACAAGCCAAGCCAGCACAGTCTGAAGACTATCCACTGCATACTAGCAGCAAAACAATCCCTTCACAGCCTTGTGAAGAAGCAAAACGACAGGTGATAGTCCCAAACAAAAGGTGAGACACAGCTCCAGCCTACAAGGTAACTCGGAGTGGGTTTTGGCCCTAACGTGGCCAAAACAACTCAGCTGCAACCCAAACCAGGGTGCTTCTGCAGCCACAAACACACCACAAATGGAAAACAACAATCCATGGCCTCAAACAAGGAAACTCAGCCCACAGATTAGAAATCCATAGCCCACAGCATACACAATCCTTCCAGGTAACGGCTGGGCAATTTATACAGTCCCGAACAAGGAAAAGCCAACTCCAAGCGTGGACAAAGGAAATCTCAATCAACGGATTGGAAATCCACAATGGCCCAGAATGAATTTTGAGCACCACGGCCAGCAAAACATGGGGAAAACAACAGCCCCAAAACAAAGACAGTGAGCACGGCTCTCACCTGGGAAATCGACCTCAACGGTTTATGCGTGAGGATTCCAGCCTGTGCGTGAGGGGAGACAACCTCACCTCTGCGCGCGGATCAACAGGCCATCGGGAGGATGAACAGACAACCAAATGGTGCGTGGATGAGGAAGCTGAACCTTCTCTGCGTGAGAATGAACTTCCTATCCGTGAGGGTGAGCAACAGAACGTGAGAAAACCCACGACCATGGGGACAATGGGGAAATCGTGGAAGGGAAGAGTGAAGGCAATCATGGGTTGAGTGGGCATGGGAAAAAGGGACTGACAGCCCTGCCACCCCACTCCCAAAGGCAATAACTGCCTCAACCACCAGCTGAAGCATTAAAGAGGTTGACAAGGTTGGATGAGACAAAAGGTGACAACAACAAAGGTGGCAAAACATGGGTTTTTCCCCCATAGACTAAGGTTTGACATCCCCCACCCCCTTATCCTTTGGAACCATGCCCTTTTCATTCAACGTTGCACTGCCGTAGCTGGTTGTGGTTTATTTTAATTGATGTGCGTGTTTACATGATGCCGAATTATAATGTGCCTTATAGCACAGCATACCATCGACAATTATCTGCATTGCCGAAACATACACAACAAAATCGATGGTGGGGCTTTTGCCTTGAGCTCCTCACCACGATTAATTACAATATATACATCATGCAAACGGGGTCAAAACCGGGGACATTACAGCCACCACCTTCCCCTCCTCCACACCAATAAGAGCACATGGGAGCTCTGTCTCTTAAGCTCCAAAATAAACCTTTAAAACACCCTTGAAATTTCCAACATCTTGCAATAGTCTTCATCGAACCAGAATATTCCAGAAGAAGACCATATCTCGTTTGTCTCCAAAGTCAAGGCCTTCTTCCCAAACCCCATGATTCTCAACTAAAAGTCAACAAGCATTCACACAATTTGCATATCCAAAACCACATCGCAAAGGTGTTGAAACCTAACAAGAGTCTCTAACCTCTACATAAACCCACACCTTGACTTAATTGCTAAACCTTAACTCCATCGTCCCACCCAAATTTATGGTAGTTGGTTAAAATAATCGATGTGACATGAGCATCCATTGATGTTTTACTTTTCATAATTTAATATGTTATAATTGTTTTAAAAATATTATTATGTGAAGAAAAAATATCACCTTCTACTTTGTATAACTAAATCTTCTTATGATAAATATAAATTTAGAAAAACCTAATCTATATTGATTATAAAATTATAATATGTATTTTTATAATAAAAAATAGAAGAAAAATTTAACTTGCTTCCATCCATTATACTACTTATTTGACATAATGAAAACACGACTTTAATTATTAATGAGTTTATTATTAGTGTCCTTTAGTGATTAACGTCATTTGTAATGTAGAGAATAATTAAAAAAAAATTAATGTGGGAAGAAATGTCGGGTTTCCCATACATATTTCTATATTAAAAAAAATTTAAAAATTTCTATATTATCATTTACGATACTGAATAAAAGTTAAAAAATAATTTACTGGAACAAACCTTTTGTAAAAAATTACAAATCAAAGTACTTCACTCGTTGGCTCAACTGCTCCACTATTCCGTCACCCCACTGCAGTCGGGTACAGTTCACAACATTAAGCTTTTCTAAAACCCTCAAATTTTCCACACCTGCGAGCTCTTCCAGTGCCTTGCAGGAGGACACATAAAGGATTCGAAGCGCTGCTAGCTGCCCCAACCCCTTTATTCTTTTTAGATTCAAACATTCATCCGCCGAGAACTTCTCCAGAGATATCAATCTTTCAAGACTGGGGAGATCTTCTACTTCTATACACTTTCTGATGTTTAGTCTTTTCAGTTTTGTAAGATTACAAATACCTTCTATTCTCCTCAGTCGACGGCATTTAAACAATTTCAGCCTTACGAGTGTTGGCGGCAGTGCTCCAATATCCACCAGATAAGCACAAACTCTGATTTCCAGATATTGAAGGTTGGGGCAGATACCTTCAGCAAAGGATATCTGAGATATTTCTGTCTGCCATAGCTGTAAGTGGCTCAGCCGGTACATGCATTGCTGTTGAGCATTGGCAAACGAGGAATCAAAATTAGACTCTCTTCGCCCTGTTGGATCTGTCAAATTTTCTTCTTCCCCTTCAACCAGATTTTTCAATAGCAGCTCCTGTAATGGACACTCCCTCACTCTTAAGTCTACCAGATTGTTCATCTTTGCAACTTCTGGCGGTAAAGAGTGTATTCCACAGCCTCCAACCCAGAATGTTGACAGCTGAGTCAGCATTCCCAATGAATTGGGCAAAGATTTCAGTTCTGGGCAATCACACACCAACAACTTCTTCAAGCTGCTCAGGTGACCCAGCGAAAATGGCAGCATTTCCAGCAGAGAATTTCCTAAAGAAAATTCTTCCAAGCTGCTTAGGTTTCCAATATCCGGAGGCAATTCTTTTAAATTTGTCTCCGACAGAATTAATATTTCCAGGGACGGTTGATGTGCGACTTGTTGAGGCAACACTTCCACTCTCGGACAATCTGAAAGGTTTAGATATTCAAGCGTGCTGATATTTGCAAATGTTTCCGCAGACAAGGTCAAACTGGAGCAATATTCCAAATTCAGGTATTTAAGTCGAATTAAATTCCCGAAGGATTTTGGAAGCCCTTCCAAACTCCGGCAGCGAGAGAGATTCAGGTGGTGGAGATTTGTTAAGTTCCCGAAATAATCAGGCAGCGACTTGATATCTGGGCATAGTAGATGTAGGTATTTCAGAGAGGGTAAATGACAAAACTCATCTGGCAAAGTTTTGAGATGAATCAAATCTGGCATACAAGTCACCACAATCTTTTCGATGTGCTTCATCTGTCCAATGGACTTTGGAAACACTGAAAGAGGAGCATAAATATGCAACTCCCGCAACTCCAGAGGTGCCTGTAACGCAATGAAGAAAAATAAAGGTATGATCAAATTTTCATCTACAAAATCCTTCTAATTCGTTCGAGAGCCCGTGCTAGTCATCAATTAGAGCAGCAAATTAAAAAAATAGTATATACAAAAAACTGCCTTTAGTTTTAACCTGAGATTCTGCTCGCCACAGTTTTTTCAATTTGGTTCCTACCACTTCTAAAACCCTAATATTCTTCATAGGAATCCAGGGAGGCAGGGAAGAGTATGGACAGTTGTTCCACCGTAGCCATATCAGATCTGGGGACTTAACCCTCTTCAATATGCTTTTTAAATGACCATTTTCAGTTGCAACAAGTTGTAACCTCCTGAAACAATATGGTGTAGTGTCTATCGATTTCCTCATACAGTTTTCCAACACCTCATAAAACCAGTTTTTGAACCATGACAATTCTTCTTCTGATTCTGATTCTCGAATGTGATAGAAATACATGAGGCCACGAACCGTCCTAATTCCGCGCACATCTGTTATTACCTGTTCATTCTTTGAAAACAAACAACACATAAATAAAACAGACCAACAGGTATTTTCTTTGAGCGTCTTGTATAAAGAAACATTTAAAGCTAATGTGAGAATGATTCGAGAACTTACATGCGATTGCTGCCACAAGTCCTGAATGTCCTCAGGCGTTCGCCAGAGACGACCCGAAGAATCTTCCTGTTCCCCAATATTTCGCCCCAGATCTCTGAGATGGTCATGCATTTTTATGGTATTATTTTCTATGTCCACCTCCACAAGGCATTTGCTTTCTAGATTTATAAGCACCACCAAACCGTTCCAACCTGATCCATCCCATATTCTAATGGCCAAATCTCTGTTTTCTCCAATGAAATAACAAGCAATGTCTAAGAATATTTGTTTTTCCTCTTCATTTAATGCATCGTAACTTATTTTAAGCCTCTCCTGGATCTCACCAGGAAGTTTAATTTGGCGAAGTTTATCCAATTGGCCTTCCCAATATGTTTTGTCTTTCTTTTGACAAAGAATCCCTCCCATCACTTTGAGAGATAAAGGCAATCCACAGCAGGCGGTACAGAACTGCTCTACAAGATATTCGAATCCTAGCTCTGGATGAGGCTGCAAAAAGGCATATGAGCAGAAAAGTTGCTGGGAGTATTGTTCATCAAGGCCTGTTAACTTATAAATTGACGATTCCTCTATCCCTGAGCTTGTGAGCACATCCTTGTCTCTAGATGTAACCAATATTAAGCTATTTCAATGAAGAACATCCTTTATTGGCAAAAATGCATCTAACTGATGCACATGATCTACATCATCTAAAACTACTAGAACATGTGAAGATGAAAGATACCTTCTGAGTATTTCTATTCCTTCGTCAATGGTATCTATTTTCTCATTCTTCTGAGTCAAGCCCATAAGAAGTTTGCTCTGCAATGATTTTATAGAGCTTAGACGTGCAGTCTCTCTGCAGTCAAATAGGAAACAGGATTTGTTGAAATCGCAACTCTTCTTGTTGAAGAGTTCTTTGGCTAGAGTTGTCTTCCCAACTCCACCCAAACCAACAATCCCCAAAACCTGAGCTTCGCCATTCTTCTGCTTCTGCAACAACACAGTATTTTCAAAATCTTCTACTTTTTCTTGGAGGCCAGTTGGATATTTGGCCACATATAAAGCTGTTTTGGCCGTTATCAAAGCTGTTTGTCTGCGCTTTTTAAGCACGCATTGCACAACGCTATCCAACAGCTTGCCCTCGTCACTGTAAATTAGGGACGAAACAAACAAAAAATTAGTTGTTTATCAATACAAGTGAATCAATTTAAAGGTCAAGTGAAGATAGTTCCTACCCATTGTAGGTCTCGAGTTCGAAACCGATTATGGACGACACATCAGAGAGGGCTTTTCTCCAAAGTTGAAGTGTTTTCCCGTCGTATCTACCTTTCTGTTCATGAATTTTCAAGGATTCATCATACCGTCCCCTCCATCGAAGCTCAGAAGGCTTCACATTATAAAAGACTGGAATAATCGTAGCCTCAGTCTTTAATATAGAAACAAGCTCATCCAGACACCATCTTGACTCTGCATATGTAGGAGTGAAAAGAGTGATATGGAAGGAAGCGGTTCTTATGGCGTCTTCTATTTGAGGAGATAACAAGTCTCCCTTCTCTAATACCTCCCTGTCCAGAAAAGGTTGCAATCCATGGGAAAGAAGACGATGGTAAAGATGACTAGCAAAGGTGTTTTTAATGTCTGGACCGCGATGATTGATAAAAACATCGTAGGTTGGGTACTTACTTGATGTGGAGGGGAGTGTGGGAGGAGCGGTGGTGGGGGTTTGCATATCTGGCATTGAACACAGAATACAAATATAATTAATAGCAATAACAGCGAGAAGATTATCAGAGATGGATCTATCGGCAAGTTCAGGCAGTTGAGAGGCTCTAAATATCGGTACCCTGCCCTCCAAATGAAATCTACATTCTCGATATATGGTGAGCAATGATGATAGTCGGTGCAAGCTGGAAGCCATTACTCATGGTACAACTTCGGTTCGAACATTCGCGTTGCTTTGAAGCTGGAAGATTCCTCTCTCGATGCTTGTGACTTTCTTCACGTTTCTTTGCCCCCAATAAACAGATTTATGCCGCCTATAATAGCTTCAGCTTTTGGTCCGAACAAAATCAAAACTTTTGATAAAGAGAATCCTTCCTCGAATAGCTTCAGCTTTTGGTCCGAACAAAATCAAAACATTGATAAAGAAGATCCTTCCTCGACCACTCAGTGTTTCATTACTTTTCTGTAAGGCTAAAAATGAGTGGTTTTTTTTGGAAAACCATCACCAGTGATCAAAGTTGAAGGGTGGGTCTTAATTTCAATTGGAAGGGAATTTATTCTCCCAACCTTTAGATTAAGGGAAATATAAATAATTGTCCTTTAATTGACAAGTAACTAAACTTTTTCACCAAAAAAAATGCAAAAAACAAATATTGTTTTTTCAGTGCTTGTTGTGAAAGCATACATGTATGTGATGAAGGGGTCTAAATCAATTGAATCCTTGCAACTCACTGTATGTGTGAGTCTCAACACTCCTTTTAAATTTAACCATAATACCAAAATAAGTTTATTAATGGCTAGATTTGAAAAAGTTATAGGTGTGTGTAATTAAGTGCTTTGGGCTCTAAAATTTGTTGTGTTTTGTACCAGTCCATGGTTCATTGAATCCATAGTCATCAGTAGGAATTTCAATTATTTAATGAAAACAATTAATGTGTATAACCTCTATGCCTAAAACATTTTCCATGGTGATGCACGCCACTACCCGTATTGTCTTACCAAAAGGCATGATAATGAGGAAGAAGACCTTTGGCTCTACCTTTGCACCTGTATACAAGGATATTTCAACAATGTCAATAGTGCTCTTCCACCTTACTTTACCCCCTTGCACTCAATAAATAGACTTTGCACCACTTCAAGCTTCACCTAAAAGGCACCTGAGTGGGCCCAATGGTTAAGAGCTTGTGTTATCTCCGAGGAGGTCACAGGTTCAAAACCGGCGGGGGGTAGGGATGCCTATTTAGCCCGTTGTGACAAGGCTCGAAGGGTAGGCGACCCCTAGGATAGGTGCCCACCTATAGGTAATCCCTGGGATGTGGTACCGGGACGTCTCGGCCCCTGCTAAGTCACAAGTTTCTGGTATATCCGGCTTGCGGGCTGTTGGATATACCCTTGGCTGTTGCCATGGTTAAAAAAAAAATGAGGAAGAAGACCTAAAATTATGGACTTCACCTTCAAAGAATGCCTTACAATCACATTGGTGAGGAGTGATAAGAAGATGAAGAACCATCCAACGTGTCAAATCTCTTAGTTGATACTGTTAATTAAAGACTTATAAGATAAATTCAATATAAGACTTATAGTTGTATCTTACTCTTTGCGTCTTGACACATTTAATATTTTATGGTTGTCTTTGGGCCTTGACCCAGATGTGCATGTATAATAATCCTTAGTTATGACTATGAGATGAGGATTTAAAGAGAAGAGGATGTAAAGAGAAGAGAAATTTATATGGATGGATAATTTCGAAAGTTGCATTTCTTTTGAAATGTTGATATAAATAATGCCCTTCTTTATTGGAAGGGTAAAATTCAATTTTAAATTTTTTTTTGAAGGACAATTTTAACTTTACACTTCTAGGAAGGGATAGAACCCTTTGGAAGGGCTTTGAAGGGTTCAATTTTGAAAGCTGATCACCATTGTGTTTTGGCTAAAATTAATCAGCCTGCCGGAAAACAATGATGGTTTATTGTTGGCTATTGGATCTCAAAGTCCAGCAATGAGCTTGCTGCAGCCATCATTGCTCCATTGCTCTGCTGCTGGTTAATGATCCTCTTTTTTTTAAGGTCAATCTTAAAACTAGATATCAAAAAAAATGTAGATAATGCTTTAATAATTTATTTGAAAATTGGTTGGTGTAATTTTTCTTATAAGTATTTGGTGAAGAAAATACATGAGGATTCTTAAGCTTTTATATATATATATATATATATATATATATATATTAAATGCATGAAGAGAAATAAATAAATCTAGCAAAACAAGAGGGTATGGAGTTTAATTTTTGTTTCAAAATCTTTTTAAAAATAAAAATAAAATCTAAATGAAAGTTGATACAAATAAATAAAAATTATTAAATCAATATAAAATGTTTTTTAATCATCATATTAAATGTTAATATTTAAAAATATTAAAAATTGTGAAATTGCATATTAAATGTTAATATCTAAAAATCTTAAAAACTGTGAAATTGTAAACTTAAGTGATCTAAATAAGTTTAATATATTTATTTTTATAAAAACAATATAAATAAATAGATATGTGTTTGTTAAATTTTTGAATTTTCAAAATTATTATATCAATATAAAGTGTTTTTGAATAATCATAATCAATAGTTTTATTAAATGTTAAATTTAAAAGTATTAAAAATTGTGAAATTGCATATTAAATGTTGATATCTAAAAATCTACAAAATTGTGAAATTGTACACTTATAAAAAGAATAATATAAAATAAGTGAACCTAAATAAATTTAATATATTTATTTTTTTAAAAACAAATAAATAGATATAAATTTGTTAAATTTTTGTATTGTTTTGACATCAATGTTTAATCTGATTAATAAATGACCCATTTTTAAAATACTAAATTGTTTTAAAAATATCAAATTCATGTATAAATTTTTTCATAATACAAAATTTACATTTAAATTTTTAACTATTTGTATATAAAAATCAATTAAATCATAATTATAAATATCATTAAAGCAACTTATTTTCCTTTACAAATAATAATACATAATCCAAAACTCATACTATTTTTAAAGAAAAGATATTTTAAATTAATTTTAAAAAATATTAAACTATACTCATGTTTATTAATATTTTATATGTTTAAAAGTTAATCTCAAAAATATATTAAATTAATAAAAAGAAAACATGAAAAATTAGAGAATATTTAACACTTTAAAATATGTATAAAATATAAAAATTGCATATTTGTTTTTAAAAATTAGATTAAGATTGTATTTGAGAATATTAATAATATTAATGATAGTATTTCAATATACAAATATGGATATAAAAATATGTATAAAATATAAAAATTGCATATTTGTTTTTAAAAATTAGATTAAGATTGTATTAGAGAATATTGATAATATTAATGATAGTATTTTAATATACAAATATGGATTTAAGTTGTATACTTTTTTTTAATAGGTAGGGAAATATATATATATATATATATATAAGAAAAAGACAATACTTTATTTATCAAAGTATATATACATGTGGTCAAAACATAGCACAAAGATGTAGTTAGAAGACATAAAAAGAGGCCCAACATGCCCACAAACTCCCATATCTATCAAAGAGAAAACAAAAACCAAGAAAAAACAAACTAGGAGGAACCCCTACACACACACATATTATATGAATGAAGTGACAACAATACAACATTGAAGTGACATTAGTATTACACTTTACCATAAAGTTTTCATAAAGTATGTAAATTTTATTTATTTTCCTATTTTTAACTAATGTGGTCAACCTTCAAAATAGTCTTTTCAAGGCCCTATAGACTAAACTCAGTTCAACACATATAAAAATAAATAGAATCAATAAAAACATATTAATATTATTTTTCTCAAACTTTAGAGAAACTTTTGGTTTCTTTGCCAAACTAAAAGAATGAAGTGAAACATGGACTAATAATAACTAGCATAATATAGTCCCGAGGGGGACACTGTAAACGTTCTGCGGACTGTTATTTCTGGGCACACCCAAGATGGTGGGTCCTTACGTCTAGTGAATATCATGGCATGCATATGCTACTTAAAAAAAAAGTAACATAATATATATTAAAAATTGTTCATATATTATTCATATTAAATATTTAATATTAATCACATTAAATATTCCCCTGAGTCCCTTCAGGAATTGCATTCTGTTCTAAAATCTTTCGCAAAGTCTAAAAGTCTTAGTCCAGACGACTGGTCATTAGAATTCTACATTGAATTTTTTGATATCCTGGGTCATGAATTGGTCGACATTGTTGAGGAATCCAAGAAGTTAGGTTATGTTAATGGGGCTATAAATACCACTTTCCTTACTCTTGTCCCGAAGAAATCAAACCCTATCTCATTTGATGACTTCTGGCTGATAGCCCTATGTAGTCCGATTTACATAGTCATCTAAAAAATTATTGCTTCCCACATCAAAACTCATGTTAGATAATGCAACTGATCAACTTATTGTTATAGTGGCATCAAGCACATCACTCAGCAATATTACTCTCTAGTACGTCGGTATTCAACTAGTACAACCAAGAGCATGGTTGAGCATCCTTAGTTAGTTTTGTAAGAGATTGGGTAAAATTATACTATTGGACCCTACAAGCATACCAAAGAGTTATACCACCTCAGACTCCCTTATCCTTAAGACCTTGGAAGCCCCACCCTCTATTACTAGATTGTGAAATTCCTACATAAATATAGTATTAAGAATTTGGGAATTATGTCAATGCAGTAGCATTCGAGTAGGAGTGCAGTAGAAAAAAACATTTAAAAAAATTATGGGTCTTGCCCATAGCCTTATTGCATACCTATCTCACAAAAATCCTTGCATTATGATGATCATAGTGGTACCAGTCTCTAGTAACTCTTTCTATGGACCCACATATTCATACCTTCATTTCCAACCCATCTTAACAAAATCCTTGCACCAAGTTGATCAGATTTGTAACATTCTTCCATAGTCATTTTTCTTGGACCCATTTCCCCTATAGCTAACATTTGAAGAGGTGAGCTCTCCCACAAAGTTTCTCAACTGGAAACACTATATGATGAGTTTCAACATGAGTTATATTGTAACCACTGCACTACTCAACAAAATATTGATGACATATGTGGAAAACTTACCAAATTGGAGTCACTTACTAACCTTATAACCCACTTCATGACACTCTTTCCTTCATCATCTTTGGGCTAATATAAACTTCCCACAAGGAAGGGTCTAACTCATCCAATCCTAATGGGATTCACTCCACTCCACTTTCCTATGATTTGATAACTCAAATGTGGAACAAACTTCCTAAAGTCTATATCACCAAATTCAATGGGTCAAACTCCAAAAGATGGGACACTCAGATGGAACATTACTTTTCCTTCCATGGCATCATATATTATATGATGAAACTTAGAGTGGGTGAAAAATATTTAGATCATGAACGATGGAAACAGTGGAAATGACACAAGAAATCATGTAGTTATATTGCTTGGACGCATTTTTTTCATATTTCTATGAACATTTTGAAATATACACTCATTATTTGGGGCCATTGACTAAACTCATACAAACGGGCATACACAAAGAATTCATCTCCTCTTTTGAGCAACTATCCATCCACACTAAAGGAATGCCTAATACTTTTTATAAGGAATGTTTCATTGGTGGTTTGAAAGAAGAGATATGTGCCCATGTTCATCCTACAACTGGTTGGATGCTGCTCAAAGAGATAAAGAATCCCAAAAGGTGATGAGTGAAAAAAAAGGCCCCATTTATTCCTTGTCCATGTCCACCTACCTCCATTTCCACTAATCCCTCCCCATCTTCTCCAACTCAATATCCAAAATTTAACTTAAGTTGAAATGGTAGACCACCACTCAAAGGCCTTTGTTACAACTATGATGAGAAATATTCCTTGTCCATAAATGTAAGGAGAAAAAACTCTTTATGGCCATTTTATAGGAAATTGTTGATGAGGAAGATGATGTTAGCACCCATGAAGCTTCTCATCCACATGTGAATGGCATTCCCTCGATCAATCTGCTAGATGATGAACCCCAAATTTCTTTGCATGCATTTATTGGTCTTTCTACTCCCCGTATCCTCAAATTGGTTGACTACCTCAAGCATCACAAGGTCATCATTTTAATTGGAAGTGGTAGAATGCATAACTTTATTCATCATCGGGCAGTAAAAGAAACACAGTTCCATATCCATGATGTGAACAACTTCGAAATCATGATTGCAAATGAAGGAGCTATGAAATGTGGTGGTCATTGTAAAAATGTGCAACTTTAAATGGGTTATTATTCCCTCAAAAAACATATATTTGTTATTGACATGGGTGGTTGTGAAATTGTCTTGGTACTGAATGGATATGAGCATTAGGCTCTATCACCATATATTTTGGTTCCTTATGATTAAGTTTCCAAAAGACATGGAATAGCTACACTTTCAAAGGAATTACAACCATATCTCCAAAAATTATCACTTCACACCATGTGGAAAAGCTTCTTAAAAGGGGTCATTCAAGCATTGTGGATAAAATGTTGTATGTCATTATACCTTTTGAGACACCTTCTCAATCCATTCCTTCTAACATTCAGTTAGTATTCGACAAACACAATCCATATTTGTTGCTCCCAAATGACTATAGCCTTCCCATGGTTAGAATGATCATTCCATTCTGCTCATATCTCAGGTAGCCTCCCACCCAAAGTATGTTTGTATCACCATCCACTTCCCTAAAATATCAAATTGAATTGATCATTTAGGATTTTCTATTTGTTTTTGTCATCCGCCTCATTACCAACCCCTATTCTTCCCTAGTTTTTATGGTCCTCCAGAAGGAGATCACTTGGCCCATGTGTCATGGATTACATGCCTCAAACAAGTTTATCATCCAGGATAAGTTTCACGTTCATGTCATTGATGACATTTTAGATGAGCTCAAGGGTGCTCAATTCTTCACCAAACTTGATCTCTACTTCCAACTATCATAATACTTGTATGAAGGAGGAGGATATCCCAAAAAACCCCAATCATAGTTGCAAATGGAGGAGTTATGAATGTGGTGGTCATTGTGAATAGGCTTTAATTGGGTTATTATTCCCTCGAAACCCACATGTTTGTTATTGACATGGGTGGTTGTGATATTGTATTTTGGGTATTGAATGGTTATGAACATTAGACTCTATCAACATGGAATTTGGTGCCTTATGAATGAGTTTCCAAAAGGTAGGGCATATCTACACTTTCAAAGGAAATACAACTAGATCTCCAAAAACTATCAGTTCACACCATATGGAAAAGCTTCTTAAAAAGGGCCATTCAATCATTGTGGCTTAATTCCATGCCATTATACCTTTTAAGACACCTTTTCAATCCATTCATTCTAACATTCAGTTACCATTGGATGAACACAAGTCCATCTTTGCCACTCCTAAATGACTACATCCTTACCATGGTGAGCATGATCGTTCCATTCCACTTATACTTTGTAGTATCCCATGCAAAGTATGCTTGTATCACCATCCATTTTCCAAAAAAATAAATTTAAAATGATCATTTAGGAGTTTATATCTATTGGTGTCATCCTCCCCATTACCAACACCTATTTTTCTCCAATTGTTATGATCCTCATGAAGGGAATTGCTTGGTCCATGTGTCATGACTTCCATGCCTTGAACAAATTGATTATCGAGGATAAGTTCCCTTGTCATGTCAGTGATGATCTTTTCGATGAGCTCAAGAGTGCTCAATTCTTCAACAAACTTGGGCTATGATCCAACTATCATTAAATTCGTATAAAGGAGGAGGATATTGCCTAAAAACCCAATCATTATTTCAAATGGAAGAGCTATGAAATGTGGTGGTCATTGTGAAAATGTGGGCTTTAAATGGGTTATCATTCCCTCAAAACCAACATTTTTCCTATTGACATGGGTGGTTGTGGTATTTTCTTTGGTACATAATGGTTATGGACATTAGGATGTATCACTATGGATTTTGGTGCCTTACGAATGAATTTCCAAAAGGTAGGGAATAACTACACTTTTAAAGGAATTATAGCCAGATCTACAAAAATTATCAGTGCACACCATATGGAAAATCTTCTTAAAAAGGGAAATTCAAACCTAGTGGCTTAATTACATGCCATTGAACGTTTTGAGACGCCTTCTCAATCCATTCCTTTTGAAATTCAATTAGTCTTCGACAAACATCAACTCATCTTTGCCGCTCCCTATTTCCTACAGCCTTCCCATGGTGAGCATGAGAATTCCATTCCACTCATACCTAGTAGCCACCCACCCAAAGTATGCTCGTATCATCATCCATTTTCCCAAAAAAAAAAATTGAAATAATAATTTAGGAGTTTCTATATATTGTTTTCATTTGCTCCATTACCAACCCATATTCTTCCTTATTTGTTATGGTCCTCAAGGAGGAAAGTGCTTGGCTTATATGTCATGATATCCATGCCTCGAACAAGTTGATCATCAAGGATAAGTTTCACATTCCTTCCATAGATCACGACCTTCTGGATGAGCTCAAGGGTGCTCAATTCTTCACCAAACTTAGGGGATTTTCTCCAACTATCATCATATCTGTATGAAGGAGGGGGATATTCCTAAAAACCCAATAATGATTGCAAACATAAGAGCTATTAAATGTGGTGGTCATTATGACAATGTGGGGCTTTAAATGGGTTATGATTACCTCAAAACCCACATCATGTTTGCTATTGACATGGGTAGTTATGATATTTTTTTGGGTACATAATGGTTAAGAACATTAGGCTCTATCACCATGGATTCTAGTGCCTTATGAATGGGTTTCCAAAGGGCAGGGCATAGCTACACTATCAAAGTGATTATAGCCATATTCCAAAAAATTATCAGTTCACACAATATGGAGAAGCTTCTTAAAAAGTTATATTCAAGCATTATGGCTCAATTCCATGCCATTCAACCTTTTGAAACACCTTGTTAGTCCATTCCTTATGACATTTAATTAGTATTGGACAAACACAAATCCATCTTTTCCACTCCCAAATGACTACAACCTTCCCATGGTGAGCATGATCATTCCATTCCAGTCATACCTGATAGTCACCCACCCAAAGTATGCTTGTATTACCATCCATTTTCCCAAAAAAGTAAAATCGAAATGATCATCCAAAAGTTTATATCTATTGGTGTCATCCACCCCATTACCAATCCCTATTACTCCCTAGTTGTTACGGTCCTCAAGAAGGAAAGTGCGCGACCCATGCATCATGAATTCCATGCCTCAAACAAGTTGATCATTGAGGATAAGTTTCACATTCATGTCATTGATGACCTTTTGGATGAGCTCAAGGTTTCTCATTTCTTCACCAAACTTGAGCTCTGCTCCAATTATCATTAATTTCTTATAAGAAGGAGAATATTCACTAAAAACTTAATCATGATTGCGAATGGAGCTATAAAATGGGGTGGTCATTGTGAAAATGTGTGGATTCAAATGGGTCATTATTCCCTCAAAACCCACATGTTTACTATTGACATGGGTGGTTATGATATCATCTTGGGTATTGAATGGTTATGAACATTAGGCTCTATCACCATGGATTTTGGTGCCTTATGAATTATTTTTCAAAAGGAAAGGAATAGCTACACTATCAAAGGAATTACAACCATATCTCCAAAAATTATCAGTTCACACCATATGGAAAATATTCATAAAAAGGGACATTCAAGCATTGTGGCTCAATTCCACGCCATTCAACCTTTTGAGACACCTAATTCTCAATTCATTCCTTCTGACATTCAATTAGTCTTAGACAAACACTAAACAATATTTTCCACTCTCAAATGACTATAGCCTTCCCATGGTGAGCATGATCATTCCATTCCACTCAAACCTGGTAGTTTCCCACCCAATGTATGCTCGTATCACCATCCATTCCCCCCAAAAAAATTGAAATGATCATTTATGAGCTTCTATCTATTAGTGTCATCTACCCCATTACCAACCCTTATTCTTCCCTAGTTGTTATGGTCCTCAAGAAGGAAAGCGCTTGGCTCATGTGTCATGAATTTCATGCCTCAAACAAGTTGATCATCAAGGATAAGTTTCCTATTCATGTCATTGATGGCCTTCTGGATGAGCTCAAGGGTGCTAAATCTTCACCAAACTTGAGCTCTACTCCAACTATCATCAAATTCGTATGAAAGAGTAAAATGAGACCAAAACCATTTTTCTCACTCATGAAGGCCATTAACCGATTTTTCTCACTCATGAAGGCTATTACAAGTTCTTATTGATGCCCTTCACCCATTACAATGCATTATCTCCCTTCCAAAGTCTCATGAACACAATATTTAATCCCTTTGTATGTAACTTTTCCCTCATATTTTTTATGACATATTGATATATAATAAAACTTGGCAAGCCCATGTAGCCCATGTGGATGAAGTCTTACAACTACTTGAGGATCATCAATTCTTTCTTGAAAGGTCCAAATGTGCTTTCAGTGTCTCTGAAGTGGAATATTTGGTCCATATTGTTAGTCGAGATGGTGTGCACGTGGATCCAAATAAATTTGCAACAATGAAGGATTGACCTTACCCTAAAAACTCTTACAAACCTAAAAGGTTTTCTCGGTCTAATTCACAATTATAGAAACTTCATCTAAACTATGGTAATATTTCAACTCCACTCACAACTTCGTTAAAAAAATGCTTTCAATTGGAATGATGTGGTATAAAAGGATTTATGGGACTTAAAGGAGGCTATGTGTACCAGTGTAGTACTTGTATTTCTTGAATTCACTGAAACATTTGGCATAGAATATGATGCCTTGAGAAAAGGCCTCAACACAATACTTCTAAAAGAAGGTAGATAATTGGTTTTTTCTAGCAAATAACTCTACGAGTGACACTAAGGAAAAATCAACTTATGAAAAATAAATGATGGCCATATTGCATGGTGTGGACATGTAGTGTATATACCTAGTAGGGAAACATTTCTAGATTAAAACCAATAATCACAACCTAAAATACTTTCTGGAACAAAGAACTTCCTCCCTTGAGCAACAAAATCGAGTTACCAAAATGTTGGTATATGATCATGAGATAATTTACCAGAAGGACAAGGAGAATGTGGATGTTCTCTCTCAATAGTTCTAAGAAGAAGATTCCCTATTTTCCCTCTCCTTCATCATTGTAGACTATGAAAACCATAATGAATGGTTGGCAAATCCCATGCTTGCTACTATGATCCACTAGCACAATGATGAGATTTGTTGGCAATGTGACAATACAGGTTGGCATTGATGTCAATATATGAATGCAGATATGTTGGCATTTGGTGACTGATGTTGTTGAAAAAATATTCCAATGGTGTTAATGGCATTGATTTCAAATAGATGAGAGACACTGATGTTGGTTGGCATTGACAAATAACAAAGTGCATTAGGTATGTGTGGAGTATAATTATTATTGATGACGAAAGTATTCATTAATGCCAAAAGATGTGATGGCATGTATAATGATGTGGCATGGTTGATGAAGATGAAAATACACCTAATGGTTCTTTAGTACCTTCATGATGTCATTGTTACAATTTGACCTAGGTATATAGAGATTTGTCAGTTTGGAGAAATTTTGAAAAATGGCTAACTGTTGGAAAATTGGTCCAAGTAGCCTCAGGAAAATGCCAACCATAATTCACGGGTTAAAGTAAATTCCCACCCCATATGGTCAATATGTATATTATTGATTGGTATACCTGACCATGGTTTCATTTTGTCTTGAGAGTGTTTGACGAGGAGGTTATAGGTCTTCCAAAACAGGGTTTTAGGTAGTTTTGCACCAAGTTCAGTAAAATGCCCGCCTAGGGAAAATGAAGATGAGTATGAGAGTGAAATTATCTTAGGTGTGCTCAGTGAGGTGTACTACATCTAGTGGCATTGGTTCAGGATTTTGGTGAAATAAAAAATCCACCTTAGAAATTGCACAAATTGTCTAAGTATAAAATTACTGATAAAACTGGCTAAGTGACCTTTGTAAAACTTCTGCCATCTCTTGTGGTTGATGTATTCAATCATTTTGAGAGTATGTATATCTATAATGTTGTTTGTTTCATCCAACCATTGTCTCATATTGTCCAAAGAGTCTATGAGGAGGAAGATATTAATTTTCCAAAAGTGCCTCTCAGACTGATTTGCACTACTCCAGTAAAATGTCTGTCGAGGAGAGAGAAAGAAGCTTCAGAGGATGAAATTTTTATTTATGGAATCACCTTGTTGGCCTCTACCCATTGGGTGACTCACACTTCAAACTTGATGAAAATAAAAATCTCATCATGTTGACCTAGGGTTTGACAATTTTGTTTAGGTGTTGAATTAGCATTTTGAAAAGCTAGTTTCAAATTCCCGCCAGATGATGTGTGTGTGCCAAAAATTTCAAAAGGTGACATGGATTTGTTCCTTGTTGAAATTTATATCCATTCATACACTCAGTTTTCCTTATGAAGGTCACATATGCAAGAGATCAATCTGTCAAAAGTAGGAAAAATATTATTTTGCATATTAAGAACAAACAGAAAATTGGTTGTGTTAAAATCAGAAAGTTGAAAAGGCATTTGGAAATTCCCGCCAAAGAGTGTCCTTGTGCTAATAATTTCTCCATGTGACATGGGCATTCTCCTTGGTGATTTGGCCATCTTGTTGTGGTATCAATTCCCTCCTTGGTACTCGCACGTGCGAAATATCGATCTGGCAAAACGAAGAAAAAAACATGATTCGTTGTTTAATTTAATAAACAAGAAATTAATTTTTGAAGAAGCAGAATGATGAAAAGGCACGAGATCGGTTTGAAGAGATGTCATCATTAAAGGTTAAGTTATATAATATTTGATATGGATGAAAAAGTATGTCTCGGCAATTCAAATTGAAGGTACAACAAAAACAAGAACTGTAGTGTATGTTGGGTTTTGAGATGGATATTTGAAGCAACATTGAGACTAGAGGAAGAGACGAGAATGTTTGCATATTCGAGATGAAGAAGTGCATAACAGAAATCATATATTAAAGGGGAATAATTGAAGTTGTATGTAACCTAGATCTATGTAGCAGCAAGAGAAGACAAAGACTGAAGAATGCAAACAATTTAATATGACATAATTGAAGAAAGAAAGATATGGAAGATTGATATAAAAAAATTAGGGAGGTAGGGTGGTGCTAGGGCAGGCTACAATCCTGCAAGGGATTTGTAGCCTCCTTCTCGTGGTAGATGGTAAATAGGGTGTAGTAGCATCCTTGTCTGTTGGAGCAGGAAGAAACTAGGGTGTTGTAGCATCCTTCAGTTGTAGCTGAGAAACTTGGGGATTGAAGTCTCCAACAAGTTGTAGCTTGCAAAACCTATTGTAAATATAATTGTGTAGTATAGAAAGAGTTTGTGGTTTTCCCTATTGGGTTCCGCGATAAAATATTGTGTTCATAAGGGTTTCTTGTTCATCATATATTGCTTAATTAAATAATTAATATGTGTGCTTAATATCAATTGGAATTAATAAGTTAAAAGTAGGCAATACTAATTCACCTCCCCCGCCTCTCAATATTGCTCGATATTCCATCAATTGGTATCAAAGCGAGGTTCATTTAAGAATAGTCTAACAAACTCAAAGGAAGATCCAATTAAGCACACATGGATGGTGTAACGTCCGTGACCCTTCGACCGGTGAAGAGGACACTACCATACATCAATCATCCGGGCATCTAGCCCCATGAACATGAACATACATAAAAACCAAAATGCTTGAACATAAAAGGATTAAAGCATAATCATTCACATACACAACGGAAGCAAATATACATTCATTCTGCATTCAACATGTTCATTATAATTCGTTAACCGTAAATATAAATGCAGAGATGAAATGGTCAAGAATACTCATCTTATAAAGAAGTCGTCCCACAACTAGCTACGTCGCTGCAATGTTCCATCCAACCATAGGCCAGTGTGCTCATCAATCTCTTAGCAACACTACCACCCTCGATCCAGGCATGATTCCCCAAATAATAAGGGACTAAGCAAGCTTACATATAGCCAAGGTACACAAGTTAGCCAGCCCACACAGTATGGCTTATTAGGCTATCAAGGAGCTGGGAGAAGCTAAATGCTAAGCTGATGAGCTCATGGAAGAGCTAAGGATGCCTACACCAGAGATAGCCTGACCTCTAAGACACCCACACACACCCGACACTAGGAATCAGTCCCTTCTCTGCTTCATAGTCCCTCAGGCCCTGACTTCCCTTGCCAGTGCTCTTCTGGGGTTGTGGAGAAGAAATCTAGCCATCTAACTCTATCTATGTGGCTCCCAAACCTAGGTTTCTCAAGCATGCCTAGCCTTCAATCCCACTCTACATAGTCCGAAGACCAACCGCTGCTTTCCTGCAGCCAAACAAGCGCTTCACCGCTTGGACAGGGGAAGACAATCCCTGAGTCGTTCTTGGCCCTATCGTGGCCAAAATGGCTCCCCAACAACCTACAGTAGATACCACTCTGTAAGGGGAAAACACAGTCAACAAAATGTGGATGAGGCCACAGCCGATGATCCACGAAGAAACCACAGCCCCCGGTTCAACAATGAAGTGTCTGGACAATACATAGTCCGAGCTCATAGCGAAAACCACAGAAACATTCCACAGTCCGACAATGGAAAGAGGGAAAATCCATCCTCTACGTGAACAGGAGAGAAAACGTATCCATAGTTCGGCAATCGGTGAGAGAAACCAGACTCCCAGCATCGACAGTGGAAAACATCAACGCAGACCACAATCGATATGGAGAAAACACATGCGCAGACCATGAATCGGCAGGGGAAACACATACGCACTGCCCAGAATGTGAAGGTTCATTCAAAGGAAATCATGGGTGACAGTAATCAGTTTTTCAACCTCTATGTGAGGAAAACGATGATGAATCCCAATCAGTGCGTGAGAGAACCGAACATCCCTGCGTGAGATGGACAGTGAAGAGAAATCTTGCTTGTGAGGTATGAACAGCCAAAACGATCCAGAGTTTTCCCAAATGGTGTGTGAAGGTGAGCTAAACTGGAGAGAGTGGGAGAGTGGAAGCGTTCCCTGATGTTTTTCCTTTTCCCCACGTGAATGGAACGATCTAGCTGGAGGAGGGTGCATGTCATGTCCCCGGATTTGATCCCGTTTGTATGATGTATGTATACCTAGCGTGGAGCTCAAGGCCAAGGCCCCGCTAGTGTATGTTCGTATTTTATTTAAAATGGCAAAGAATTGGACCTGATGTTACCCATGTGCTATTTTAGCCATGGAACATTGTAAAAATGATGTAAATAAACATCGAGCAAAAAAAAAATACCAAAACTGACTATGGAGGCAACGAATGAGAAGGGGCCATGTGTATCCACTAGGGAGAGGTGAAGGGGTTGTGGGATTGAACCATAAGCTGCCATATGTCATTGTGATAACCCATTTGACTTTCCTTGTTGACATTTAATTATGTTGTAAGGAAGTGGTTGAAGAAAACAATCCATGGCTTTAATGGAGCATGGGCAGCCCAGAAATTCGTATGGCAGAGTATGGGCTCTGTTTTCTTGTACCAGAAGTCACTCTACCTCTTGGGGATTGCTTCTCCCTCATCCCCATTCCATGGTGGAAGAACCCGGCATCATTTTCGATCCAAAAAACGAGTTCCCAGCAGGGTGAAAAAACAGAAATCGAAACTGTGCAAAAACCCACGTTTTGAAGAGCCAAAAATGCCCAGATTTGGTATTGGACAGTAAAATCCAATGGGGAATCCATAGGTATGAACCTTAGGGATAATTTGGGAGCATTAGCTACCCCGAAACCCATGGGAAAACCCAGTTTTTGTAGCCCCGAAAACCAGTGACGGATTTGAGTTATTCGTTGACAGAATGGTGAAAAATCCAAGTGTGGATGCTGGAACAGAGGTTGGGTTTGCTTGATAAACCCAGTGAAGGCTGAAATTTCAGGAAGCTAGCAGCTGGACCTTTCTATGCCCATCCTAAAGAGAACTGGAGGGAAGAGTTGCCTGAGGGACTGTGTAGCAGAGAAGGGGACCTTCCTTGTGTTGGATGTGCATGACCATTGAGTGAACCCATGGCTGTGAGTGAGCCCATCTAGTTCCTCCTTAGTGGATACACAGCCCAGCTCGGGGGTGATCTTTCAGCTGAAAGAATAGAGGCTGGACAGAGATCTATGGTTGGGTGGAACGTTGCTCTCACATAGCCAGTTGTTGGACAGCTTCATCTCAAGATAAGTATTCTCTGTGGTTTGAATGATGTTCATCTGTGGTTTTCCCTGTGCGTTAAATTACTCATGTTACTTGGATGAAATGATTATCTTAAATTAGTTGGTATGATGCTGGTGCATAGCATGAGAATGGAGTTGATTATTATGTGATTGTTCCACTATTCTGCCCGAATGAAATAGGCTGAAGCATCCCCTTCTACTTGTATGTTAATATGGTTATTCCGTTGTGTTTACGAATTGGGTTGTATTAATCCCATGATATGTAATGTATTAATTAATGACTGATGTTTACATGTTGAATGAATGCTTGTTTGAATGCTGTTGTTTCCGCTGTGAATGAGGATTAAATTGCATCTGTGCATGATGAATAATCCTGTGTGCATATTTTAGTTTAAATCATCTTTCAACAATTCTGTTTTGGGCAATTCTTAAGCCTGTACATGTTCATGGGCGGTTAGCCTGGTTGTTTGAAGCATTGGTCGCGTCCTCTTTGCTGGTCGGAGGCATGGGGACGTGATAGTGCATGTGGATAGGCCTGCCACCCACCACTACCTAGCAATTAACTGCCTCAACTAAAATAGGGGTTTAAGGTTTGACACATGGATTTTCCCCATGGGGTCCAGGTTTAGCAATCCCCCCCCCTTAACCTTAGGAAATCATGCCCTTTTCATTTAACGTTGCACTATCGTAGCTGGTTGTAGGTTTATTTTAATTGATGTGCATATTTACATGATGCAAAACTCTAATGTGCTGGATAGCACGATATACCATTGGCAACAATCTCAATTGCCAAAACATACACAACCAAATCGATGGTGGGGCTTTTGCCTTTAGCTCCACACCACGATTAATTACAAAATATACATCATTTATCTTTAAATGCAAATGGGGTCAAAACCGAGGTATTACAATCCCCTCCCCCTTGGAATAACACCGTCCTCAGTGTTCTAATACATATACAATTTGCACATCAAATTTCAAAATTTTGTAGATTTGTCCTATGTTCAATTATTTACTTGAACTTTCAGGACCAAGCCCCTTGGCTTCCACGAGCTTCTCTTGCTGGTTCTCATCTTTTGGCTCATCCCCAACTCTAGGGACTTTTCTATATCTTGAGCATCTCTCCAAGATTTTCTTGGGTTTTGGCAATTGTTTGAAGAAGACTTCCAGCCAAGTCCAACAGCTTTTGGTCTGTTGGCATGATCAATGTGCACACTGCACTTCAATTTTCTCACCTGTGAAATGCATCATTGAAATTCTGTTAGACCAAGCATAATATAGGCATTAAAATCAATCAATTTATTGCCCAATTAGCATGACAGTCCAAGTCTTATCAAGGGGACTTTCATATTTTTCATGCCTTTCCAACAGACACATGAGCTCATTCATGTCCATTATTGGGTAGGGATTTAACTATTCCAACATTCATAATTATTTTAAGCAAATAAACACAATCTAATTTCAGCCATACATGCATTCAACAATCTTCTGTTTTCACAATGCATAAGTATATATATATATATATATATATATATATATATATATATATAATTAAAAGGCAAGAGAGAGCAGCAAGAGTTTTTCCCCTCTTTGTCTTGTTCCATCTTGGAACCCACACCACCGCTATGGCTTTTCATGCTCTCAGCCTCTTTCACTTCACCGTGAATGCTAGACCAATCCCTCTTGGTCATGACACTTAGTGTCTCTGGTCTATTTCAGACCTCTCAACCATGGGACCTCCCCACATGGTTTGTTTCGGCTGCTAGGAACTTCACAGTCTCACTAGAACCTTTTTCATTAGTGCTCATTCTGAGCTCTTCAGGACAGTCACATGTCCACATGCACCCCTAGGATGCTCTCATAGTCCTCGCTTCCAGTGATACCTATATTCAAACATTGAATAAATTCACATGTTTAGTTTATTCTCATCAGTTTTTATCTCTTAAACCAGAGCTTAAAACATCATAATCAAATCATATACACATGCATATTCATAAGCAAGAATTGCAAAATAATCCAATAATTATCTGTATTGTGCATTTCTTTGTTGGTCCACAGGATCCTGCTTCGCTTTGCAAGCCTTGGGATCACCTATGGACTTGGATGTTAGGTCAGCATGCAGGCTGCTTCACAACATCCTTATATATATATATATATATATATATATATATATATATATA
>LPNX010530918.1:332431-348498 GCA_001517045.1 Pseudotsuga menziesii
TGGGTTTATCGGGCTGCAACCACTCAAGCCAATTCATTGCTGGGTTTATCAAGCTACTCAGCCAAGCTAGCTAACAGTTGGGTTTATCAGACTACGGGTAGTCAAGCCAACACTGTAACATTTCCACAATTTCCACAACATCAAATAATTACACAGTTAAGCCAACCTTCAGTTGGGTTTATTAGACCGTTCAGCCAAGCCAATACACAATTGGGTTTATCAGGCCACAGAAAATCAAGCCAATACATTACTGGGTTTCTCAGGCTACTCATCCAAGCCAACTATTAGTTGGGTTTATCAGACTGCAGGAAGTCAAGCCAACACCGTAACATTTCCACAATTTTCACAACATCAAAATTACACAGTCAAGCCAACCTTCAGTTGGGTTTATTAGACCATCAACAAATCACCTGCACTTATATCAACAATACACTTATATCAACAATTCACTTATATCAACAACCAATCATTAGCCAAGCCAACACCATTGGGTTGATCAAGCCATCAACAATAACACATGCACTTATATCAACAATCAATCATCAGCCAAGCCAACACCGTTGGGTTTATCAGGCCATCAACAATAACACATGCACTTATATCAACAATCAATCATCAGCCAAGCCAACATCGTTGGGTTTATTAGGCCATCAACAATAACACATGCACTTACATCAACAATCAATCATCAGCCAAGCCAACACCGTTGGGTTTATCAGGCCATCAAAATAACGACCATTTCCATGTTTCATTTCCAGTAGTGAGCTCTAATTCCACTACCCCATATCACACAAGAGACCACTCCCTTCTCTGAGTTGACAGTCCCTCAGGAATGTCTCCTTCTTTGTGCTCTTTAGTAGAAGGTAGGATGAGCCCAAGCCATTGTCCACTTAGTGTACAATATTAGACTACATCTGTTTAGCCTAACAACAAAAACAATATAAGCATATTCGTTAGCATTATTGCTCTAAAAACCGTAATCATGTTTCATATCATTCTCTATCAAATATTGAGACACCAGGAGTGCGTCCACTCCCTAGGGTGTAATCAATATTGAAAACCCTTTCATGATCCGACATTGGAAAAGTGTGCACCCTTTTCCGGTGTGTGCCATGTAGGCCCTATTCATACTCAAGCAATCTGACATAATGGAAATAAAATCAAAACATGCTCTGCATATTGAATTTAACAATTTGACATGCATAGTCTTAGCTAGGGTCATAGAACACTTATCCATTTGCTGAGGCAGTATTCCTTCATTGAGGAGGAATGGGGGCTCCCTTCTCTGAGTTGACAGTCCCTCGGTTTTCCATCCCAATTCCATTTTACATTTCAGCTCCACACATGTCTTATTGACATAACCTACTACCATCTCACTCATGTTGCTTACCAAACATGCAATGCAGATGGGACATTTCCAAAATGTTCAATGGAGTTTCACTCGAAACCCATTTCCAAGATATGTGAAAACCTTCCCATGAAGTTTGGCTCCTACAGGCCATCACACATGATCTTCCTGCAGTGTGTAGCCCTGGCACATTCATCAATAGCCAAACAGTCAATCATTATCTGATAATACAATCCAAATTTGATTGTTCCATAACCAAGCAATGGCATTAGTAATTAAATTCAATGAGAATTTGCAACTCTTTTTACTACAAAAATTGATTTGCTTGGCAATGAGGTGATCCTCAATTGTGGGTCTCTTGTAAGAAGCACTATCATGTCCATTATGGTTTTATGCTTACTAGCATAACATGAAAACCCACTTACAATGTGTCCTCCTGACACAATTCTATGCAAGCCAATAGTGATTAGTAGTTGTCAGCAATTTCTCAAATCTGAAATTTACAAATTCAAATTGACAACTCATTCTGCATATAGTCTATTTTCGTAGCCATGAGACTCTTCTCATGAGGTTTCGCTCTTTCACATGGTAGATTTCAGCCTTGGTCATGGTCTTACCCACATTGCCATGCCCTAAACAATCTACCTGAAACTTGAACTTCAATCAACCAAACACTTGGTAAGTCTTGATGCACATAACTTTTTCATTGCTGCAACAATCACTGAAGCATTTCCAGAATTATAGAATTCACATACTTCCAGCAGTTAATCACATCAATATTACCAAAACTCATTTGCTTCACGCATTCATTATCATACTAAAATTGCAAGGTATAGTCACATCATTTATGCAATTTAAATGAATTGTTTAGATACTCCTTACTTCACAAGCGTATCATTGTACCACCTAGCCTGTCCATAGAGAATTTCCGGCAGCCAATTGATCATGACTATCCTCTTCATGCACTTACTATCTTGCATTCATAATAGCTCTTGAAATGGTTCCATAATTGTCATCAATTCATCATTTCAGCCATTAGTTATTTATAATGACACCTGCATTATCTCGATGCATTCTTGCAATGCATCACAACATTTGCACCCATACTTATGTATTGCGTATCTACAACATTTACTCATACTTTTCATATGCATCTATCCAATGCATAACCACAAGATTTATAAAATCTTTCCATGCATATCCACTCAATGCTACCTTGCATTAATTCAAGAATACTTATGCATTCAAACATACCATGCATGGCCTAACCATGACTACTTCATATAGGGTGTATTACTATAATCAAGACCATCAGTACTTACTTTATTTGGGCTACCAAGATCATAACAACACAATACAGGCATGACACATTTCTCTATGAATGTAGTATAAAATTCAAATACCCACATGGTATGAGACTTCTTACTTTTACCAGTTCACGTAATTGTCATAATTAAACTCTTGCCTTCATGGGTCCTACCTACACCCTTGACATTACCAGTTTGGTTGGTCCTTTGCAGGAGATTGCAGAATTTGCTCACCAACTTTTGATTCTGGACTTGTTTCCTTATCCCTTTCTCCATAGGGTTGCTAGTCACATTCATCAGCATAAGAAACATATTTAGCCATGTCCATGTTGTTGTTGGTTTTTCCACTAATGCCAACACCAATGCAATATTTACCATTAGTGGTACATTATAAATGTATAATTGTCACTATTCTTACCAACATGTAATATCCTATGCATGCAAGGCATATCCTCATACATTTCATGTATAAAACTTGTAATCATAATTAGCAAGACAGGGTTTAAGGAAATTTCCCTTTTCAAGTTCCTCATCCTTGCATGGAACTCCTCTTCCACACAACAGCTGGTTTGACTTCATGGTCTTGCTACCTCTAGGCATGCAGTTCCCAGATTTGTCCATATTGACAGCAACACATTTCTCTTTCAAGCAATTACTAGCACTTTGCTGCTCCACACTCAAATTCTAGTGACTCTCCCTTGCTCCCTACTGGATAAGCTTTCCAACGCCTATACACATGCTTCATTCTGACCTTGGGTGTGAAAACCACACCATTTCAAAAATGATGGCAAAACACACCATTGAATTTTGGTATGGAATGCGAACTTCAGCCACCTGGAATTCTCTTCCTTTTCAGCCCTGTAATCCACTGGCAGTCTACTGAAAATCCACTGAAAAACAGTTGGAATTTGCTGAGAGAAATTCCACTTTGAAAAACCCAAAATTTCTTGAATAGAATTGGGTCTCATCCCAACTAACATTTCGACGTTTTAGTGGTCAGAATGACTAATTTCCTCCACTGCTCATCAACGGCCATACAACTAACCCTTTCCGCGGTATCGATGGTCTATTCATCTATGCTTTTGAACTTTATCAGCGATGCCAAAGTCTATCCCTTGGCGGTCAAACAGCTAACGTTTTTCGTCGTTTCAAGTCTGTAGTTATCTAATATTCCGATATTTATTGGCGATTAGAACCCTTAAGCTTGGCACTGCATCGATGATGCCAAGGACTATTCATCGCCAGTCAAACAGCTAGCATCTTCCGTTGTTTCGGATCCCCATCCATCTAAGCTTCCGAGTCCTTTATTAGTGCTGCAAAAACCATCATCGGCGATCGGGTCCTCTACCTGTCGGATAGCTAGTTCTCTAAGCTTTCGTAACGGCAGGTGCACAAACGTTTGACTCCTCCGACTTCCACCGGTGCTCAAAACCCTTAAGCGCTATGTGTTGGCGATGAACAGTTGAAAGTTCTAGCCATCAGAATGCTAGTCCACATGGTAGCCGCAATGGCGAATCCATGATCATCTAATTTCTTCCGATGTCAACCGCTGCATCGTCGTCTCCATCCTCTAAAGTTCGTCGATCAGATCAACTAAAATTCTTTCGATGAATTCCATACTTAAGAATTTTCGGTGGAAAAATTCCTTTATTCCTCTGTCGCATCGACACTTTCATCATCTATTTTTTGCCAACGTATCGGTGCTACCATTGTCTATCTTTTGCCGACGTTTCCGGTACTTAGACAATTTTTTGGAAATTCCTTTTCCTTGTCCGCTGGTGCATCGACCGCTCCATCCGCTAACTTTCTAACAATAAATCAGCGATCGAAACCACTAATCATTGGGTGGATAGCTCTCTAGGTGGCCACAACGACAGGCAATAAACCATCTATGGATTCCACGGGCTAAAACTCATCGGCGGTCAAAACAACTAATCTCTCCTGACGCATCGGCGGACCAAATGACTAGCTTCTCCCGACCTATTGTCCGTCCGTTCAACTAACTGTCTCTGATGTATCGGTAGTCCAATATTCTAATATTTTTCGATGGTTCTAGCACTTTGGAAATTTTTTTCTTTCCTTGTCTATTGCCTCGTCGACTCCTCAAACAACTAACCTTCGCCGTCATTTCGGCGATCTTCAGGAGATCTCCGTCGAAACCTTCTCTTCTCTTCCACCGCCGCATCGGTAACCTCATCCTCTAATTGTCAGCGATACAATCTTCTATTTTTCTCTGATACTTGTCGTCGCATCGGCTACTCAAACAACTAAATTTCGCCGACGGTGGTGGCGTTTCGGCAACTCCATCACCTAATCATCGGCAATCCAATTAGCTAAACTTTGCCAATCGTCGATGGTCTAATGACTTAGAAAATGTTTTGAAACTTTTCTCTTTATCTTCTTTCCATCGTCGTTGTTGGCGGCTCCACCAACTAACTTTCTCTCTTTCTGCACTGACGTTTCGGCAATCTCATCAACTATTCTTCGTCGACGGTTCAACGAGCACTTTCAAAATTATTTCCTTCCTGTTGCCTCTCCTTTGGCTCTCCCTGCCATTATCCATTGCCGATCCAAACAACTAATTATCGCTGCCGTTGGGGTCTGCATTGGGGGTCTATCCGTCTAAGTTTTCCAATGAGCCGACGGCCGAACACTTAGAAAATTTCCTCGAAAATATTTTCGCCTGTCCCTCATCGGGTGGCCTTCCGAATAAATTGTCCAGTGTATCGGAGGAGCTTTCCTCTTAGTGCTCCAATGGTCCGACGAGCCCGACACTTAGAATTTTTTTTTCAGCGAAATTTTCTATCATTCACAAACTTCTTCCTGTTGCGCTTTTCCAACCTGCCTCTGTCAATTGGTTCTTGTTGGAGTAGGGTCCCGCAGCTACAAAAGAAGCTGCTAGTTTTGGCAGAAAGAAGATAAGACGGAGCTACGACGCCGTAGCACGGTTCCAGCTGCAGAGCAGAGCCAGAAACCATGACTTTTAAGATAGAAAAGTCAAGAAGGAAACGGTACGTGAGCGGCCGAGAAGAGAGAGCTCACCCACTGCATTGAAGGCAGCGGTGGAAGACAGGAGGGATCAGCGACCCTCATAAAGAAGAAGGAGCAACGAGGCTTAAGCATTGAAGATGAAGGACAGAAAAGCGAAGCGGTGCATAGTACCCATGATCAGTGCCGAGAAGCATGGAAGACTACAGAGAGCTGTGGTGTGACGGGAAGCGGCTACCTCAAGGACAGAGAGGACCGACTGTCACTAGTTAGGTTTTGGGTTACTGTTGGGACAGGCCCACAGTGTTGTAATGGCACGACCTTTGGGATGCCTATATAAGAATATATTTTGTATTGTAAAAGGGTTAGTTGGTTGGATAGTGAGACAGTCGTGATTGAAATAGGCAATAAGGATAAGTAGACTGTTGTAAAAGCCGAGCTCTGGTTCTGGTTCTAGCTGTAGCAATCTTACTAAAACCAGTAGCCGGCTTGTAGAGCATGCATGTAACGATCCGCAGGGATCGACTGAGAGGGAAGAGTATGTTGTAAGAGCGACAACATAAAGGTAGAGAAGAAAGATCTAAGAGAGAATATCTTGAGCTGCATATGAGGCGCAGCAGAACTGTGTTTGCCTTCCCTTAAGCTATAATAGAGAAGCACAGTTCTGTGGACGTAACTCCCATCCTGGGGGCGAACCACGTTAAAATCCCGTGTTCTGCGATTGATTTGCATATTGCGTTTATTTGCTGCATCTATCCATTATGTTATGCAATTTTCTTACAGTTAATGTATGAATGAGTTGTTTAGTTACAACACTACAGGAAGATATATACTAGTTGAAATCCTTGGAACGTCGTATAAGGACTTATTTATGCTTGCCTTAGATAGTTAATTAATCACAGTAAGACAGTCTGGGTATCAGGTCTTGCGCATCGACACGAACAACGCTAAGTGCGCTAAGCCGCGGGAGGAGGGTATCGCAAGAAGGAGATACCGCACCGGCAGAGGAGCTCTGGTGCGCGATACCGTAGGTTGAGGACTTAGTGTTGAGCAGGAGTTACGTGTCGCACGGGGCGCGGCGATGCGGTGAGATTGGGACTATTGTGGAAAGAAGGGAGTTGTGCAACGAGAGAAGAATCTGCACGACGTGCGCAAGGGTAGAGATGCCGTGGCTAGAAGGGCCATGAGTGGGGAATAGATCGCGCATCGGGAGTGGAAGATCGCGCGGCGCACAGGAAAGAGATCTCGCAGCTAGGAGAGCTGCGGGCCACCAGTAGGATTGCCACGGAACCGGGTTCAAGACGCTTGAGTCCTTGGCCAACCCATTAGAATCACTTCGAGTGAGACTTCAGGCCGCTGTGCGGCTTGTCACCGAAAGGGCCAGTGAGCTAGGGGTGTTGTTGGTTGATTATAGTAAACCCGGGTCTGCCCATGCAGCCAACAGTTCTCATGGCCCATTCAGGCCCATGCTGCAACCTTTGCTATGATACCATACTGTAATGTCCCCGACCCTTCGACCGGTGAAGAGGACGCTACCATACATCAATCATCCGGGCATCTAGCCCCATGAACATGAACATACATAAAAACCAAAATGCTTGAACATAAAATGATTAAAACATAATCATTCACATACACAGCGGAAGCAAACATACATTCATTCTGCATTCAACATGTTCATTATAATTCATTAACAGTAAATATAAATGCAGAGACGAAATGGTCAAGAATACTCATCTTATAAAGAAGTCGTCCTGCAACTAGCTACATCGCTGCAACGTTCCACCCAACCATAGGCCAGTGTGCTCATCAATCTCTCAGCAACACTGCCACCCTTGAGTTGGGCATGATTCCCCAAGGAATAAGGGACTAAGAAGGCTTACACATAGCCAAGGTACACAAGTCAGCCAACCCACACAGTAGGGCTTATCAGGCTATTAAGGAGCTAGGAGAAGCTAAATGCTAAGCCGGTGAGCTCATCGAAGAGCTAAGGATGCCTACACCAGAACTATCCTGACCTCTAAGACACCCACACACACCCGACACCAGGAATCAATCCCTTCTCTGCTTCATAGTCCCTCAGGCCCTAACTTCCCTTGCCAGTGTTCTTCCGGGGTTGTGGAGACGAAAGCCAGCCATCTAACTCTGTCTTTGTGGCTCACAAACCTAGGTTTCTCAAGCATACCTAGCCTTCAATCCCACTCTACATAGTCCGAAGACCAACCACTGCTTTCCTGCAGCCAAACAAGCGCTTCACCGCTTGGACAAGGGAAGACAATCCCTAAGTCATTCTTGGCCCTATCGTGGCCAAAACGACTCCCCAACAACCTACAGCAGATACCACTCTGTAAGGGAAAAACAAAGTCAACAAAACGTGGATGAGGCCACAGCTAGAGATCCACGAAGAAACCACAGCCCCCGGTTCAACAATGAAGTGTCTAGACAATACACAGTCCGAGATCACAGTGAAAACCATCGAAACATTCCACAGTCTGACAATGGAAAGAGGGAAAATCCATCCTCTATGTGAACGGGAGGGAAAATGTATCCACAAGTTGGAAATCAGTGAGAGAAACTAGACTCCCAGCATCGACAGGGGAAAACATAAACGAAGACCATAATCGATATGGAGAAAACACATACGCAGACCACGAATCGGCAGGGGAAACACATATGCACCGCCCATAACATGAAGGTTCATTCACAGGAAATCATGGGTGACAGTAATCGGTTTTTCCAGCTTTGTGTGAGGAAAATGATGATGAATCCCAATCGGTGCATGAGAGAACCGAATGTCCCTACATGAGATGGACAATGAAGAGAAATCCTGCCCGTGAGGTATGAATAGCCAAAACGATCCAAATTTTTCCCAAACGGTGCGTGAAGGTGAGACAAAATGGAGAGAGTGGGAGAGTGGAAGTGTTCCTTGTTGTTTTTCCTTTTCCCCACGTGAATGGAACAATCCAGCTGGAGGAGGGCGCGTGTGGACAGGCCTGCCACCCACCACTACCTAGTAATTAACTGCCTCAACTAAAACAGGGGTTTAAGGTTTGACACATGGCTTTTCCCCATGGGGTCCCAGTTTAGCAATCCCCCCCCCTTAACCTTAGGAAATCATGCTGTTTTCATTTAACGTTGCACTGTCGTAGCTAGATGTAGGTTTATTTTAATTGATGTGCATATTTACATGATGCCAAATTCTAATGTGCCGGATATCACAATATACCATCGACAACGATCCCAATTGCTGAAACATACGCAACCAAATCGATGGTGGGGATTTTGCCTTTAGCTCCACACCACGACTAATTACAAAATATACATCAAGTATCTTTAAATGCAAACGGGGTCAAAACCAGGGTTTTACAGATGGACAAGAGATTTACACAGTGAATGGAAATCCAATACTTGGCAAAGAAGTATACATATTTTGGAGTACAATAATGGAAATCCATCTGAAGGAATTGGGACTTGATGTATGGAATTCAGTGATCACTGGTTACTTCCCACCAAACAGAGTAAGGATTCCAGCTCAAAATAAATCCAAGAAAATTAACTCAATGGCAATGGATACAATCCTTGATGGATTACCTGATGATGTCAAAGAGAAGATAGGTGAATTTAACTCTCCAGAGGAACTTTGGGACAAGATAAAATACCTCTACTCAGATGAAGCATATCAATTAGAAAAAAGTTCAGTTTACAACAAATCTAGTGATGAGGATTATTTTGAAGAAGACTCAGACATTGAAGCAGAATTCAATGTTGAAGTTGAGCTTGAGTGTACTGTAGATGAACTGAGAAAATATAAGCAAAGGAGAAAACAAGGTTCAAAGAAGAAAGACCTTGAGTAAATCATAGTTGACTTTGGAATCCAAGTCCAACTAGATCAAGAGAATTTGGAATCCTTAGAACAATCTCTTAATAAGGAGCAACAAAAGGTTGAAGAGCTCAAAAAACAACTACTAGAATGCGAGGGACAAAATCAGACCTTAAAAAGACAAATAATGTCCACACAAGAGGAGCTACAAAGTTCAAGACAACAAGAAAACACTAGCATGGAAGAAGCCAAGAATTTAAAACAAGAAGTTGTTGGACTCAAGGATCAACTGAAGACTGCTGAAAAATTCAAGAAAGGAACTGAAGCCCTTGATAAAGTCCTCGGTCTACAAAGATTTCCCTTGAACAAATTTGGCCTTGAATATGACCAAGTACACATGGTTAAAGGATCAAGTCCTACTACTCATATTGATGTAGAAGATGACAAGTGTTATGATGATACCTCCAAAGAAACAACTATACAACATAAGGATGACAAGAATGCATACTATACTCATCCTCCCACGAAAAGTAATCTCAAAATAAATAGAAATCACAAGTAAGAAGACCAAAAAACTCCCAAGTACGAAAGTACTACACCCCCTACTTTCAATAATAACAAAAAGGAGTTGACAAATAAATTCATTTTCAGAAGATCTTCACAGATGTTAAGGGGTTATTATTATTCATGTAATAACTATGGACATAAAGCATCAGATTTTCAAGCATATGGAAAACATAAAAATTAGGAGAAACCGTAATCCTTGTGGCCCCTTTCCAAATTATCTAATTGAATGCTATAATTGTCATAATTATGGTCATATTGCCAAAAGATGCACAATAAGAACTCCTAGACCAAGATATAGAAAGGTATGGAGAAGAAAGACTAAGTACAAAACAAGAATAATGATGAAGATCCTACCCTTCAAATTGATGGAGTGTCAAAAGAAGAGAAACACGTAGAAAAGCAATGTGCATTGGGCATGTAAGGTGACATGCGCAGTGATGGTGATGGTGATGAGGGTACTAACAATGGTTGTGATGAATCCTTTGTTGATGAGAAGTCTGAAATTTCTATTCTTAGTGGAGATTGTAGTGATTGATGAGAAGTCTAAAAGTTATATCCTCTGGGATTGATTAAAAAAACTGGTTTTAGAAACAAAATGAATTGGTAAAATGGGTAAATCGACCCCTGGGTGAGTAATTCAAACTCAACAACTATTTTGGGTATTTTATGAGCCAAAACGACTGCTATGAACCCCAAAATTATGAATCCTTGATGGCCATTCGATCAGCATCACAAAAACGAATTTCCTAGGCATGGAAAATGAGGAAATCAGTAGGAAAACGTGAAGGATAAAAACCCAAGAAGGTTCAACTGCATGAGAGCTTAACGTGAATGAAGGATGGATGATGAAAAATGTACAGGAGCTCCCCAAAAACGTGAGGAAAGATGAAAATGTGAATGCATGAAGGAATGGGCAACAATTTTGAGCATTTACTTGGCTCGTAAGTCAAAACACATTTTTCAAAAAATGGGTACTCTGCCCAATTCGAATTTTGACCTCTATACCTTTCCCATCCCATGCAATAACTAAATCAACCAATTTCTAGCAGTAATAAATGATTGGGTGAATAAGACAAGAAAGGTAGTTGACAGCTTGATGGGTTCTCCCTTTGACATTTGGATTTTCCCCATTGGCTCAAGGATTTGAATTATTTCCCTCCTATGCATTAGGAAATTATGCCCCCAACTCTTTAATGTTGCATTGACATAGCTGGCTATGGGTATTTTAATTAAATTGTATATTTACATGATGTTAAAAATTATAAAGTTCCTGGCTAGCACAAAATACCATTGGCATTGATTTTAATCCCCGAAACATAAAACGCTAAATCGATGGTGGGAATTTTGCCTTTAGCTCCACACCATGATTAATTACAACATATACATCATATGCATTTTTAATGCAAATGGGGTCAAAACCGGGTTGTTACATCATGAATGAAATCCAAAGTTTGCGTCAGTATTCCTTGTCTAGAAAGCTTCAACAGTATTTAGATCCATCACCACAATTTCATGCTAGACTACAGTATAGAGTCCGTATAGTTTTGATCCATCCTCTTTCTGTGTTGGGAGGTCAAAGTGAATCTGCTTTTTTGAATATTTACAATAAAATATTTGGAAAGAGTCTTCTATCCATTGGTTTTAGGTCAGTTACTGAACTCTGTCAAGCAATGCCACAAGTTGTAAATAGAAAAGTAATTGATGAACAAGGTGAATTTTGCTTGGTTGAGTCATCAAACAACCTTCGAGTAGTGGTTGGTATGAGATCAGGATTAAGGCATATTGTGTGCAACATATTGTAGTCTCATCCTCAAGGTATAACATCCCATAATTTCGACGAAGAGTTCTATAATGAAGACTGGAAAGACCCTGACAAATGTTCTTAAAGACCATGCTTATTCTATCCCAAGGGCGGAGTGCATGGTAAGGGATATGTTGGGTATAACATATCTTAGGTACACAAAATATTCTCAAGCAATAGTGCTTTGTAAATATGTAGAGGATCCTGACTTGACACATGGAATGTTAATTAGTAGAACAATGAGGTTGGCGGAACCATAAAGAGTTGATGAGGTTGCTACTTTCATCGGAGTATTTGGAGGATTGTTTAGAATGATTTTTTTTCGGAAGTTGACCAGGGATGTTTGGGTCTTATTTGAAAAAGTGTGTTGATGTTGGACATGATGTAAATCTACAATTTGCAATCAACGCAAAAAATATTTCTAGCGGCTTGAAATACTCGGCTACTTGAAACTGGGGCCAAGCAAATACAATTGGCACAAGGACTGGAGTGTCACAGGTTTTAAATCGTATGGCATTTGCATCAATTTTATCACATTTAAGAATGTTGAACTCTTTAATTGGTTGTGAAGGAAAGTTGGTAAACCCCAAACAATTGTAAAATTCACACTGGGGTCTTATGTGTCCTGTAGAAATCCTAGAAGGACAGGCTTGCGAGCTTGTACAAGAAATTGGATATTATGGTGTACATTACTGTTGGTTCTTGTCCTAATCTAATTCTAGAGTTCTTTGAAGAATGGAGCATAGATAATTTTGACGAAATGTTTCCAGCGGTTATTGCAACGACAACAAAATTTTTGTAAATTGTTGTTGGATTGGTATTCACCGTGATCCTTGAATTTTGGTGAAAACATTGATGATCCGAATTGAAGAAGAAGATTGAAAGAACTATTTGCATGAGGAATTAAAGAATTATTGAATAATTCCCTGAAGCAAAGCATAAAGATATTTGTGAATCCAATATGAGAATAAATTAGTGAGGTATTTGACAAAGGCTCAGATACCCTCATGATCAGATTTGATTGTAGGCCAAGGAAAATTTGTGTTTGAGGACATGGAAAATCATTGTAGCAGCATAGAACATAGTGCATGATCTAAGGGGGATATTGAAGCCTAAAAGCTCAGGGGTCGAACCTTGGAGGACAATTGTTGATGTAAACTATGATTAAACTATGATGAAATCAAGTTTAGTGAAAGAAATGAAGAGGGGTAAAACATTGAGAAGTTGGTTTCAGAGCTGGGTACATAGTCAGGGGGAGCTGATTACATATTTCTCCACTGATGTGAAAAAAAAAAGACAGTGATCAAAGTTAGGGGGAGTCATTCAATCCTTTTCCCTTGATGTCAGAGGGGGGAAATGAAAATCGTATTGCCATAAATTCCATGTGTAAATTGAACCCAGGTGTTAGAACAATTACACTCACAAAAATTGCCAATTACACACAAAGGAGACTGAATATGGAGTAGAACACTAATTTGTATTGAATAAATGTACAATAGCCAACCCTATGAAGTCATAGGCTGCCACAATAAATAATTACATGAGAGATTCGAATGCGTTGGGATGTCATTCGAATTGGTCGAAAGCAGGCTTACTAAATCTAAGCAAATCCCCCATAGGTGCATAAAGAATCTTCCAAACCTGTCTAGGAGCTCACGAATTGGAAAAATCAATTAGGCAAGCTCATAGGTGATGGAAGGAAAACTCATACATGCTTTTATTAAAAGAAAAGAGTGGAGGATGATGAGGACAAAAACAAGTTAACTTCACCCAGTCAAACTTTCCCAATTGCCTTAAAACTCAACAAAAGCAGGCAATAAAGCAGAAAAAACAGACATGCACTAGGAAGGTCAGGAATAAAGCAGAATTGATTCCAAGAGGTTTCCCAAGCCCTCCATGACTCAGTTTTAGCAAGTTTGACCACTTTGGACATGTGGAGGACAACTTGCATAAGGTGGAATATGGAAACTAGGTAAATAAGACAAAAATGGATTAATTAATGTCTAAGGTAGCTAACTATTGGTTGATTATTCTAACACCTCCCCTTAATCCCGACTTATGATTAAAATATCATAAAATTATAGGGCCTAGCAACAAGTCTTAGTCACACTTTACATACTGCATGTCCATTTAACCAAGGAAAGAGGCAAAAACCCAGTGGGAAAAATCCTCCCTTAAACATGGACAGTAAAACAAAATTTGAAAATCTTGTCATCAATCATGCTTCACAGCATGATCACCAATCCACAATAGTGATTTGAGATTGCTGAATTTCTTCTCACAAAAATTTTTGGTGAAGACATCTGCTACTTGTTCTGAAGATGTACAGAAGAGTAGGTGAATGGTGCCATCATGCACAAGCTGTCTGATGTAGTGCATATGGATCTCAATGTGTTTGGTTATTTGTCTCTGAACTGGATCATTGTAGATTTGAATGGTACTTTGATTATCGCAATAGATAGTAGTTGAGTATTCTGATTCGAATCCACACTCACCAAGTAACCCCTGCAACCATAAACATTGAGTTGCTGCATTTACAACTCCTCTGTACTCTGCTTCTATAGATGAGAGTGCAATGGCACTATGTTTCTTGCTTAACTAGCTGATTGTTCCTTCAGCAAGCATGAACACATATCTTCATGTTGACTTTCTATCTGTGTTGTCACCTGCCCAATCACTGTTAGTAAACCCAATCAAATCAGGATCAGATTTAGCTTTGTAGAAGATCCCATGAGTCCTTGTTCCCTGAACAAAGTTAAGGATCCTTTTGGCTTCTTTCCAATGGATCTCATGAGGCTGATCCATGTATCTTAAATCCACACTTACTGCATAAGAAATATCAGGTTGAGTATGTGTAAGGTACAACAAACACCCAATCAGTTGCCTATACAGTGTATTATTTACCATAGGTGAAGAATCTGCTTCTTCAAGATTAACTCCTGAAAGGAAGGGAGTCTTGCTTGGATTGCAATATTTCATGTTGAACTTGTTTAGAAAATCCAAAGCATACTTTGAATGATGTACTTTTATTCCATGTTTGGTTTGAGCAATCTTGAGACCCAAGAATTGGCTCAATAACCCCAAATCAGTCATAGAAAATCCATGGTTCATTGCATCCTTCAAGGAGGCAATTTCATCCTTTGAGCTTCCTGTAATGAGAATGTCATCTAAACACAAGAAAATAATCATCAAAGAACCATGAATCAGCTTGAAATAAACATTAGGATCATACTTGCATCGAACAAAACTCAATGACAGCAAAAGGCCATCAATCTTGGCATACCAAGCCCTGGGGGCTTGCTTAAGCCCATACAATGATTTATTTAGCCTGCACATAAGAGATGGATTAGTATCAAAGCCTTGAGGCTGCTGAATGTAAATATATTTAGTAATATCTCCATTTAGGAAAACACACTTCACATCCATGTGATGTACCTCCCATTGCTTCGAAGCTGCAATGGCTAAGGCTAGCCTGATGGAGTCCATCTTTGCCACTGGTGCAAAGGTCTCATTCTAGTCTATTGAATGTAACTATGAGTAGCCCTTGGATACCAATATTTCCTTATATTTCAAAGGTGAACCATCAGCAGCAAACTTGGTTTTGAAAACCCACTTACATTGAACTAGCTTCCTCCCTGGGGGAAGATCAACCAGCTCCCAAGTGTTGTTCTTTTGGAGTGAGCTGAACTCTTTTTTCATGGATGTTTGCCATATTGGATCATGTGCTACATATTCATATGTTTGTGGGTCTAATTCAACCATCAGATAGCATTTCTCTACAAACAAAGGGTCTTTCATACACAGAGCACTCTCAAACTGAGATCTAGTCCTCCTAGGATCACTAGGATTTCCAGCTAGTTCTCCAGCTGCATGAATGGTCTTTGATGCCCATTTTGGTCTTGTAGGAATGTTAGGATCTGCAATTAAATCATCATTATCAGACATATCAGAATCAACAAACTCAACTATCTCTTCACTTACATTCAATGGTTCTGGTGGTGAAGAGGATTCTCCAACTTCCACTGCTGCTAAAGGCTCTTCTTGGAACTGAACACTCCTTTCAATTAAGGCTTTGTTTGTGCTCAAATTGATCAGCTTGTACCCTTTTGAATCTTTAGAGTACCCAAAAAATAGGATCTCTTGGCTTTGGGGTTGCAAAGCCTTCCTCTTTTCTGTTGGAATTCTAGCCCAAGCCCTTGAGCCAAAAATCCTGAAATGGGTCACATCTGGCTTGTG
>LPNX010530918.1:348556-367669 GCA_001517045.1 Pseudotsuga menziesii
TAAGCTGTTTATGAGGCACCCTATTCTAGATATAGGCTGCACAGTTTATAGCTTCGGCCCAAAAACTTTGGTGGCAAAGTATTAGCCTCCATCATGCAGGTTGCCATCTCTTTCAGTGATCTGTTCTTCCTCTTAGCAACACCATTTTGTTGTGGTGTGTAAGGGATAGAATGTCGCATCTGAATACCTGCATCTGTACAATATTGAATGAACTCAGACTTGACATACTCACCACCATTTTCAGATCTAAGGACCTTGAGTTTCCTCCGAGACTAGTTTTCAACCAAAGCCTTAAAGACTTTGAAGAGGCCAAAAACTTCAGACTTGTGTTTCAGGAAGTAAACCCAGCAGAACCTGGAAAATTCATCTATGAATGGCACTGCATATTTGGCTTGACTCATTGACATATGAGGAAATGGGCCAACAACATCACTGTCGATCAACTCAAGAGGTGCAGAGGTTCTCTCATGATTAGCTTTCTCAAATTTATGCTCTGGGTGTTTTCCTAAGATGCAACCTTGATAGACTCCTTTGGAAAACTTAATCTTTGGTAACCCTATGACCATTTCTTTTTCACTAAGATATGAAAGATACTTATAGTTAAGGTGGCCAAATATTTCATGCCAAAGCTTGCTTTCCTCATTAGCATGAATCAGAAGAGCAGAGGGGTTTGAGTAGGGTAGGAAATGTGAGAACATGTATACCTTCGAAGTGTGATTTGCAACTCCTTTTGCAATGAATTTACCACTTGAGATCTCTATGATCTCAACTTCATCAGGGGAGAATATGGCCTTCTTTGGAGACCCCGTGTGGGTCATCTGATACACCGATAAGAGGTTGGAGGCAAGACCTGGAACATACAATACATTGTTGAACTTACCATGGTCAAAATCAATCCTCCCTTTGCCCAAACTTTTAGTGAGAGAGTCATCTCCCAGTATTAATGGTGGACCTTTCGACATGTCAAGTGAGGTGAATTCCTCCTTGGTCGAAACCATATGTCTTGAAGCTCCAGAATCGATGATGAAACTAGGTGAGCTTGATGTGCCAGCAACCAATGCATGAACTCTCTCTCTGTCTTCTGAATTTGATCCTCCTTCCCTCTTCTTTGAGATATCAGGAAGGGAGATGTCATTCTTCTCCAGGAGTTGGGTTAGCATGTCAATTTGCTTCTTCATGCAGGAGCTTTCAGGATGAGTTCCCTTACTGCAGTATGCGCACTTGCTCATTTCTCCTTTGTTCTTCTTTTTCTGGGGGTTCTTCTTGGAACCTTGGGGCTCCTCTGGAGACTTGTTCTTGTCTCTCTTTTGCTCATGTGGCTTCTTAGGTTTCTTCTTTCCTTTTGAACCCACCCTAAAATCTCCAGCAACCAGAGCTTGGTCTTTGGAAGGTTTGATGGTGCCCATCATCACCAATTTATCTTGTTCTTGTGTGAGAGATTCCATGAAATCTGCAAGGCTAGGCATTTTCTAGGCTTGAGCTCTCAACTTGGTGGCATGGAAGGTCAAGAAAAACACTAAATAGTTAGGGCCAAGCTTTGAGAGTATGGACAAAATTAGTTGCTCCTCCTTCTTTTCGATTCCACACTATTTTAGCTGCAAAACAAGGGCTTTGAACTTGGAAAAGTAGAGTTGCAGGGATTCGAAGCTGTTGGGACTCAAGGATATCAATTCATTTTCGATTTGATGTCTGCTAATCTCATATGTCTTACCAAAAAGCTCAACAAGATTCTCCCATACTTCATTTGGTGATGTTAATCTATCAATATGGAAAAGGAGGTCTCTGGATATGCTCAGACATAGGAGACCATAGGCCTCATCCCTCCTGTTATGCCATTTAATTTTCTCTACAGCTGCATTGGGCTCTGCTTCTGTTGCCATAGTCACTCTGTAGAGGCCTTTCACTCTCAACAGTATCTCCATCTCTACTTTCCATTCAAAGAAGTTAAATGGAGTCAAGATGATCTTCTGAGATTGATCCATAGCTCATAAATTGTCCCTTCATTCAGCAGAATGCTCCCAGTCAATGATGTCGAACCGGAAATAACAAATTGGAAGGAGATAAATCGATCTACAAAGGCTCTGATACCATGTGGAAATTGAACCCAGGTTTTAGAACAATTACACTCACAAAAATTTCCAATTACACATGCAAATTACACACAAATGAGACTGAATATAAAGCAAAACACTAATCTGTATTGAATAAGTGTACAATACCCAACCCTGTGAAGTCATAGGATGCCCCAATAAATAATTACATGAGATATTTGAATGCATTGGGATGCCATTCGAATTGGTCAAAAGCAGGCTTACTAAATCCAAGCAAATCCCCCATAGGTGCATAAAGCAACTTCCAAATCTATCTAGGAGCTCACAAATTGGAAAAATCAATTAGGCAAGCTAATAGGCGATGGAAGGAAAACTCATACATGCTTTTATTAGGAGAAAAGAGTGGAGGATGATGAGGACAAAAACAAGTTAACTTCACTTAGTCAAACTTTCCCAATTGCCTTAAAACTCAGCAAAAGCAGGAAATAAAGCAGAAAAAGCAGACATGTGCTAGGAAGGCCAGGAATAAAGTAGAATTGATTCCAAGAGGTTTCCCAAGTGCTCCATGACTAATTTTTAGCAAGTTTGACCACTTTGGACATGTGGAGGACAACTTGCATAAGGTGGAATATGGAAATTAGGCAAATAAGACAAAAATGGATTAATTAATGTATAAGGTAGCTAACTATGGGTTGATTATTCTAACATTCCAAAATGGGAGATCGTTGGCAATATGGCAATACAGGGTGGCATTGATGTCAATATATAAATGCAGATATGTTGGCATTTGGTGACTGATGTTTTTGACAGAAATATGCCAGTGGTGTTAATGGAATTGATGTCAAATAGATGAGAGACACTGGTGTTGGTTGGCATTGACAATTAACAAAGTGCATTAGGTATGTGTGGAGTATAATTGTCATTGATGACAAAAGTATTCATTAATGCTAAAAGATATCATGACATGGCATGCATAATAATGTGGAATGGTTGATGAAGTTGCAAATCCACATAATGGTTCTCTAGTACCTTCATGATGTCATTTTTACATTTTGACCTAGGTATATAGAGATTTGTTAGTTTGGATAAATTATGAAAAATGGCTCTAGTGTTGGAAAATTGGTCCAAGTAGCCTCAGAAAAATACCCGCCATAATTCATTGGTTAAAGTAAATTCCTACCACATGTGGTCAGGTTGTTTCTTGTTGTTTGTTCTACATGACCATGGTCTCACTTTGTCTTGAGAGTGTATGAGGAGGAAGTTATAGGTTTTCCAAAATAGGGTTTTAAGCAGTTTTGCACCAAGTTCAGTAAAATGCCCGCCTAAAGAAAATGAAGATGATTCTAAGAGTGAAATCAGATTAGGTGTGCTCAATGAGGTGTACTACATCATCTTGTGGCATTGTTTCAGGATTTTGGTGAAATAAAAAATCCACCTTAGAAATTGAACAAATTGTCTAAGTATAAAATTACTGATAAAACTGCCTAAGTGACCTTTGTAAAATTCTCTCCATATCTTGTGTGGTTGATGTATTAAATAATTTTAAGAGTATTATTATCTATAATGTTGTTTTATGCATCCAACCATGGTCTTATATTGTCTAAAGAGCCTTTGAGGAGGAAGATATTAATTTTCCAAAAGTGCCTCTCAAATTGATTTGCACTACTCCAGTAAAATGCCCGCCAAGGAGAGAGAAAGAAGCTTCAAAGGATGAAATTGGTCTTGATGGAATAAAATTGTTTTCCTATACCCATTATGTGTCTCACACTTCAAATTTGATGAAAATAAAAATCTCATTATGTTGACCTAGGGTTTGACAATTTTGTCTAAGTGTTGAATTAGCAGTTTGAAAAGCTAGTTTCAAATGCCCGCCAGATGATGTGTGTGTATCAAAAAATTCAAAAGGTGACATGGATATGTTCCTTGTTTAAATGGATATTGATTCATACTCCCAGTTTTCCTTATGACAGTCACATATGCAAGATATCAATCTGCCAAAAGTAGGAAAACTATTATTTTGCATATTAAGAACAAACAGAAAATTTGTTGTGTTAAAATCAGAAAGTTGAAAAGGCATTTGGAAATTCCCACCAAAGAGTGTCCTTGTGCTGATAATTTCTCTAGATGACATGGGAGTACTACCTGGTGATCTGGCCATCTTGATGTGGTATCAGTTCCCTCCTTGGTGCTCACATGTGTGAAATATCGATCTGCCAAAATGAAGAAAAAAACATATGATTCATTGTTTAATTCAATAAACAACAAATTAATTTTTGAAGAGGCATGATGTCGGTTTGAAGAGATGCAATGATTAAAGGGTAAGTTATATAATATTTGATATGGATGAAAAATTATGTCTTAGCAGTTCATATTGAAGGTACAACAAGAACAAGAACTATAGTGTATGTTGGGTTTTGAGATGAATACGTGAAGCAACATTGAGACCAGAATGTCTGCATATTCGAGATGAAGAAGTGCATAATAGAAGTCAAAGATTAAAGGGGAATAATTGAACCTATCTGCAACCCAGATCTATGTAGTAGCAAGAGAAGACATAGACTAAAGAAAACAAAGAATTATATATGACAGAATTGAAGAAAGAAAGATATGGAAGATTGATATAAGCACATTGGGGAGGTAGGGCGGTACTAGGGCAGGCTACATGCATGCAAGGGGGTTTTAGCCTCCTTCCAGTGGTAGCTAGTAAATAGGGTGTAGTAGCATCCTTGTCTGTTGGAGCAGGAAAAAACCAGGGTGTTTTAGCATCCTTCAATTGTAGCTGAGAAACTTGGGGATTGAAGTCTCCAACAAGTTGTAGCTTGTAAAAACTATTGTAAATATAATTTTGCAGTATAGAAAGAGTTTGTGGTTTTCCCTATCGGGTTCCACGATAAAATATTGTGTTATAAGGGTTTGTTGTTCATCATATATTACTTAATTAAATAATTAATATGTGTGCTTAATATCAATTGGAATTAATAAGTAAAAAGTAGGCAATACTGATTCCCCCCCATCTGAGTATTGTTGGATATTCCATCAAGATTTGTTATATATGACGTCATTAGTTGAACAAGAAGTCATCATTGGAATCATGGGTGTTATCTGAGAGAAATTCATCCCTCATAGCTAGTCATCCATGATTTCATAAAACATATGAATGGATTAAGTGGTCATTTTTATCAAAATCCATGAACAAGGACATCCACACATTTATGGTGGAATGTGACACTTTACAAACACATTGAAACCTTTAGGTGAGACATTGAAACCTTTAGGTGAACTTCAACCAAATTTTATTTCAATTGTAGTATGGACTGATATTTCTATGGATTTCATTGCGGGGTTACCACAATCTATCAATAATTCAATAATCATGGTTGTGGTTGATTACCTTTCCAAGTATGCTCATTTTTTACCTACAACACCTTTTCAAGGCCTTTGTGGTAATTGAATTCTTTGTGGATAATATCTTCAAACTCCATGGTTTGTCGCAGTCTATTGTCATGAATCGTGACCCCAACTTCACTGGCAATTTATAGCAAGAATTATTTCAACTCTAGGGAACTCAATTGAACCTCAACACCACTTATCAATTTCAAATTGATGGTCAAACTAAAGCTATAAATAAGTACTTGGAATCCATATTTTTGACATTTTATTTTAGAGTGGAAATCCTAATGGGATCAGTGCTTACCTTTAGTAGAATGGTAGCATTACCACTTCTCATACTACCATTCGAATTACTCCTTTTGAATCTATATATAGCCAAACCCTGCCATAATTCTATCCTACTTACTAGGCATGTCTAAGGTACAAGAGACCAACAAGACACTCACAACTCGAGATGGAATTCTCTATATTATTAAAGATAATATGGTNATAGCCAAAACCTGCCATAATTCTATCCTACTTACTAGGCATGTCTAAGGTACAAGAGACCAACAAGACACTCACAACTCGAGATGGAATTCTCTATATTATTAAAGATAATATGGTAATGGTCAAAAATAGGATGAATCAACATGTTGATCAACATCATTTAGAATTCCATTTTGCATAACTCAATCATCTATTTCTCCACCTACAATCCTATAAGAAAACTGTTGGAGTAGGGTCCTGCAGCTACAGAAGAAGCTGCTAGTTTTGGCGGAGAGATAAGTTTTGGTGGAAAGAGGATAAGACAGAGCTACGACGCCGTAGCACGGTTCCAGCTGCAGAGCAGAGCCAGAAACCATGACTTTTTGAGATGCGAAAGTCAAAGAAAGGCAACGGTACCTGAGCGGCCGAGAAGGGAGAGCTCACCCACTGCATTGAAGGCAGCGGCGGAAGACAGGAGGGCTCAACGACCCTCATAAAGAAGAAGGAGCAACAAGGCTCAAGCATTGAAGATGAAGGACATAAAAGCAAAGCGGTCCATAGTACCCATGATCAGTGCCGGGAAGCATGGAAGACTGCAGAGAGCTGTGGTGTGACGGGAAATGGCTACCTCAAGGACAGAGAGGATCGACTGTCACTAATTAGGGTTTGGGTTACTGTTGGGACAGGCCCACAGTGTTGTAATGGCACGACCTTCGGGCTGCCTATATAAGAATATATTTTGTATTGTAAAGGGTTAGATAGGCAGTAAGTTAGCCAGTTGGTTAGATAGAGAGATAGTCGTGATTGAAATAGAAAATAAGGATAAGTAGACTGTTGTAAAAGCCAAGCTCTGGTTCTGGTTCTAGCGGTAGCAATCTTACTAAAACAAGTAGCCGGCTTGTAGAGCATGCATGTAACGATCCGCAAGGATTGACTGAGAGGGAAGAGTATGTTGTAAGAGAGACAGCATAAAGGTAGAGAAGAAAGATCTAAGAGAGAAGATCTTGAGCTGCCTATGAGGCGCAGCAGAACTGTGTTTGCCTTCCCTTAAGCAATAATAGAGAAGCACAGTTTTGTGGACGTAACTCCCATCCTGGGGGCGAACCACGTTAAAATCCCGTGTTCTGTGATTGATTTGCATATTGTGTTTATTTGCTGCATCTATCTGATTATGTTATGCAATTTTCTTACAGTTGATGTATGAATGACTCGTTTAGTTACAGCACTACAGGAAGATATATACAAGTTGAAATCCTTGGCCCGTCGTATAAGGTTTACTTATGCTTTCCTTAGATAGTTAATTAATCACAGTAAGACAGTCTGGGTATCAGGTCTTGTGCGTCGACATGAACAACGCTAAGTGTGCTAAGCCGCGGTTGGAGGGTATCGCAAGAAGGTGATACCGCACTGGCAGAGGAAGCTGCGGTGCGCGACTCCGTGGGTTGAGGACTTAGCGTTGGACAGGAGTTTCGTGTCGTATGGTGCGCGGTGATGTGGTGAGATTGGCACTATTGTGAGAAGGAAGGAGTCGTGCGAAGAGAGGACTCGTGCAACGTGCGCAAGGGTAGAGACGCGGTGGCTAGAAGAGCTGCGCGATGACGGGACTGCACGGCGCGAGCAAGAGGTTGCGCGACGCACAGACACAGAGGAAGATCTTACAGCCAGAAGAGCTGCGCAACACCAGTAGGACTGCCACAGAACCTGGTCCAAGATGCTTGAGTCCTTGGCCAACCCATTAGATTCACTTCGGGTGAGACTTCAGGCCCCCTTGCGGTCTGTCGCTGAAAGGGCCAGTGAGTTAGGGGTGTTGTTAGTTGATAATAGTAAACCTGGGTCTGCCCATGCAATCAACAAATGGTTCACCGGTTTAAACGACTGGGAGTTAATGTTCTGTTGGAATCCTACCAGAGAAGAGTTTCACCAGTGGCTGGATTCAGACTTAAGGGAGTTTTCCAAGAAAGAGAATCGGAGTCCGAGACTGAGCACAAAAGCCTGGTTAGAAAAGCATATCGCTTCAGACATACACGCTATATTTTTTGCAACCTATGGAAACGAGCTTTTCGACTGGTTATCCAAGTTGACAGATGAGAACACATTCAAGAAAAAAAGACACATTGTCTGGACACCGGAGTTGATTCAGACCGTACAGAACCTCGACAATCCGATTACGATAGCAGTGGACTTTTGGTTGACAAGTGTGCTAGAAGGCTTTGTTACAGAATTTGTAGTTGACCAGAGAAAGAGCTTCAGCGCCGCTGAACGATACTTCTTCAGAGGATATCGTGGTAAGTACCTAAGATCTCTAAACTTGTCCCTTAAAATGCTGCTATATGAAAAAGGAACAATGGATCTAGTTTCAGATGAATAAGTAAAGATAGTAATGTCACAAGAGTTTGAAAGTGATTTTGATGACATTGGACGAACTCGAAGTGGAAAGAAGTATAAAGTAGATTTTAGCTCTCCTGTATTTGAAGACAGTTCAGACAGTATTAGACAAAAGAGTCCTAGTACCACAGAAGAACCAGCGGGGGGTATCCCTTACCACCCCTATACTCCATAGAAACAGACAGGGACTCAGAATAACCCCGTAGGTACTCCATCTAGTAGCTCACAGCTAGTACCTACTCCCGCTACAGCACCTTCACCTACACCGCTAAGTGGTAGTAGCCCAGTTAGTCAGAACCCACCACAGAGAAATAGAATGGGAGACGACATGAAGCTACCTATTTTTAAAGGTACAGGAGCAGAAGACCCGGAACAACATTGGTTCCTATGCAAAGCCATGTGGACCATTAAAACAATCAACGATGATAACCTTAAACTTGTACAGTTGGTCACCACACTTAGAGACAAAGCCTTGACATGGTACATAAATTATACTACATTGCCTAAGATGCTTGCCCAGGTCAAGAACGCCATGATCAAAGAATTTAAGAAACCTAAGTCTGAGTCTCAGTGCATTACAGAGCTTAAGGATATTAAGCAGCTACCATCAGATTCAGTATGGGACTTTGACTAGAAATTCAAAGCTCTTATAGACCAAGTAAGTTTTGAGTTTGCGTCGAAGCAGCATAAGGAATGGTTTATTGCAGCGCTGCTCCCTCATATTAGAATGCCACTAATGCAGCAAAAACTCACTACTCAAGATGAAGCGCTGGAGATGGAAATGAAACTAGAGGCTTCACCTCTAGCAGAGACTACCATAGGTATGACAACCCTACAGAACCAGTTGGCCAACCTCACGTTACAGATACACGAACTTAAGAAAGGGAAAGAGGTTATACAAGACATATGGTGCATAAAGTGTAGAGCACAGGGTCATACCAAGGACAACTGTCTAGTCTTCGCAGAATATTTAGCATCAGGGGCTACTAACCCCTTACTAAGAACACATGAGGCCCACATTAGTGACTTGCTTCAACCCTATCAGGAGCAGATAATTGAGCTGGTCGATGCAGCCGAGCAGAAAATGACGGAGTTCACCACTGTAAGAGAAGAAATTGATCAGACAGACGACTCCAAAGTTGATCAAGCCCTGATTGACTCGGCAAGAGAACGTGCCGAGGTAATGAAGAATGAAGTCGAAGGACTTCGACAGAAGTTGTAGAAGACTTCACGGGAGGTGAAGGAGAAGCTACAGAAGGAAAAAACTACAGCCGAAGAAGCCCGTTCTAGGTGGCTCGAGGAAGAGCCACAAGTAAGTGTTAGGGGACTGTTGGAGTAGGGTCCCGAAGCTATAGAAGAAGCTGCTAGTTTTGGCGGAAAGAGGATAAGAAGGAGCTACGACGCCGTAGCACGGTTCCAGCTGCAGAGCAGAGCCGAAAACCATGACTTTTTGAGATGCGAAAGTCAAAGAAAGGCAACGGTACCTGAGTGGCCGAGAAGGGAGAGCTCACCCACTGCATTGAAGGCAGCGGCAGAAGACAGGAGGGCTCAGTGACCCTCATAAAGAAGAAGGAACAACGAGGCTCAAGCATTGAAGACAAAGGACAGAAAAGCGAAGCGGTGCATAGTACCCATGATCAATGCCGGGAAGCATGGAAGACTGCAGAGAGCTGTGGTGTGACAGGAAGCGGCTACCTCAAGGACAAAGAGGACCGACTGTCACTAATTAGGGTTTGGGTTACTGTTGGGACAGGCCCACAGTGTTGTAATGGCACGACCTTCGGGCTGCCTATATAAGAATATATTTTGTATTGTAAATGGTTAGCTAGGTAGTCAGTTAGCCAGTTGGTTAGATAGAGAGACAGTCGTGATTGAAATAGAAAATAAGGATAAGTAGACTGTTGTAAAAGCCGAGCTCTGGTTCTAGTTCTAGTGGTAGAAATCTTACTAAAACCAGTAGCCGGCTTGTAGAGCATGCATGTAACGATCCGTAGGGATCGACTGAGAGGGAAGAGTATGTTGTAAGAGAGACAGCATAAAGGTAGAGAAGAAAGATCTAAGAGAGAAGATCTTGAGCTGCCCTTGAGGCGCAGCAGAACTGTGTTTGCCTTCCCTTAAGCAATAATAGAGAAGCACAGTTTTGTGGACGTAACTCCCATCCTGGGGGCGAACCACGTTAAAATCCCATGTTCTGTGATTGATTTGCATATTGTGTTTATTTGCTGCATCTATCTGATTATGTTATGCAATTTTCTTACAGTTGATGTATGAATGAGTCGTTTAGTTACAGCACTACAGGAAGATATATACAAGTTGAAATCCTTGGCCCGTCGTAAAAGGTTTACTTATGCTTGCCTTAGATAGTTAATTAATCATAGTAAGACAGTCTGGGTATCAGGTCTTGCACGTCGACACGAACAATGCTAAGTGTGCTAAGCCGCGGTTGGAGGGTATCGCAAGAAGGCGATACCGCACCGGCAGAGGAAGCTGCGGTGCGCGACTCCATGGGTTGAGGACTTAGCGTTGGACAGGAGTTTCATGTCGCACGGTGCACGGCGATGCGGTGAGATTGGCACTATTGTGAGAAGGAAGGAGTCGTGCGAAGAGAGGACTCGTGCGACGTGCGCAAGGGTAGAGACGCGGCGGCTAGAAGAGCTGCGCGACGACGGGACTGCGCGGCGCGAGCAAGAGGTTGCGCGACGCACAGACACAGAGGAAGATCTTACAGCCAGAAGAGCTGCGTGACACCAGTAGGACTTCCACAGAACCTGGTCCAAGACGCTTGAGTCCTTGGCCAACCCATTAGATTCACTTCGGGTGAGACTTTAGGCCGCCTTGCGGTCTGTCGCCGAAAGGGCCAGTGAGTTAGGGGTGTTGTTGGTTGATAATAGTAAACCCGGGTCTGCCCATGCAATCAACAAAAACCTCACTTAAGGCCAACCACCACCATAGGCTTTCTCAGAAAGTTTTATGGGCCCTTTAAGAAACTTAAAGCATGGATTTGAGTTATACAAACATGGAAATTCCATCTTGAACATTGTTTGTTGGTATATATCACACTCCAATACAAACAAGTACCATGAGAGGAACTCCATAAGGAAATATAATATCTTGTATCAAATATGTTATATAAATTCTTTCACATGCATCACTAAAAGAAACAAACATTAAATGTTACAAAATAGCCAAGTCTTCTAGGCAATGAGAATGTATCTAGTCCATGGTACTAATGAACCCTTTGGTGGCCCTTTAGACGAAAGTGTATTGAGTTAAAATCTGGTATAATTTTTTAATTCAAATAGGTTCCGTACTAAATAAGGGAAAATATGAAGGTCCTAAAGAACTTTGATAAACTTGTGTAAAGAAAAAACAATGCAAAATAGAATTTAAAACACAACAATTAATAATGGATGACACATATATTACATGAATATTTACCCTCGAAACCCAAAATAGGAAAAGTAGCATTCTTTAAAATCTATCCACTCTCTATCTCATTATATTTTATTTTTTTACAATAAATATCATAGCATCCAAAACCCTAGTTCAAGTTTCACAACCCCAATTCCTTTAACATAGTTATTTTATAATGGGCCACAAAACCATGGATTGAAAATAGCTCAAAACAAATAAAAAATGTACCCAACAAAATTATTTCAAGAGCTTATTGACCCCTTGGATCCCCCTTGCTTAATGAACCTACAAATACTAAAACATATGTCCAACAAATCCTTCCTCCATATTATGATTGTACTTCTTGAAATTAAAATAATTATATATTCCGTAAATCAATCTAGATAACATGGGATTTTTTTTCCAAGGAAAAAAATGTACTTCCATTCATTATGATTAGAAATTACTTTCTCCAGTGCCCTAGGCAAAAAAAAAATTTACCAATCAAAAAATTTAAACTAGTTTTGAGAACATAAAGATAGCCAGATGTGACTGGAAGTATATCTGAGAAGAGATCCAAAAATATCTTAATTGAGTCCATACCTCGAAGAGTAACCAAAGGTATCTGCAAGGTTGGAAACAAGGTTTCCCCTTGAAATTATTCTAATCTCAAGAGATTTGTATGCATAGATAAACTATATTTTGAGAGTTCATCTACATATTCTTTTAACTTTCTAAAGATATGCTTGTACTGGGCTGAGAGAAAAGAATCGTTAATATCCTTCAATTGATCCACCAAATAAATATTTCCATTGTTCCCGTTCTCCACCATACCCACCATACTATTTATCACCAATTGTGAGTCTCCGAACACCTACAAGTTTTGAATGCCACACCTATTTGTCTACTTAAGAAAATAAAACAGTCCATTGAATTTAGAAAAATTGTTTGTGCCAGGACCTAAACACCCCTTCCCCTGAAAAAAAATGTTCTTTCAAAAGATATAACCCAAAACCAAAGCCAATAGTCTGATTGTTCTCTTGATTGAACTCGTCGAAAAAGGACCAAGGTTGATCTTCTGAAATGAGTAGAGGATATGTCCTTCTAACAAGCCTTGGAATAGACTGAGATCTAAAAAAATGGAGGAGAAAAGGGTCTATGATGCATTGTAAAGGAGGCATTACATGTCCCTTGAAAATGACTTTGTTTCTTGCAATCTAGGTGCCCCAAGAAATTACCAATGGGAGAGTTCTGAGTGAAATTAGACCAAGGGATGCAAAGTACCTCCTGAAGCATGATTCCATAGCATGACCCATATAGAGATATGATACCTTTAAAATACTTTCCATCTCTTTTCAAACCATCCTAAAAAATGACATTTTAAGATAATATAAGGCATTGTCTCTTCTGCCTCCTTACACATAAGGCATATGCCTAGTCCCTTGAATTTAAATTTATGAAACTTATCCCTAGTTAAAACATGATTTTCCAATATTATCCAGAAATTAAGAATTCTTTTTTTTTGGGGGGGGGGGGAATTTGATTTTCCAGAGGATATACCACCACCATTTGGGATCCACTAGGTTCATAGAGAAGATCAATTCATACACAATATTGGCTAAGTAGGTTCCTCCTTCTAGGTTAAATATCAATTTCAGAGCATATTCCTCACCATAGAAACGGATATGGATAAGACATAGCATAAGTCTATAATTCCCCCATCTTTCTTTCCAAATATCCCTAAGTTCAAGATCATTTGTGTTTAACTAACCTTAATGCCATAATGTGGTCTCTACTAGCTCGTCAAATTTATCTAATGTAGCTTTCCATGTAGACTAGAAATGCCTAACAACATCCATCGATAGAAGGTCTCTACCCTATCTTCCCATAATAGCATCACATCCTACTCGAACAAATTTCCCATTACCAACCTTCCAAGCTAAAAAAGGATCTAGCATAGAGAAATCATCTAGAATAGCTTTACATTGATTGGAGATTTGTTAGCACTTTTTCTCTCTTCTCCTCGCCTAATCAATCATAGAGTCTTGGGCTATGTATTTTGCAACAAGAATATATCTCCATAAAATTTCTTTTGAGATAAAATTCCACAAATATTTTGCTACAAGCACCTTATTGAAGTGGGATATACTCTTCATCCCCCAACCTCCTGAATGTTTTGGGGGATCTAAATAATTCCAACTAACTAGATAAAAACCATGATAGTCCTTATTGTTTTTCCATAAAAATTGAAACATAATTTGTGGATAGTGTTCATGGTATATTTTGGGATAGAATCCAACAAGTGCCAACAAACCAGAATGGATTCCAAAACCGCTTTAATTGGCACCAATTTTCCTCCTCTTAAAAGCCACTTATTGCACCACATGTTGATTATGGATTCAACCTTGGCAATCAACCAAATCCAATCTTGCTTACCATACATGTTAGGCTTGAGGAAGAAACCAAAGTATGGAACATCATCTTCAATCTTATTACATTCATACAGAAACAACCTCCCAAAAATACTCTATGTGCCAACTAGTTTTGAAGGATATAGAGAGAGATTTTATTTTCTTTTATCTCCATACTAGTTTCCTAGCATAACATATCCAAATTTTCCTTGAAACATTGGTATTCCATAACAAATTGTGCAAAAAAAAGAAATATAACATCCACAAACATAAGATGAGTTATACTTTCTTTGACATTGAAAGAAACCCATGTGAGTCTTCCTCTAGATCTCTCAAAGAGAAATAATCTACTTAAATCTTAAATTACCAAAAAAAAACAAATAAGGAGAGAGGGGGAATCCTTCCATTAAACCTCTAGGGGACTTGAAAAAATTCATTCTTGAACCATTGATCATAAGTGCAAAATAAGGAGAAACCACATAGCCCATAATCTAATTGGTCATTTCAAAGATGGAGTCAATATGAAGAAGGACCAATCTGATAAAAATTCAAGAAGTGTTGTCATGTCCAATTTTAGTTCAACTACCTTTTGGTTCTGAATTTTAAAAGTTTGCAGTCCTTCTTGTGTTGATCCTACAGCTTCATGAATCATCCTTCCTTTAAGGAAACCAAACTGCTCCTTAGAAACATATCTAGAGAGATGAGCCTTGATGTGAACTATAATGATCTTTGCAATTATTTTGTAGACCCCATTACATAAGGAAATAGGTCGAAAATCGTCAAACGAGACCGATCGATCAATCTTCAAGATCAAAGTAAGAAAAGTAGAGTTTAGAATACCCAAAATTATAGCTACCAATGTAACTTATTCAACCACCTTCAGTAAATCATTTCCAAACATATCAAAGAAATCTACATAAAATTCAGGCGACCACCCATTAGGGCTAGGGATTTTATCTCTTTGGAATGTCTTCAAATCAACTAACAATTCGTCCTTTGAGACTACTTGGTACAATTCCTCATTCTCTTCATCATCAATCATACACAGAAACTTGTCAATTACCTACAACATGCCCCTATATATTGGTTCCCAAGGTCAGAGTATCATTCCTTAAAATGTTCCATTGTTAACTCTGCTAAATTATTAAACCATTTAACTAGGAGACCCATTGAATTCTGAAGTTCCCAAATGGTATTATAGTTCTTTTGAAGAGAAACGTATTTTTGAAAACATTTGGTATGTTGGTCCCCTAGTTCTAGCCAAAGCGCTTAAATTTTCAACCTCCATTCCATTTATATTTAACTAAGGATTTTTTGTTTGAGATTCTCAAGTGAAGTCACCTCTAGACAGAATCCATCCAAAGGAAAAACCACAAGGGAGGATAAAAATAGAAAATCTAAGCGTTTGTCTATCTCCACTACATGAGCTTCTCTGGATTTTCACTTCTCACGATTCCAAGCCATCACAAATTTTTTTATATTATGAAGGGAAAATACAAATTGAGAATAAGAATTGGGCCCTAATCTAGCATTTATAGACAACCACTTCTCCTTCACTAAATTTTGGAACTCGTGATCTACAACCCATCTTGAGTTATACTTAAAGGGAGAACTTGGTTTTCCTTCAGATTTTCCTATTTCTAAGAAAATGGGGAAGTGGTCTGAGAATAAAATAGAACCTACCCAAGACCGAATGATATCCAAATCCACAACTAATTTTTCATGCATAAAAAATATATCAAGCCTCTCTGAAATACCTTGGTCACCAATGCGCTTGTTGTTCCATGTTGGTTTGAATGCAGATAGTTTGATATCCATCATGTTGGAATATTCATCAATACCGAGAGGGGGGGTGAATAGTATTGGGAATTTTTTACCACTTTTACCATGTAACATTAACATTTAACAATATCATTCATCATCACATAAAAATCATACACAGTGCACAAGATATATAACGTGGAAACCCAAATGGGAGAAAACCACAAAAGATGTTTTATTTATAATACGAAGATTACATTCAATGTGTTTACCAGAACCAACTGGAAGGAAGCTCCAACTCCCTGATTTTCTAGCAACAAGTAGAAGGATGATCCAACCCCCTAGTTTATCATCTCCAACTGAAAAGAGGCTACAACCCCCTACAAGATCCAACTTGTCACTACAACAAAACCCTGTGATTAACATCTCTTTTGGCTTCCTTTTTAGTGTCCACTATCACTTTTAGTGTATTTTTCATCATTTTTTGGGCAAAGTGGACGCTTTTCCATAGGATGGAGCTTTTTGTTAAATTTTCATATGCTAAGCTAGATCATTAGTATTTCATTTCGAATTCATAACAAAAGCATATAAACAGGATCACTGAAAGATAGACAAGCACAACCATACAAAAGGAACACAAAGATTTATCCTGGGAAAACCCGAAAGGGAAAAACCCAGCAAAATATTCCTCAATATAGATGCCCCAAAAAGATAAAAGGTAAAACCAACAAGGAGATCAAAGCCTGATCCTCCTCCTTCTCTAGCTACTCTTCTCTTCTCCACTAATGTGCTACACAAGTGAGAGAGTGTGTGTCTCAAATGAGGAGCACTACACCTCTATTTATATTCATCCGTTCACTTAAATTAACTCATTTGACATGTAGGCTCGAGTTAAATCATGTAGGCTCGAGTTACACATGTAGGCTCAAGTAACCACATTGGGGTGCTGATGACCCACCTTTACAATTAGAGGGGACTACCTCATGACTCTTATTAGTTCTTTCGATTAGGAGCGTCAGGGTACAATGTAATACAAGCAGTTCTCCTGGTAGGACCATCGGGGACCACAAAAAGATACATATATAATATTATTTGAAGTTACAATATTTCAACACTCCCCCTTAACGAGAAGGGTATTCTACAGCAACATCAACAACAACAAGAGTAGAGATAAGGGACATCATCAACATCAGCAGGGTAACACATCTATAAATCATTGGAAGCTTTTCAACATCATGTAGTCTTCATCTTCAATCTTCAATCTTCATCATTAGCAACATCTTCAGTCTTTGATCAGTAACATCTTCAGCATTTTGATCTTTCAATTAGCAACGACATCTTCAGCACTTTTACTGTTCGATCAACAACAACATCTTCAGCATTTTGACCTTTCGATCAGCAACATATTCAACACTTTGACTTTTCAATCAGCAACAACATCTTCAGCATTTTGACCTTTCGATCAGCAACATCTTCAACACTTTGACTTTTCGATCAGCAACAACATCTTCAGCACCTTGACCTTTCGATCAGCAGCAACATCTTCATCATCATATTCTGATCTGTTGATCATAATCATCATCACATTCTGATCTTTCGATCAAAAACATCATCATCATACTCTGATCTTTCGATTAGAAACATCATCAACATAGAAACATCATCATCATACTCTGAGCTTTCGATCAGAAACATCATCAACATACTCTGATCTTTCGATCAGAAAACATCATCATCATACTCTGATCTTTCGATCAGAAACATCATAATCATAGTGCGTCATCATCATACTCTGATCTTTAGATCAGTATGTCATTATCATCATACTCTGATATTTCGATCAGTACACCATCATCATACTCTGATCTTTCAATCAGTATGACATCATCATCAGCAGCAACAACCTGCAATCCATAACTCAAAGACAAAAAGTCTTTGGATCACTTTTGGACTTAAAGTCCAGTGATGATACAATCCCACCACATTCTCGACAACCGAAGTTACTGGATTGATTACGAGAGAATCAGTCCCTGTCACTTTAGGACTAAGTCCAAGGACGATGCAATCCTACCACATTCTTGAGGACTGAAGCCACCGGATTGATTACGAGAGAATCAGTCCCTATCACTTTAGGACTATGTCCAAGGATGATGCAATCCTACTACATTCTCGAGGACCGAAGCCACTGGATTGATTATGAGAGAATCAGTCCCTATCACTTTAGGACTATGTCCAAGGATGATGCAATCCTACCGCATTCTCGAGGACCGAAGCCATCGGATTGATTACGGGAGAATTAGTCCCTATCACTTTAGGACTATGTCCAAGGATGATGCAATCCTACCACATTATCGAGGACCGAAGCCACTAGATTGATTATGGGAGAATAAGTCCCTATCACTTTAGGACGATGTCCAAGGATGATGAAATCCTACCACATTCTCTAGGACTGAGGTCACTGGATCTATTATGGACAGATGTCCTGGGATGATACAATCCCTCTTCATTCTCGAAGACCGAGGTCTCCGGATCACTTTAGGGAGAGTGCCCAGGGATGATACAATCCCACCACGTTCTCGAGGACCGAGGTCACCGGATCTGTTGTGGACAGATGTCCCAGGATGATACAATCCCTCTTCATTCTCGAGGACCAAGGTCTCCGGATCACTTTAGGGAAAATGCCCAGGGATGATACAATCCCACTGCAACATCACTACTCCCCCTTTTGAGGAAGGTCTTTCCGAACAACACCAAGCTTGTCTCGAAAGTGTTCGAACTCTACTCGAGATAGAGGCTTCATCAGTACATCATCATCTACATCTTCAATATGTGAATACTGAACTATCATCATCTGTATCTCCAGTATGCGAATACTGAAAGCATCATCATCTATATCTTCAGGATAGAAATACTGAAAGCATCATCATCTCTATATTTGGTATAGAAATATGGAATCACCATCATCTGCATCTACAGTATGTAAATACTGAAATATCATCTATATCTTCAGTATGGGAATACTGAAATCATCATCATCTATATCTTTAGTATGGGAACACTAAAATCATCATCATCTATATCTTCAGTACTAAAACATCATCATCTCCATATTCAATATATAAATACTGAATCACCATCATCTGCATCTATTATTAATTCTTGCACATGATCTAGGAACTAGGAATCAAAATCATCAAAGAATAATTAACAAATACTCATGAATTGGAAAATAACTGGAATACCAAAATAGGTTT
>LPNX010530918.1:370020-396384 GCA_001517045.1 Pseudotsuga menziesii
AATACCTAAGGATAATTCGAATTCAATGAGTGAGTCTAGCTTAACTGACTCTTTACCATGCAATCTCACTCAGTTAACCACTTGACCAAAACCCTAATTGACTCACCAAACCCTAACTAAAGTTGGAGTGCAATAAATGACTTAATCTCAACTGAAGGAGATCAAACACATGTCATAGTAATCCAATCATCAAGTGCTAGTACTGCATGACTCCAATAAACCCTGATGAGGTTAACTGAAGCTGAACTGACCATCAGAAGTTGGTGAAGGCGCCTTGTTCACTCTAGTTCATTAAAATAATAATAAATAATCATAAAATAATCATAAAATAATATATTTAATGAATGGAGGCGCCTTAACTGACTGTAACTGATTGGTTGAACTGAAAGTAACCCCCAGTTAGCAATTAGGTGCATGAATGTCACATAGATCACCCCTGGAGTGCTCCAGTTAGCCTCCTTGACTGTAGGTAGGCGTGGGAGTGACTGGGATGATGGTAATTAATGCTCCACTGATGTCAATTAAACTTAGGATAGTGGTTTAACTAGGCCAATTTTACCTAAGGAGTGAGTATGAAGGTAAATGTCTCCAACATCTATAGTATCATCATCTGCATCTTATCTTGTATGTAGAAATACCATATTTCTATGTGTTACGTCGAAACACAGGGTTCTTTGTCATCACAACTATGGTTATCACATGGAATCATTGTAGTATCCATCTTCAGGTTAAAGAGACCTGATATCATCTTCTGAAGCCATATGGCTTCACAACTTAGTAGAGAAATCTGCTATGTATTCTGCTTCAACCGTTCTAAGAGAAACACTAGACTGTTCCTGCTAAACCATGAACTCATAGCAGACCTCAAACAAAAGCATCTACTTGATTTGATTTTCCTGTCTGAGATACTTCCAACCCAATATGCATCTGTGTATCCATACAATCTATACTCATGGCTACCATCATAGTATAGACCAAAGTCTATAGCCCCTTTCAGATATCTCATCACATGTTTTGTAGATACTAGGTGAACCGGTCTTAGTTGAACAAGATATTGACTTAAGGTGTTCACATCAAAACAAATGTCTGGTCTAGTATTTGTTAAGTACATCAATGACCCAATGATCTGTCTATAGTGAGTCACATCCACTAACTCTGATGAGTCATCAGCTAACAGCTTTAGGTTGGAGTCCATGGGTGTGGCCATGACTTTACATTCCAACATAGTGAATCTCTTCAATATCTCTACCGCATACTTTCCCTGGTTGAGAAAGATTCCTTTTGAACTTTGCCATACTTCGAGACCTAGGAAATAATGCATTAACCCAAGGTCTTTCATCCCAAATTCTTCTGCTAGTTTCTTCTTGCTTTCCATGATCTGTTTCTCATTCCCTGTCAAGAATAAGTCATCCACATATAGTAACAGAATGACAGGTTCATCTTCTACAACATTGTAGTAAAGGTTAGGATCGAATTTACTCTTGGCAAAGCCCATGCTCATCAAGAAACTATCTATTCTTCAGGCCATAGAGGGCCTTCTTAAACTTGCATGCTTGATTCCATCTGTCTTCAACTTCAAATCCTCGTGACTATTCGATGTAAAACTCTTCCTCAATCATACCATTAAGGAAGGATTGTCTTTACTTCATCATGGAAGAAACTACCTTGATAGTTTTGAAGGAAGTGTACCTTGCTTCCTGGAGTAAGTGTCTCTTCAGAATTAATTCCCTCTTTCTAATAGAAACCTCTAGCCACAAGTCTTACCTTACTTCTATCAGCAACATATCTTATCTTGTAAATCCATTTGGAATATACCACATTCTTGCTTTCTGGTTTGTGTACTATATCCCAAACATCATTCTAGTATCATAACATCTTCTATGAGTTTGTCTTCTCAGGTCATCAACATATCCTAGTCTTCTGCATTCAACCTTGAAGGTTGGAACCCACTTTACTCTTGGTAAAGTCTCAATCCATCACGAAGCTATCCATCATGTCATACCATGTCGAAATCAGATATAATTTTTTGTAGTTACTCCCCCTGAAGTGGAGTATCATCTTCCATCTTCATTCTGTACAGGTGGTTCTATGCTTGATATAAACTGGTCAATAGAGTATGTCATGTCATAGTATATTCTTTCTGAGGCAAATCATGAACCTTGCTTTGTACACTTGTTCTTGGAGATCCATATGGAGGATACTACGTACTTCCCTTTATGTCTCGAAATCATATCATATACATCATTCCCCATGATCAACTGTTATTCTTTGATCATAGCTTCTTTCATAGCATTCTTTTCTTCATCTTGAGTTATCTCTCATACCCATGGTGGTCTTCATCCTTCGAGGTGGATTGACCGCTCTCTGAAGCTCTTTCTTCCATCATGGTGTCTCTGACCCTGGGAGCTTCAGATTCATGTTTATTGGAGTGAATCTTGAATTGTCATGACTTGTTCTTCAGAACAAGTCTCATCCTTCTTTTCTTGTAGGAGGTTGTACAGGACCTTCCTACAATTCAAATGCACCAGTTTCATGGTTAGAACTATTTCATAAAAGATACGCATAACGACAAATTCTTATGCATCATGCAACTGTTTAGCCAATACAACATTCATCCATATCTCACATAAAATTTCTAGATGCCTTCCATCTCTACCATGACATCATTGAGATTGTGCAATAATCCAATATGTCAGCAAAGAGGTTTGATAAGTAGCAATGGAGAGTTGTATAGCACCATGAGCTACTTACCCATCACATGCACATTAGTAGTATACAGTCATTAATGCAAACAATATATCATGCATAACACATCAACTGAATATAATCAAATGTATAACAAAACAATATCATGAAATGACAATTGAATACTTATCTTTTATTTGTTTCATGGGTAGACTCCATCTTGATCATTCTGCTTTATCATCTTCTTCATTCATGAAATCATTATTTCTTGTCCAAATGATAAGATGAATAAGAGGTTCTTCAAGAATCGAGTTCTTCATATTCCTCATCACTTGAGGGATCTTCTTTGAATGGTGAGAGATTGATCTTCAATTGCTCCCATCTTCTTCTTCTCTTCTTATGAGTCGAGCTGAAAGCAATTACTTCCTTCTGGCATACATTCTTTTCATGAATGAATCCCATGATCCTAGGAGGCCATTCAAGGTGGCTATCACCACTTCTGCATTCTCCACTTCTTCTTCTACCGCTTCACATTCTTCAACTATTTTCTCAAAGCCATCTTATGATTTAAGTTCTTATCTTCAAATAGCTTGATCAAGGAATCAAACATCTTCGGTGTCTTTAGGGAAGACACTTGTGGTATAAGTTGATCCGTGATTGAATCAACAATGATCTTCTTGGCCTTGATTAAGTTCTTCTTGTGTAAGGCTTTGAGCCTCATCTGCATATGGAACTAGAACCTCTCTACTTATGTAGGTGTCCAATTCATTTTCTTCAGAGAGATCAAATACTTCCATTCTTGGAAGTTGTCAACCTTACCAAGATTATCATCAAGCTGATGTGATAAATCACTTTGAAATGAGAACCTCAAATGCAAATAGCAAAAGATTAGATCTTACCGATTTGAGGTGTCTATCCTGCTTCTGGAGCTGGCTGATGCCTAATATTCAAAACTTGGAATATTTCAGATTTGATTGGATATAAATATATATCTCTTCAAATGGAGCTGTCCAATGTACTCCTTTTCTGAAAACAGTAGAGGGAAGCTCCCAGAACAGGAAGCCCTAGTTTTCCAATTTCTTCTGCAGAAATGCCTGTCACTGTTTCTGTGATATCTCCAAAATTAATAGTCCTCTATGTCTGAAATTTCTCACTGAGATAACCTCGCATGTCCTTGATCCAAAAACATAGGTTTCATTAGAATTGGTTTCACCAATTTGGATTTATCATCCTTTTCCCAAGATTACCTGTTACAGGACTGTTCAGAATAGTGACGTTGTATGGCATGCCACGTGTGACTGTTTCATATTCTGGTTCTGAAATTTGGACCACAGAAGGTACAGTCCATGATATTTCTGGAACATCTTAAATAATTCCATTTGGACCTCGGTATCCCAAGCTACAGAAATTATCCCTAGGTGTCCTATTTAGGGATGAATTCTGGAAGAGGCTGGAACCCTAACTTGGAGGGATCATATCTCCCAGAATATAGAGAATCTAAGGCTGAATTTTGGACATATTTTACATAAGGATTTTATATTCAGTCTCTATAATTTTCAGATCCTGAGCCTTCTCCAATCTTAGGATATAGAGAATGTACAAAAACCTAGCAGTTTTAGTATTTAGGGTTTGACTTTCCTAGAGTTTCACCCAACCAAATTTCTTGATCCAGGTCTCTAAAATTATATTTTTATGAGGAGAAAAATCCTATTCCAAGCTCACTCAAAAATTCCTCTTTTGTAGAAAGCCCTAATTTGCCGCACCAAAACTGAAAATGCTCAGAATCGAATTCCGCTTGAATAGAAAGATGTGCCCTTTAATGGAGAGTTAGTCTAGCCTTATTTTGATGATCAATTGTGGATAGAGAACCAAAAATTAAGAATCACTAGCTTCTGTAGCTGCACAATGTCTTCTTTCAGGGTGGCTCTGATACCATGTTAAATTTTCATATGCTAAGCTAGATCATTAGTATTTCATTTCGAATTCATAACAAAAGCATATAAACAGGATCACTGAAAGATAGACAAGCACAACCATACAAAAGGAACACAAATATTTATCCTGGGAAAACCTGAAAGGGAAAAACCCAGCAAAATATTCCTCAATATAGATGCCCCAAAAGGATAAAAGGTAAAACCAACAAGGAGATCAAAGCTTGATCCTCCTCCTTCTCCAGCTACTCTTCTCTTCTCCACTAATGCGCTACACAAGTGAGAGTGTGTGTGTCTCAAATGAGGAGCACTACACCTCTATTTATATTCATCCGTTCACTTAAGTTAACTCATTTTACATGTAGGCTCGAGTTAAATCATGTAGGCTCGAGTTACACATGTAGGCTCAAGTAACCACACTGGGGTGCTGATGACCCACCTTTACAATTAGAGGGGACTACCTCATGAATCTTATTAGTTCTTTCGATTAGGAGCATCGGGGTACAATGTAATACAAGCGGTTCTCCCAGTAGGACCATCGGGGACCACAAAAAGATACATATAGAATATTCTTCGAAGTTACAATATTTCAACACTTTTAATGTCGTTATTTGCATCCCTTTTTAGAAGTTGGCGCTATTTTGGATGCTAATTAGAATCCCAATTAGTGTCCCATTTAGCATCCCACTTAGCGTCGCAATTAGCGTCCCAATTAACGTCGTAATTAACGTCCCAATTAACGTCACAATTAACGTCCCAATTAGCGTCCCAATTAGCATCCCAATTAGTGTCCCTTTTTAAAAGATGACGCTATTTGGGACACTAATTAGCATCCCAATTAATGTCCCAATTAGCATCTCAATTAGCATCACAATTATCATCCCAATTAACATCAAAATTAACGTCCCAATTAGCATCCAAAAAAACATCCCATATAATGCCAAGAATAGCCTCCAAAAAACATCTTGAATAACATAGTACAATATATTAATCCAGGGTTAGCGATAGGAATTGTGCCATGAATTTCGACAGGAAAAACATCCAACATAGTGCCAAGTATAGAGCCAAGAATTGCACCTAAAAAACATCCAACATAGCGCCAGGTATAGATCCAGGTATAGTGCCTGGAATAATGCCAAAAATTTCGAAAGGAACCACACTAGGAATTGCACTAGGTTTAGAGCTAGGAATTGTGTTCGAAAAATGTTTGACATAACGTCAGATACATCAATGTCGATTTCAATGGTCATGGTTCATGTGATAGTACTTTTGGATCTTGATTTATCACAGTGGTACCTAAATGATCATAATCATGGAACTTTTAGATCTTGATTAATCATAATAAGGGGTAAATTACCTTAATGTCACCTAAATTTCTCTAATGGAATTTGAGTGTCCCTAACAACATTTGATAGACCCTAATGGCATCTGATTGGCCCTAAAAACATGATGATGATGCATCACAATAATTATGATGGAGCGTATGGATGTGATTTGATAAGTATAAGACTATATCATCCATTCTTGTGGGGTAGTAGGTCTCCTTGCTCATTATTATCACAATTATATTGATGATGACTATGACGACGACAATGATGTTGATTTATTGTATGCTGATGATGATGATGATGTGGATGTCAATGATGATTATGCACGTGGTATCACTTTTGGATACTAATTGAATCTAATGGAACCTAAATGTATGTAACTCCATATAAAAAATCCTATTATCATCGAAATGATTGTAACTACATATAAATGACCTTAACAATTACATGACATTAAGCCTAATGTTGATGAGTGATTAAGAACACTAATGGCATATGAGTGACCATAATGACAATGATGACGATGATTTTGTTGATGATGTACTTAATTTTGACGACGATGATGATAATGAGGATGATGATCAAGATGATATTGATGTACCATATGGCATTGATGATGATGATGATGATGACAATGTCGATGTCCACTATGATGATGCATGTCATAATTCTTCTAGATACTGCAGGACTTGAGATATTGGAGTTAATAACAAGTAATGGAGGTTGTGAGGTGTTGACCATAAAAAATATTGTTAGCCATTGGGTTTTACATTGAATGATATGGAAATTGGGTTTAGTAGTCCCCCCACCCCCCCTACACCCCCCTTGCAGAAAGGTAGTACAATACGACCTGTCATGGTACTACCAAAATGTCACCCTACAAGGTTGTTTTGGACAACCCCCCATCCATACCCTCATTTTTACCAAGAACATCCAAGTCACAAGAAGTGGATATCAATCTTAACACAAAAACTAACTTTCTTTGTATTCTTAAGGACATTTTGGTCTTGGTTTAAAATGGAATGAAGCAACAGGAATATCAATAATGCTCATAGTGTTACTTTGAAGAAGTGGATCAAATGTTTTTACATCAAGGGAAAAATCAATTAGTTGCTCAAGTTTTATGGCCCCTATCAAATCTTCTAGCATTACACTACACTATTGACCAATGTTTCAATCCTATGGGATTTATTTTACATATTAAAAGAGTGATTGAAAGTATAGATGTAAATTCCCAACTTATAATACTAGAATATGGGCATTCACATGGACACACACATCACACACACACACACATTGCATATCTAAGCTTGTCTCTATGTACTCTTCGAGAGTGACTTTTACTTGGCACTTTAAGTTAATCACAAAGGAATTTAGAGATATGAGTTGAACTTATAACACTAAGACACAATGACTTGTATAACTATATTACAAACCTAGGGTCACCTCCATATTCTATTTAGGTCTACCATTTTTAATGTGTAGGGCTTACTTTTTGTCTACAATATTTAAAGATGAACTAATAATATTTATCATTCACCCCCTAGGGCCTAATTTTTGTATACAATATTCAAGTATGAACTAATAATATTTTATCATTCAACCCCTTTAATAAGGTAATGAGCAAGCAAGTGTCTCAAGTCATTGATACCCATACAAGTGTAATTGTGAATGGATAAACAATAACATTCAACAATTTGTAAACGTCACTTATAACATTGGGAGACAATAACCAATGTGACCATATTATGGATCCAAACCACCTCCATACTCTATTTGAGGTTTGATGACCTTTTCTATAAAACACATAAAAGCAAACTAACGGGAGTTTACAATTCATCACCATTTTAGGGAGGTGTCAATTAAAATAGTGCACTGGGTCAGTAAGATCACTATGAAGGGTATCACAAGGGAGAATTTGTAAACAACCCATGTAGGCATCACAAGTCATGATAATAAATAACGAGAAAGTTACATATAAATCTTAAACTTTGCAAACTAAACAATCAAAATCAAATCCAAGGAATTTTGAAGATATGTCATTGTTAAGAGTAATTATGTTTTTTATGTCCTCGACAAGGGGATATATATAAATCATGAAGGTGTATTAATATAGTCTCTAGTCTCCTTTCATGTAGTAGTGACTCCATGTTTCCCTTCATTTCATCATCTCGGCCTTAGAAAAACTCAAACATGGGAGTGATACATTGTCACCATGTGCACTCAAAAATGACTCAAATCACAACTCAATCATAGCATAACCCACAAGTTTGTGGCTAACACGAACAAATTAACCATGCTACCATCCACAAAATGATTTTGTAGCCATCTATTAATCATTATAATATATATTAAAAAAATATAATAAACACATAATAGTTTTATACAATATAGAGTAATTTACAACATATAATTTTTTAATTATATACAAAACATTTAATATTACATACAAACCATATAATATAATATATTAGAAACAAAACATATAATATATTAACAAAACATACACTATTACATCAATTATTACACTGAAGGTTTAACAATTAAATATAATAACTACAATGCCCTATGCTATCTCCATCTCCATTATCGAATTTCCCTAAGGCATGAGTTAAAATTCATAAATAAGAACAAGAATAAACACATAAACCTTCAAACTATCATTTGACACCTCCCAAGTAAACAATGCCACACTACATTACAAGACTTGGGAGTAGTGATTACAATCGTTGTTTATAGAACTTGTGAATGCATAACCTATGTCACAATTATCATAATAAACTTATTGTTAAAAGTTATAAGGCTATTGCAACTTGCTCTGACACACCAAACCTTTTTAGAAAATGTTATATCTTTAGTGGACATTGGAGCATTAGTTTGTAGCTTCATTAATGACCTCTGCGTGCAAACACACATTGAATGTATGGAAAGAATAGAAAGTATGTCACCTTTACACATTGTGAATGAGTGGACTTTGGAGGGATGCGGTTGTTGATGATTTTGGAAGGAAGCGACATTTCAATGAGTTTTTTTCATTCATATTCATATTAATCAACCCAAAAAATAAACATATTTACACCGCCATTTATATCCGTGCCGCATGTTGTTTGGAATAAGTTGTCACTAGGAAAGGAAAAAAATAATTCATGCATCACTAAACTCTGGACTATTTCCATCTTCCCATCACAACTAAAACCCGGTGAATATATTTCACAATTTACATTTCCATCTTCCCATCACAGCTAAAACCCAGTGAATATATTTCACAATTTATGTTTTCGTCCACGAAACTTGGCCGAGAAGTATGCAGAATCCCTCCGAGGTCAGGGTTTTCGAATGGGAATGGAAGACACATGAAGCAGAAGCAAATGTCGAGGTGAAGTGGAAGAAGAGCATATGTTGTGCTTGCCCCAATGCTAAGAGGTTGAGAGACGAATGCATAGTCGACCACGGGTAGGATGCATGCACCCAATGGATTGATGCCCATCTCCGATGCCTCAGGGTTGAGGAGTTGCCTCAGGGTCGAGGGTTTCAAGGTTGGGTTTTATTTTTTGACATTTTGTTTTGGATTTTATTTCAAAGTAGTCTAAACTGGTTGTTTTTCTTTCTATATTTTTGTTTCTTATATTAATTGTTGAGATTATTACATTATGCATTAAGGGTTTTATGAATTCCTCTCTACTATATACATATTAAATATATTAATTGTAATTTAATAAATGTAATTTCAACTTTGAAATATTTATACATCAAAATGTAATTTCAAGATTGAAAAATTACAATTTGATTTGATTAAATATATAGCAAAATCCGAACAATAAATAGTTGAAAAATGTCTAAATCGAAATGTATTTTTGTATTTTTGGTTAGATGCAAATGGAAATAATCAGAAATTTGTGATTAGATTGATTCACTTATGATTGCAAAGTGGTTTGAGGTATTTCCAAGGAAGATATTCCTTACATATGCAATGGATATGAGCAAGGATTCCCACCTCAGTAAATAGTAGTTGTAGTGAAAAGAAAACAAGGTCTTCACATGGTAGAGACGAATCCCTAAATAAGGGCTTGCAACAAAGCCAATGCTACATTACCATGAGAGAAAGGGAATTCACGGTGGAGTCTAATTCCCTCTTTGACATGACCATGAGAGCAAGGAAGTTCATGATAGAGTGTAATGATCTCTCCTACTCCAATGCTTAGTGGATATCCACAATGTTTCATAGGGAAAAATGGCTTTGATATGCAAATAAACTCTTTAAATCTCCAAGAGCCCCTCTCCCCAAGTAGTGAAGCTCTCTTCCTTTTATAGCTATTGGGTAGAGTTGTGCCATATCATTGAAGTGTGCATAGTGCCTTCAGAAAACACTTTGTGTAGTGCATGATAACACTAGAACTAGGTTTCTTTACAAAAGATCCCTTACAAGCAAAGAAGACTTGGAGGCATGTAGAGTCATTGATAGCACTTGCGTGATAATGGTCAAACCATACAATTTTTGTAGAAATATGCAACTTTGACAAGTTGAGGAGACTTTCGAGGCAATGTAATGATTTTTATTTTGACCAATAGAGTAACATGTGAAGTAAATTGTTGTCCAATGTTGCAATTGTCATTCTAAAAATAGTAAAACAAATATTCTATCTACTTAGGTTGAGAGAGCACAATCTTATTTTTATTTTTGGAAAATTTGAATATCAAGATAACAATGTAGCTTCAGAGCACAACAAATACCTCAATAGCATTATGATATTCCTACTATGCACACCCAATCCTCTAAAGACCATTTTCCATGCATGGTTATGAATTTTATCACAAGTGTAATGTCCCCGACCCTCTGACCAGTGAAGAGGACGTTACTAACACCAAACATGCGGGCAAACAACCCCATGAACATGAACATGCATATAATGCTGAAATAAAAAGCTTAAACATAATACATACTACAATGCATAATCCTTAAACATAATACATAGTGGAAGAAAACATACATTCATTCAAGCATGCCACATGTTCATCATATTCATTAATCAGTAAATATAGTTGCAGAAGTAAAATGGACAAGAATACTCATTTGATAAGAACTCGTCCCACAACCAGCTACGTCGTTGCAACGTTCCACCCAACCATAGGCCAGCGTGCTCATCAATCTCTCAGCAACACTGCCACCCCGAGTTGGCCATGATTCCTCAAGGAATAAGGGTCAAAGCAGGCTTACACCTAGCCAAGGTAGATAAATCAGCCAAGCCCACACAGTAGGGTTTATCAGGCCATCAAGGATCTAGGAAAGGCTAAATGCCAAGCTGGTGGCCTCAAACACCAGTTTTATCAAGCAAGCCCAGCCTCTAATCCTACTCTCAACAGTCCAAAGACCAACCAATGCATGCTGCAGTAAAACAAGCTGCTCACAGCTCTGTGAAGAAGGCAAAGACAACAGGGTAATAAACCCAAACAAAAGGTGAAACCCAGTTCAGGTCAAACCATGCTCTAGAGTTGTTCTTGGCCCTAGCGTGGCCAAAACAACTTAGCAACAATCCCCAAAAGATGTCTGCAGCCTCAGAAACCAAGAAGCAACCCAAAACCAGGGTAAATCGATAGCCCAAACTCACAATGAAAACTATGGCAACATTACACAGTCCCAAAATAGGGGAGAAGCAAAACTCCCAGCATAGATAGGGGAAAAACTCAGCCAACGGATGTGGAAATCAACAGCCAACCCACATCAACGAGCCCACAACACACCCAAACTCCAATGTAATTGCCTGGAGAACTCACACAGGCAGAAAAGGGGAAAGAATAGACTCTCAACCTGTATGCAAGGGAAAAATATACAGCCAAAGAAAAAAGTGGAAGAAACCACCACCCACACAACGTAGGGACTCACAACACTCAAATGATCCTCAATACCATCATTGTAGAACTTGCACCGGTAGAAGAATGGGGAAGAAAAGTAGACTTCCACTCTGTACATGAGGGAAAAGACGCAGCCCACAGTCACAGTTCGGTGATGAACACCCCAGACATTACCCGATCCTACCAAGAGCACAAAACAGGAAAAAGGGGAAACAATCCTTCTGCGTGAATGGGAAAGAAAACTCCTAGACTAGAAATCCCCAGTGAAATGTAGAACCAACCCATGGACCAACTGTCAGTGAGAGAGAAGAGAACAAACCCCCAACAAAGGAATGTGGAACCCCTTTTAACTTAGCCCGCGGGAGAGGAGATGAACAGACTCACGATCTAGTTAGTGGGCAGACCATCCACACATCATGGAGAGTGGGAGCAGGCGTGGTATTTCTGTCAGCAAATCACTACCCCAACTAACAATAGAACAGCAGGGGTGGTGGTGACACATGGATAACTCCCAATGGCCCCCACGGTTTAGACAACCCCCCCCTATCCTTTGGAATCATTCCCTTTTCATTTAACATTGCACCATCGTAGCTGGCTATAGGTTTAATTAAATTGATGTGTGTATTTACATGATGCCAAAGCTATAATGTGTCAGATAGCATGATATACTATCGACAACGATCCCTATTGCTGAAACATAACACAACCGAATCGATGGTGGGGCTTTTACCTTTAGCTTCTCACCATGATTAATTATAAAATGTACATCATGTACCCTTTAATGTAAACAGGGTCAAAACTGGGGTATTACAATCCCCTCCCCCTTGGAATAACACCATCCTCAGTGTTCCAATACATATACAATTTGCACATCCAAAATTTCAAAATTTTGTAGACCTGTCCCCTATTCACTCATTTACTGTGAAAATTCAGGACCAAGCCCCTCAGCTTTCGTGAGTTTCTCTTGCTGGTTCTCAGCTGTTGGCTTATCCTGAAGCCTAGGAACCTTGTGGCTGCTGCCCTCTTTATGTTCCCTCGCTGGATAGTACTGGCATAAATTATGTCCTCCGCATTCCCAGCATTTCACTGGCTGCTTCATCTGTACCTGCTCACTTTCCTTTGAGTCTTCATGCTTGGACCGTTTCTTAACGGATCACTTGGATGAATGTCCCATCATTGATCCACCTTCCTTTCCTTTTTTGCTGGCTCCCAGAAGGCTTTTCACCTCCCTTTGCAACCCAATAGAGTCTTGCAAAATCTGGTGTTTCATTTCATTCTGCCTTTTCTGTATCTTGAGCATCTCTCCAAGATTCTCTTGGGTCCTGGCAATCATTTGAAGGAGACTTCTAGCCAAGTCCGAAAACTTTTGATTTGCTGCCATGATCAATGTGCACCACTGGATTTCACCTTTCTCACCTGTGAAATGCATCATTGAAATTCTATTAGACCAAGCATAATATAGGCATTAATATCAGTCATTTAATTGCCTAATTGGCATGACAGTCCAAGCCTCATCAATGAGACTTTCATATTTTTCATGCCTTCCCAACATGCACATGAGCTTATTCATGTCCATTCTTGGGCAGGGAATTAACCATTCCAGCATTCACAATTTACTTTAAGCAAATACACACATTCTATTTTCAGTCATACATGCATTCAACAACCTTTTGTTTTCACAATGCATAAACATATATATATATATAATCAAGAGGTGAGAGAGAGCAGCAAGAGTTTTTCCCCTCTTTGATTTTTTCCATCCTGGAACCCACACCACCGCTGTGGATTTTCATGCTCCCAGCCTCTTTCACTTCACCGTGAATGCTGGACCAATCCCTCTTGGCCATGACACTTAGTGTCTCTGGTCTATTTCAGGCCTCTCAACCATGGACCCTCCCCACATGGTTTGTCTCGGCTGCTAGGAACTTCATAGTCTCACTAGAACCTTTTTCATTACTACTCATTCTGAGCTCTTCAGGACAGTCACATGTCCACATGAACCCCTAGGATGTTCTCATAGTCCTCGCTTCCAGTGATACCTATATTCAATCATTGAATAAATTCACATGTTTAGTTTATTCTCATCAGTTTTTATTTCTTAAACAAGAGATTTAAACATCATAACCAAATCATATACACATGCATATTTATAAGCAAGAATTTCAAAATAATCCAATACTTATCTGTATTGTGCGTTTCCTCGTTGGTACACAGGATCCTGCTTCTCTTTGCAAGCCTTGGGATCGCCTATGGACTTGGATGTTAGGTCAGCATGCAGGCTGCTTCACAACATCCTTTTATATATATATCAGGCACAGTCAAGACAACCCTCGTTGGTTTATCAGACCGTCAACAAATTGCCTGTACTTATATCAGCAATAAATAAATATATATATCAGGCACAGTCAAGCCAAACCTCGTTGGTTTATCATACCGTCAACAAATTGCCTGTACTTATATCAACAACCAATCATTAGCCAAGCCAACCCTCACTGGTTTATCTGGCTGTCAACAACAACACATGCCCTTATATCAACCATAACGACCATTTTCCCATATCACCCAAGAGACCACATTGTAAACTACATTTGCTTATCCTGACAACACAAGCAATATAAGCATATTCATTAGCGTTATTGCTCTAAAATTGTAACCATATTTCACACCTTTCACTATCAAGTATTGAGACACCAGGAATGCGTCCACTCCTTAGGGTGTAATCAACATTGAAAAATCCTTCCATGATCCGACATCGGAAAAGTGTGCACCCTTGTCCAATGTGTATCATGTAGGCCCTATTCAGACTCAAGCAATCAGTCCTAATGGAAATAAAATCAAAACATGTTCTAAATATGGAATTTTAACAATCTAATATGCATATTCTTAGCTAGGGTCACAGAAGACTTATCCATTTTCCGAGGCAATATTCCTTTGTTGAGGAGGAATGGGGGCTCCCTTCTCTGAGTTGATAGTCCCTCGGTTTTCCATCCCGATTCCTTTTTACATTTCATATCCACACATATTTGACCGACATAATCTATGCCATCTCACTCATGTTGCTTACCAAACATGTAGTGCAGATGAGACATTTCCAAAATGTCCAATGGAGTTTCCCTCGAAACCCATTTCAAGATAAGGGAAAACCTTCCCATGAAGTTTGGCTCCTGCAGGCCATCACACATGATCTTCTTGTAGTGTGTACCCCTGGCACATTCATCCAATAGTCAAACAGTCAATCATTATCTGATAATACAATTCAAATTGATTGTCCATAACCAAGCAAATGACATTAGTAATTAAATTCAATAGGAATTGCAACTATGTTTACTACAGAAATTGATTTGCTTGACAATGAGGTGATCCTCAACTGTGGGTCTCTTGTGAGCAGCACCATCATATCCAATATGATTTACTAGCATAACATGGACAACCACTTACAATGCGTCCTCCTGACACAATTCTATGCAAGCCAATAGTGATTAGTAGTTGTCAACGATTTCTCAAATATGAAATTTACAAATTCAAATTTACAACTCATTATGCATACAAACTATTATCACAGCTATGAAACTCTTCTCATGAGGTTTGGCTCTTTCACATGGTAGATTCCGGCCTTTGTCATGGTATTAACCATTTTTCCATATCCCAAACAGTCTACCTGAAACTTGGACTTCAATCAGCTAAACATTTGGTAAGTCTTGATGCCTATAACTTTTTCCATTGCTGCAACAATCACTGAAGCATTTTCATAATTTATAAAATTCAAACATTTCCAACTGTTAATCACATCAATATTTCCAAAACTCATTTACTTCACGCAATCATTATCATACTAAAATTCGCAAGGTATAGTCACATCATTTATGCCAAAATGAGATGTTCAGATACTCCTTACTTCACAAGTGTATCATTGTACCACCTTGCCCCTTCCATAGAGCATTTCCAGCAGCCAATTGATCATGACTACCCTCTTCATGCACTTACTATCCTGCATTCATAATAGCCTTTGAAATGGTTTCTGAATTGTCATCAATTCACCATTTCAGCCATTAGTTATTCATAATATCACATGCACTTATCTCAATGCATTCATGCAATGCATCACAACATTTGCACCTATACTTATGCAATCAGTCACTCACACCCTTCATATGCATCCATTCTATGCATAACTACAAGATTCATAAAATCGTTTAATCCATATCCACTCAATGCTACCTTGCATTGATTCAGGAATACTATGCATTCAACATACCATGCATGGCCTAACCATGACTACTTCATATAGGATGCATTAATATAATCAAGATCATCAGTACTTACTTTCCTTGGGATTCTAAGCTCAATCAACATATACAGGCATGACACATTTCAATATGAATGTAGTATAACATCCAAATATCCACATGGTATGAGGTCTCTTACCTTTACCACTCCATGGAATTTGTCATAATCAAACTCTTACCTTCATGGGTCCTACTTACACCCTTGGAAGGACCAATTTGGTTTGTCCTTTGCAGGAGATTGCATAATTTGCTCACCAACTTTTGATTATGGACTTGTTGCCTCATCCCTTTCTCCAGAGGGTTGCTAGTCACATTCATCAGCATCAGCAACATATTTAGCCAGGTCCATGTTGTCGTTGGTTTTTCCACTAATGCCAACACCAATGCAATAACTATCATTAGTGGTTCATTATAAATGTATAATCCTCAATATCCTATGTATGCAAAACATATCCTCATACACTTATGAAATGTAGTTATAATCAGCAAGATAGGGTTTAAGGAAACTTCCCTTTTCAAGTCCTACATCCTTGCATGGAACTCCTCTTCCACACAATAGCTGGTTTGACTTCATGGTCTTGCTACCTCTAGGAATGCAATTCCCAGATTTGTCCATATTGACACTAGCACATTTCTCTTTCAAGCAATCACTAGCACTTTGCTGCTCCATACTCAGATTCTGGTGACTTTCCCTTGTTCCCTGCTGGATAAACTTTTCAACGCCTATCCACATGCTTCATTCTAACCTTGGGTGTGAAAACCACACCACTTCAACTATATTTTGGTCGGGAATGTTAACTTTAGTCACCCAGGGTTTTCTTCCTTTTTAGTCCTGAAACTGCTGAGAAACCCAATGAGAAATTCACTGCAAAACCCACTGGACACTAGCTGGAATTTGATGAAACTTCCACTGCAAACAGTTGAAAGCTACTTGAAAAATTACTGAGAAATTTCTTCGAAAAGCTCAAATTTCCTTAGGCCCAATTGGACCCCTTCCTAGCTATATTCCCGATTCCTCGGTGGTCAAACCAACTAACTCATCGGTGGTCCGTTCCTTTATTTCTCTCCGGTGTTCGACAGCCAAAACGGGTAAACTTCCGATTTGTATCAGCGAGAATACTGACTATTCATCGGGTGCACAGTCATTTGAGCAGCCACAATGGCGGAAAATGATCTCTCTATAGTTTTCGCGGGCGAACCGGCTGAGCTTCCGATCGGTGATGTCAACTACTGCTCATTGAGTCTTCTCCTTACTAATCTCCTAGGGTGTCGACGACTGAAATCTCTTATTTCTTCCGTTGTATCAGTCCACAGTGGTCTATCATTCCGCAATGGTGGCCAACAATCCTGTTATAATTTCTGTGGACCAAAGCTTATCAGCAGTTGGGCGGCATCCTACTGTGGTATTGGACATTTAGTCCTCTAGGCCTCTACAACAATGATTTTCATAATCCCTAACTCTTCCACAGTGTCGGCACTCCTGAGTACTTCAATCCACGTAGTAGGTTATCAGATCTCGGAACCATTATACACTAAACACATCGGCATCGGCGAGTGGAGAGACTAATGCATTGGTGGGATAGTTGTGTAAGTGTAACACCCTGGTTTTGACCCCATTTCATTAGATGTATATGATGTATATATTGTAAATGATCATGGTGCGGAGCTCAAGGCCAAGGCCCCACCATTGATTGGTTATGCCATGTTTCAGATTTAAATTGTCACCGATGGTATATCGGGGCATGCGGCATACATATTGAGTTTTGTCATCATGTAAATATGCATCTTTAATTAAATAACCCAACCAACTACATTCACAGCAACTAAATTGAGAAGGGGCATGATTTTCAGAAGGATAAGGGTGGGGAATGTCAAACCTTGGGCAATGGGGAAAAATCCATGTGTCACCTTCCCTTGTCTTACCCAACTACCACCATTAAAAACTGCTGCTGTTAGCTGAGGCGGTTATGGCTGGGAGTGGAGTGTGGCAGGACTATCAGTCCTTGCCCACGCGCACACTCCACCAGCATGGTTGACCTCACGATGGAAAAATAAACCATCGCCATCACTCCAGGGACTCCACTCTCTCCACTACTATGCATTCTCCTTGTTGTCTGTTCATCCTCACGCAGGAGTGGAAGTCTTGTTCATACTCATGCATAGGATTTTTCCTGGTTTCAACTCGCAGAGCGAGCTAGGTGCCGTGTTCTTTCATCCACGGTTTTCTTGTGAAGGGCCATTCACGTTTTTGACTGTATGATCTCCTTACAGACTGGTATGGCCGTGTAATTTCCCTGTCATTTCAATGTCGATATTGGGACCGTTGTTCTTCTCGTGAGTTATGGTTGCTGTCTTCTCCTCAAGATTCATTGTGTTGCTGTGGCCTCCCTTACGTTGTGTTTGTTGTGGCCTTCTTTACATTTTGGGGATGGGAGTATGTTTATTTTTGTGCATAGGAATCTATTCTATTTGCTCTCACATAGCTAGAAGGGGAGCCTCTTATCGGTTGTCATTCACGTTATTCCACAGAGTGGAGTAGGGTGTGTTTTCCCTTTGTATTTTGGGGTCTGGTGTAAGTTTTCCTCACACACAGGTTGGAAGACTGCATTTTCATCCCCAGAGTGGGTTGCGTGAGTCCCCCCTAGTGGTTTCGTTGTGCAGAATGGGCTGTTATTCCCCATGTTTGTTGGTTGTGTATGTTGTTATGCTTTGGGGATGCCGCAGACTGTTTGGAGTCCTTTTCCCTGTTAAGCTGTAACAGCTGATTGATTGCATGTGTGAAATGGTTGGTCTTCGGACTGTGTTCGGAGCAGGGATGGGGGCTTGGTTTGCTTGATAAACCTAGTGTTTGGAAACCACATAGATAGAGCTAGAGGGATGGATTTCTTCTCCACAACCCCTAACTAGCACTGGAAGGTAATGTAGGGCCTCAGAGACTATGTAGCAGAGAAGGGACTGATTCCTTGTGTTGGGTGTGTGTGGTTGTCTTAGAAGCCAGGCTAGTTCTGGTGTAGGTGTTCCTAGCCCTGTGATGGGGTCACCAGCTTAGCATTTAGCCTTTCCCAACTCCTGGATGTCCTGATAAACCCAACTGTGTTGGCTTGGCTGTGATTTATGTACCCTTGGCTATGTGTAAGGCTGATTGTTCCTTATTCCTTGGAGAATCATGCCTAGCTCAAGGGTGGCAGTGTTGCTGAGTGATTGATGAGCACGCTGGCCTATGGTTGGGTTGAACGTTGCAGCGATGTAGCTGGTTGCGGAACGAGTTCTTCATAAGATAAGTAATCTTGTCCATTTTACTTCTGCAATCATATTGTCTGTAATGAATGTGATGAACATGTTGAATGAATGCTTGTATGAATGTATGTTGATTCCGCTGTGTATGATAAATAATTGCATCTGTGTATGTTCTACTTCAATGCATTCTGTTTCAGCATTTTTATGAATTCACATGTTCATGGGGCTGGTATCCTGGATGGTTAACGCCATGGTAGAGTCCTCTTCGCCGGTCGGAGGGTCGGGGTTACGTTGTGTTTTTTGTGGGCTTCTTTACATTTTGGGGATGGGAGTCTGTTTATTTTCTTGCACAGACATCTATTCTATTTGCTCTCATGTATCCAGGAGGGGAGCCACTTATCGGTTGTCATTCATGTTATTCCACAAAGTGGAGTCGGGTGTGTTTTCCCTTTGTATTTTGGGGTTTGGTGTAAGTTTTCCTCACGCACAAGTTGGAAGACTGCATTTTCATTCCTAGAGTGGGTTGCGTAAGTTTCTCCCAGTGGTTTTGTTGTGCAGAACTGGATGTTATTCCCCACGTTTGTTGGTTGTGTATGTTGTTACACTTTGGGGCTGCCGCAGACTGTTTGGAGTCATTTTCCCTGTTAAGCTGTAACAGCTGATTGATTGCATGTGTGCAATGGTTGGTCTTCGGACTGTGTTGGGAGCAGGGATGGGGGCCTTGTTTGCTTGATAAACCTAGTGTTTGGAAACCACAGACAGAGCTAGAGGGCTGGATTTCTTCTCCACAACCCATGAATAGCACTGGAAGGGAATGCAGGGCCTGAGGGACTGTGTAGCAGAGAAGGGACTGATTCCTTGTGTTGGGTGTGTGTGGGTGTCTTAGAATCCAGGCTAGTTCTGGTGTAGGTGTTCCTAGCCCTATGATGGGGTCACCAGCTTAGCATTTAGCCTTTCCCAACTCCTGGATGGCCTGATAAACCCAACTGTGTTGGCTTGGCTGTGATTTATGTACCCTTGGCTATATGTAAGCCTGCTTGTTCCCTATTCCTTGGAGAATCATGCCCAGCTTGGGGGTGGCAGTGTTGCTGAGTGATTGATGAGCACACTGGCCTATGGTTGGGTGGAACGTTGCAGCGACGTAGCTGGTTGCGAAACGAGTTCTTCATAAGATAAGTGGTCTTGTCCATTTTGCTTTTGCAATCATATTTTCTATTAATGAATGTGATGGACATGTTGAATGCTTGTAGGAATGTATGTTTGCTTCCACTGTGTATGATAAATAATTGCATCTGTGTACATTCCACTTCAATGCATCTCATTATCAACATTTTGTTTCAGTATTTTTATGAATTCACATGTTCATGGGGCTGGTAGCCGGATGGTTAACGGCATGGTAGCGTCCTCTTCCCCGGTCAGAGGGTCGGGGACGTTACAGTGTGGTATTAGAGCTCATGTTGCAGCATGGGCTTGAATGAGCCATGAAGGATGCAGTGATAGAGGTAGGATTTCTTTCTACCCAACAGAGATCAGAAGTTATGACAGAAAACTTCCACCAAAAATTCGTCTAAGTGTTTGAACTATCGGCTCATCGGAACACTTCGCGGGAAGGACTTCCGATGTAGTGGAGAGCTAGGCAGAAGCATACCGACCGAGGACAGTTGGAAGGAAAATTGCAGGAAATTTTCTAAGTGTTCGACGTCCATCGACAGAAAAAGTTGATCGAGCGCACGTCGTTGTGGATGGCTAGACAACTACGCGTCCGACGGGTAAGGCCTCCGACCGCTAACGCCGTAAAGAAAGTTTAAGAAAATTTTCTAAGGCCCGAAATCGTCGACTATCAGAAGAAGATAGTGTTTTGTGTGCCACCATTTCAGAAGCCTAGAGCACTAGCCTTCTAATGAGAAGAGACTGCCGATACCGATCAGGTTATGCCACAGGAGAATGGGTCACCGATCGGGAGAAGATTGAAGATGACGGGATGCCATTGCAGCTGCTGATGGAACTATTTCACCGATGAAAAGAATAGAATTGAGCCGATCAAGCGGTGAAGAGGAAGACAAAAAGGGAAAATTTTGAAAATTTCTCTAAGTCCTGGAATCGTCGGCCATCGACGATGGTTAGTTGAACACATTGCCGACACCTAGTTAATTCAGTTGCCGATGAGTTACTTCGGATGAAGTTAGTGGATTGAACATCCACCGTTGCGGCTATCTAATGGACTATCCTTCCGAAGGTTAGAAGATTCGACTGCCGACGTGGTAGTGCTTAGTGGATCCAATCACCGATGAACAGTGGAGAAGTTAGTTGTTCTAACCACCGAAACGTCAGATTGTTAGTTGGCATGAGACCTGATTCTGCACAAGAAAATTTTGAGTTTTTCAAGTGGGATTTCTTAGCAAATTTTGGCTGTTTATCAGTGGGATTTTCAGCCTGTTTTTCAGTGGATTTTCAGGGATAAGAAGGAGAAAGTGGTAGCAATCTTATGTGCCAGATTGCGCAAAAACCAATGATTTACAAGGGGGCAATCCCCCTTGACCCCCGTCGTCCCCTTCGGACAGATGTTCTTTGATGAAGAAAATCTTGTGTTTGGGAAAAATCATTATTTTATGATTTTTCCTAGAGAAGGTAAATAATGCTGGTTTATATCAATGTTATGCATCTAACAATTGTGTTACTAACACATTTGCAGAATCATAATCACCTTCAAGAGCAGTACTCCAAGTAGTGCAGTTTGGTAAGTAAGTGGTGGTTCAGTTATGAGAACCCATGACGGATATGATGCTTGGGATTCTTACGAGCATGCTCGAGATGCCATGGGAGAAAATGTCTGTAATGGAAATTATGACATAGAGTCTAATGGAAGGACATTCCAAGAGACACCGTCAGATGTTGTAGCCACCGTGAGAAGCTTGATCAAATCTTAGGAAGAGCAGCATCAGTTGAATGCTGCGATATTGTAGAGTTTGACAGACTTGCAAAGAAAGATAGACTCTGGATGAGGTACAGCAAGACTAGAAGGCAGTAAGAGTAGTACTAGGAGAAGGAGAAGGACTTCTAGTGGATCATCTAATTTTGAAGAATCCAGCAGGGATTCAAGTTCTTCTTCCCATAAAAGGAAAATAAAGAGACACCATAGGGATCGCTCTCGAGATGAATTTAAGAAAGCTAAACCTCCTACATTTGATGGTGAGGTAAAGACGGGACAAGAGGTTGAAGCTTGGCTTCTTGGAATAAAGAAGTACTTTCAAGTGCATGATTATTCAGGGAACATGAAGGCAAGAGTTTCCATATTCAATTTGAATGGAAGGGCATCCATTTGGTGGGAACACTTCAAGCAAGTAAAGAGGATCAGTGAAAGGAGACTTAAGTGGAAACAGTTCAAGAAGTATTTCAAGCAGAAATACCTCTCTGACAGGTATTATGATGACAAGATTAAGGAGTTCCATGAGCTGAGATTGGGACAGCAGACCATGGAAGAATATGAAAATAAGTTTTTGGAGCTGTTGAGGTATGTCCGGTACATCAGAGATGAAAAAGTGAAGATCCAGCGTTTTCTGAGTGGATTACCTCAGCCTTACAAAGATAGAATTGAGTTTTATGAACTTAGAAATCTTGAAGAAGCAATAAGGAAGGCTAAGTATTGCTATGAGCAAAGCAAAGGTAAACCTGATTACCATAAGATGTGGAAGGAAAAGAAGAATGAGAAGTTTGACCAAAGAAAGAAAGGTTTCAAACCTTCTAGCTTTAGGAATCAACAGAAGCAACCATCCCAAGCTGCGAGTAAGCCAGTTGGAGTGATAGGAGAAAAACCTAAGGATCCACAGCAAAACAGAGGACCACTTCAATGTTGGAAATGTGGAGGACCCCACATGCGCAGGAATTGTCCACTCGAGAATGAGAGTGCAAGGCCAGCTTATAACATTCAAGAAGCAGAAACAATGGGTCAAGTAGCAAGGGCAGTCCCTAGGATTTATGTAGCACTGGAGGACCGCCAAGTAGATCACCAATCAACTGTGGTTGAAGTAGCAGGTTAGATTGTTGAGCAATCTATTTCTATTTTGATTGACCCTGGTTCTACTCACATTTACATTACTCCTAGAGTAGTGGAGATTTGTGCTTTTAAGAAAGTAAAGCATAGGAAGTCTTGGTTAGTTCAGCTAGCCACTGGAACTAAGAGAAAGGTCAATGAAGTGGTAGAGAAATGTCCATTGGTCATGAATGGATTGGACACTTGTGTAGATCTGAATGTTCTACCTCTTGGTTCCTATGATGTTCTCATTGGAATGGACTAGTTAGAAGCTCACAGGGTGAAGCTTGACTGCTACAATAAGACTTTCGAATGCATGAATGAAGAAGGGAACCTAGTAGTTGTGAAAGGTATTCCAAAGGTGATTTCAGTATGGCAGGTTTCAACAATGCAGTTAAAGAAGTTCTGTAGGAAGGGTTGCTAGTTGTATGCAGCTCATATTTTGGAGACATCAGGAGATGAAACTCTAAGGTTGGAGGACTATCAGGTGTTACAGGAATTTAGGGATGTGTTTCCTGATGAGATTCCAGGGCTTCCTCCAAAGCGGGACATTGACTTCACAATTGAACTTGTCCCAGGAGCAGCACCAATGTCCAAGGCACCCTACAGGATGAGTACACTAGAGATGCTAGAATTGAAGATGCAACTGCAAGAGTTGTTGGAAAAGAAGTATATCCACCCGAGTGTGTCTCCTTGGGGAGCACCAGTTCTGTTTGTAAAGAAGAAAGATGGTACACTCAGGTTATGTATTGATCACAGACATTTGAACAAGGTTACTGTGAAGAATAAATATCCTTTTGCTAGGATTGATGACCTCTTTGATCAAATGAGGGGAGCAAAGGTGTTTGCCAAGATCGACTTGAGGTCTGGTTACCATCAGGTGAGAATGAAGGATGAAGACATTCATAAGACAGCCTTCAGGATAAGGTATGGGCATTATGAGTTTGTCGTGGTACCATTTGGTCTCACAAATGCACCAGCTACATTTACGTGACTTATGAATAGTGTCTTCAGCAGGTATTTGGACAAGTTTGTTCTTTTTTTCCTTGATGACATTCTTGTTTATTCTAAGAATGAGAAAGAGCATGAAGAGCATTTGAGATTGACATTGCAATTGCTCAGGGAGCATCAGTTGTATGCAAAACTGAGCAAGAGTGACTTCTATCGAGATAGAATTCAGTATTTGGGTCACATTATCTCAGAAGAGGGTATATCTGTGGACACTGAAAAGATTGAATCCATTATGAATTGGCCTACTCCAAGAAATGTAACAGATGTGAGATCTTTTATGGGACTTGCAGGATACTACCGGAGGTTCATTGAGGGATTCTCCAAAGTTGCACATGCCATTACTTCTTTGCAAATGAAGGGGATGAAGTTCGAATGGACATCAAGGTGTGAAGAAAGTTTCCAGAGGTTGAAGAATCTTCTCACAAGTGCACCTGTATTGAAAGTTGCAGATCCAGAGAAAGACTTTATGGTGTGTACCGATGCATGCGGACAAGGGCTTGGAGGATTCCTTATGCAAGACAACCACGTGATATGTTATGAGTTAAGAAAGATAAAGGAGCATGAGAAGAACTATGCCACTCATGATCTAGATCTTGTAGCCATAGTAAATGCTCTCAAGATGTGGAGACATTACTTGATGGGAAGGAGGTTTGAGCTCAGAACAGATCACTATGGACTGAAGTATCTATTTGATCAGCCTACTCTGAATGCGAGGCAAGCAAGATGGCTGGAATTTTTTTGTGAGTTTGATTTTGAAATCAAGCACACAAAAGGAAAAGAAAACAAGGTAGCTGATGCACTCACCAGGAAGATGCAAGAAATGCATGTGGCATCTCTTAGTATTTGCCAATCAGATTTGAGGCAGCAGATTGTTAATCATGCTGCTGGAGATGAATTGTATGAGCAAGTAAAAGGAAAATTGCAGCAGAAAAGTCTTGAGAAGAGATATGAAGGATATAAATTGGAAGAAGATGGACTTCTTTCTTATAAAGGTAGAATTTATATTCCAGATGTAGCAGATTTGAGGAGAGTTGTTATGGATGAAATCCATCAAGCTCCCTATTCCGGTCACCAAGGATATCAGAAGACAATTGCTACAGCTAGAAAGCAGTAATTTTGGCCAGGAATGAAAAAGGATATGGCTGAGTACATTTCAAGGTGTATGAAATGTCAACAGGTAAAGGTTGAGCATCAACATCCAGCAGGTTTGTTGCAGCCTTTGCCAGTTTCGGAATGGAAATGGCAAGTTATTTCCATGGTTTTTATTATAGGATTTCCGATGACTTGGAGACAACATGATTCCATCATGGTTGTGGTAGACAAGTTGACTAAGGCAGCACATTTTATACTAGTGAAGTCTACGCATAAGATGGACGATATTGCAAAGATATTCATGAAGGAGATTTTCCGATTGTATGGATTGTCGAAGGCAATAGTCTCTGACAGAGATGTCAAGTTCACTTCCAATTTTTGGAAGGGGTTGTTTGCAGATTTGGGTACAAAGCTAAACTTCAGCACTGCATACAATCCTCAAACAAATGGTCAGACAGAGAGAGTTAATCAGGTGCTTGAAGATATGCTTCGTATGTACGTGATGGACAAACCAACCAAGTGGGAAGATTACTTACACTTGATAGAGTTTTCTTATAACAATGGGTAGCAGGCATCCTTGGGGATGAGCCCATATGAAGCTTTGTATGGAAGAAGGTGTAGGACACCAGCGACTTGGGATAACCCAGTGAACAGAGTTGCGCTTGGACCAGAATTGCTCAAGGAAATGGAGCAAGAGGTTATAAATATCAGGCAGAATCTGAAAGCAGCGCAAGACAGACAGAAAAGCTATGCAGATAAGCATAGGGTGAACAGGGAGTTCAGTATTGGGGATCATGTTTACCTTCGAGTGAAAGCAAGGAAGAGTTCCTTGAAGCTTGGAAGTTGTGCCAAGCTGTCACCTAGATACTGTGGGCCATTTGAAGTGCTTGAAAGAATAGGGCCAGTTGCATATA
>LPNX010530918.1:396705-425993 GCA_001517045.1 Pseudotsuga menziesii
CCTTACCCACACGCACACTCCACTAGCATGGTTGACCTCACGATGGAAAAAGAAACAACCGCCATCACTCCAGGGACTCAAATCTCTCCACTACTGTAAATTCTCCCCATTGTCTGTTCATCCTCACACAGGAGTGGAAGTCTTGTTCATACTCATGCATAGGATTTTTCCTGGTTTCGACTCGCGCAGCGAGCTGGGTGCCGTGCACTTTCATCCACAATTTTCTTGTGAAGGGCCATTCACGTTTTTGACTATATTATCTCCTTACAGACTGGTATGGTCGTGTAATTTCCCTGTCATTTCAATCTTGATATTGGGACCGTTGTTCTTCACGTGAGTTATGGTTGCCGCCTTCTCCTCAAGATTCGTTGTGTTGCTGTGGCCTCCCTTACGTTGTGTTTGTTGTGGCCTTCTTTACATTTTGGGGACGGGAGTCTGTTTATTTTCGCGCACAGGCATCTATTTTGTTTGCTCTCATGTAGCCAGGAGGGGAGCTGCTTATCCGTTGTCATTCACGTTATTCCACAGAGTGGAGTCAGGTGTGTTTTCCCTCTGTATTTTGGGGTCTGGTGTAAGTTTTCCTCATGCACACGTTGGAAGACTACATTTTCATCCCCAGAGTGGGTTGCGTAAGTTTCCCCCCGTGGTTTCGTTGTGCAGAATGGGCTGTTATTCCCCGCGTTTGTTGGTTGTGTATGTTGTTACACTTTGGGGCTGTCGCAGACTGTTTGGAGTCATTTTCCTTGTTAAGCTGTAACAGTTAATTGATTGCATGTGTGCAATGGTTGGTCTTCAGACTGTGTTGGGAGCAGGGATGGGGGCTTGGTTTGCTTGATAAACCTGGTTTTTGGAAACCACACAGACAAAGCTAGAGGGCTGGATTTCTTCTCCACAACCCCTGAATAGCACTGGAAGGGAATGCAGGGCCTGAGGGACTGTGTAGCAGATAAGGGACTGATTCCTTGTGTTGGGTGTGTGTGGTTGTCTTAGAAGCCAGGCTAGTTTTGGTGTAGGTGTTCCTAGCCCTGTGATGGGGTCACCAGCTTAGCATTTATCCTTTCCCAACTCCTGGATGGCCTGATAAACCCAACTGTGTTGGCTTGGCTGTGATTTATTCACCCTTGGCTATGTGTAAGCCTGCTTGTTCCTTATTCCTTGGAGAATCATGCCCAACTTGGGGGTGGCAGTGTTGCTGAGTGATTGATGAGCACACTGGCCTATGGTTGGGTGGAACGTTGCAGCGACGTAGCTGGTTGCAGAACGAGTTCCTCATAAGATAAGTGGTCTTGTCCATTTTGCTTCTACAATCATATTTTCTTTTAATGAATGTGATGGACATGTTGAATGCTTGTAGGAATGTATGTTTGATTTCACTGTGTATGATAAATAATTGCATCTGTGTACGTTCCACTTCAATGCATCTCATTATCAACATTTTGTTTCAGCATTTTTATGAATTCACATGTTCATGGGGCTGGTAGCCGGATGGTTAACGCCATGGTAGCATCCTCTTCGCCAGTTATAGGTAGTTGGGGACATTACACTAAAATTCCACAACGGTGGGTGCTCGATCAACTAATTTCTGCCGACGTCCATCGGTGGCCTCATCAACTAACTTTCGTCGATGATTTCAACACTTAAACAAAATTTAGAACTTTCTTCTTCTGTCGGTAGTCGGGGGTCTTACGCATCGGACGGTTAGTCCCTTCAACTTCTGCAATGGTGGACCACAATTGAACTTCATCTTCCACAGCCACTGGTCGGAGCCTCTAGAAGCTATGGCATTGGCACTTGGATGCCCTCCTCGTCAGGTGGTTAGTACCTTCGGTCTTCAGAACGGCGGACGCTCGGTCAACAAACCTTGCCTGATGTAGCTCATCAACAACGAAATCACTTATTCATTGATGATGTCGTCAACTAACCATCATCGATGGCCAATGATTCCATGACTTAGAAAATTTTTCAAAACCTTTCTGTTGAGTCTTCCTCGTCCTTTCGCTGATTCTGTTGGCTCCATCTCCCTTATCCTTCACTGATCAAGCAACTGCTTGTCACCGCTACTGTTCACTAACACCATGACATCGGTGACTGGAAGGCTAGTGCACTAGTGGATTAGTTCAATCAGTAGCCGCAATTACAGCTTATCAACTTTGATCTTCTCCCGATCGGTGACTGAAACGCATCGGCATCGGTTAGCGGAACCTGTATGCGTCGTAGGATTAGTTCACTAGTCATCTGCAATGGCGGTGCTTTGAGCCACTAATTCCTTCCAATGTTCATCGGTGATAAATAGTACTAAGAGTTTCTGATGGCCAATGAAATCAACACTTAGAAAAATTTCAGAACTTTTGTGCCATCGGTGGTTGGAGGCTCTACCCGTCGGAGGTATAGTGGTCTAGCCATCCGCAACGACGGTGCTCAATCGAATAAGCATCGACGATCCATCTGTCTAAGTTTGCTGATGTGTCGATGGCCAAACACTTAGAAAATTTTCTGAATTTCCCTCTCCGTCTCCCATCGGATCAACTATCCGTCAGGTGGATAGTCCTTTAAGTAGCCGTGACGGCAGACGCATCATCTACTAACCTTCGCCGATGTTTTGTTTATCGCTTCATCTTAGTGGTGCCGATCGCCGACGATTTTTAACACTTAGGAAAATTTTCGTGTATTTCCTGCCGTGGGTCCCTCATTGGGTGGTCTTCCGACTAGGTGATCCGATGCATCGGTGGGACTTCAGACTAAGTCCTCCGATGATTCGACGATTCCAATACTTAGAGGAGTTTTTCCAAAATTCTCTTGTCATGCATAGGTTTTCTTCTATTTTTTTGCTGGGCATAAGGAAACCTTCCTTTGTTATCTGATCTTTCATGGCCCATTCAGGCCCATGCTACAACCTTTGCTCTGATACCACACTGTAACGTTCTCGACCCTCTGACCGACTAAGAGGACGTTACTAACACCAAACATGCGGGAAAATAGCTCCATGAACATGAACAAGCATATAATGTTGAAATAAAAAGCTTAAACATAATACATACTACGATGCATAATCCTTAAACATAATACATAGCGGAAGCAAACATACATTCATTCAAGCATGCCACATGTTCATCATATTCATTAATCAGTAAATATAGTTGCAGAAGTAAAATGGACAAGAATACTCATATGATAAGAACTCGTCCCGCAACCAGCTACGTCGCTGCAACGTTCCACCCAACCATAGGCCAGCATGCTCATCAATCTCTTAGCAACACTGCCACCCCCGAGTTGGGCATGATTCCTCAAGGAATAAGGGTTAAAGCAGGCTCACACATAGCCAAGGTACACAAATCAGCCAAGCCCACACATTAGGGTTTATCAGGTCGTCAAGGAGCTAGGAAAGGCTAAATGCTAAGTTGATGGTCTCAAACACCATTTTTCTCAAGCAAACTCAACCTCTAATCCTACTCTCAACAATCCAAAGACCAACCACTACATGTCACAGTAAAACAATCCATTCACAGCTCTGTGAATAAGGAAAAGACAATAGGGTGACAACCCCAAACAAAAGGTGAAACACAGTTCAAGTCAAACCATGCTCAAGAGTTGTTCTTGGCCCTAGCGTGGCCAAAACAACTCAGCAACAATCCCCAAAAGACGTCTGCAGCCTCAGCAACCAAGAAGCAACCCAAAACTAGGGTAAATCATTAGCCCAAACTCAGAATGAAAATTGTGGCAACATTACACAGTCCCAAAACATGGGAGAAGCAAAACTTCGAGCATAGACAGGGGAAAAACTCAGCCAACGAATGTGGAAATCAACAGCCAACCCACATCCACGAGCCCACAACACACCCAATCTCCAATGTAATTGTTGGAGAACTCACACAGGAAGAAAAGGGGAAAGAACAGACTCTCAACCTATATACAAGGGAAAAATATACATCCAAAGCAAAAAGTGGAAGAAACCACTGCCCACACAGCGTAGGGACTCACAGCACTCAAATGATCCTCAATACCATCATTGTAGAACTTGCACAGGTAGAAGAATGGGGAAGAAAAGTAGACTTCCACTCTATACATGAGGGAAAAGACACAACCCATAGTCACAGTTCGGTGATGAACACCCTAGACATTACCCGATCCGACCAGGAGCGCAAAACAACAAAAAGGGGAAACAATTCTTTTGCGTGAACAGGAAAGAAAACTCCCAGACTAGCAATCCTTAGTGAAAGGTAGAACCAACACGCAGACCAACTATCGGTGAGGCATAGGAAAATGAACCCCCAACAAAGGAATGTGGAACCCCTTTTAACTCAGCCCGCGTGAGAGGAGATGAGCAGACTCACGATCTGGTTAGTGGGCAGACCATCCGCACGTCGTGGAGAGTGGGAGCAGGCATGGTCTTTCTGTCAGCAAATCGCTGCCCCAACTAACAACAGAACAGCAGGGGTGGTGGTGACACATGGCTAACTCCCAATGGCCCCAAAGGTTTAGACAACCCCCCCCTTATCCTTTGGAATCATACCCTTTTCATTTAATGTTGCACCATCGTAGCTGGTTGTAGGTTTAATTAAATTGATGTGTGTATTTACATGATGCCAAAGCTATAATGTGTCAGATAGCATGATATACTATCGACAATGATCCCTATTGTTGAAACATAACACAACTGAATCGATGGTGGGGATTTTACCTTTAGCTCCTCACCATGATTAATTACAAAAGTACATCATGTACCCTTTAATGTAAATGGGGTCAAAACCGAGGTATTACAACAAGCACTTGAGTTCAATAGAAAATTTCCTAGCATAACATGTAATATGTGAAGATCATACACAAAGAAAATAGGCAATGGATCATGTCAAACTATAGATTCAAGTTTTCACCTAACGTGATACCATAAATTATATGAAAATAATTGAAAAGCTTTATTTGGTTACACACCAAAGGGCTTCATCTTGACGTGAGGATGGTTTGTGGTGACATGTGAAAAGGAGGATGACCTGGCCATTCTAAATTGCTTGTGGCAAGTGGACTCTTCACCAATGAGCCTAATGTTATACTGTTATGGATTACATGTTTTAATGTGTGGAAGGAGAGGGATGATTAGATCCGTGTTTGGGTCAAGATCCCAGGCCTTGTGATCGAGTGCTGGACCAAGGAGGTTTGCAAAGAGATAGGTAATAGAATTGACATATTTATCTCTGCAATATGCCCTTTGAGAAAACTGATGATAACTCCTCCTTATAATGATAACTCCACTAGTGGTTATTAGAACCTGGACATTCTACCCATTTCATTACTGAACAACAATGAGTTTTGTTATGGTTTTCCTTCTTTTTCCCTTTTTGTTGTTGTTGAAAATAATGGTTCTTACATCCTTGCTTCTAGATACATGGGGTATTTGGTGATGATGAACTTCACCCAACATTAAATCTCACAACGGATGGGTGTTGAACCATAGTATCTTACCTACATTCATCATTATCATTATCCTCATTCTAATGATAACAATTAATGCCATCATCGAGGTCATCATTATTATCATAATTGTTCTTGTCATCTCGATTATTATGATGATCATCATCTTTGTTGTCATCATCATATTAAACATCACCGTTGTCATTGTCGACGCCAACGTCATCTCGTCACCATTGTCATCACTCCACTCTATTATACGATTTCTTACAATTAATTGTAATGAACAAAACATCTAAACAAAAGGAAAAATCCCATTATTTGCCTTCCCAAACTAGCATCACACAATCCAAGCTCATGTTTTGGCCCAATAAACCAAATCTTAGGACAATGAATATTGCCATCATAAACATCATCATTCTCATTATCATCATGGACACCATTGTCATTTTCTTAACCATACTCCTGGTCCTTGTCCTTGTCATCTTCATCCTCATCAACATCATCTTTGAAATAGCATATATAATTTTTTTTATAAAAAATGTAAAATAAATGCATATATCCATATAGAAAATAAAAAATAAAAATAAAAACATCAAAGAAAAAATATAAAAAATAAAACAAAGACAAAAAAAAAAGAACAAAAACACAATGCAAAAAACAACAATGATTTTGCATGACATTTCATTGGATTCGAATAGCGGGAGAATTCTGACACAGGTGGGGATTTTTGGGGCTACGAGTTTTGACTGGATTTCTCCATCTATCAAAGGAAGCTTTTCTCTCTTCACTGAACAACAAACTAGATCTGAGCAAATCTTAAAAAAAATAGATTTCCATGACACAAAAGTGGGCAGTACTCATTTTCTTCTCCATGATCAGATATATCCCATCTAGTGCAAATAAGGGAGGATGATTTTCTATGTTGACAGAGGTTTACCATGGGGGCGCACCTTTGGAGTTGTGAATCTAAAAATGGAGGACGTAGTGTTTTCTCGGGGGTGCATTCTCATCCACAGTTGATCGCTGCTACTGTTTACTATTGAGGGAGGGGCTGCCAAGGTGTATTGGACACATTTTATGAGATTTCTAAACACATCAGATCTGGGGCATTATAGTCTGAGATTGCCGCCTTAGGAAAATAATTTTCCAGTGTTCTAAAACTTTGTTGGGGCACTCTTCCTAAGGATATTCATTGGCTGGGGTCATATCGAACTAGTTGGGCACAATTGCGAGGGCTGCTACAACAATATTGGGGGCAAGCAAATAATTTTTTTACCCACAATGAGCTGCAACAAATAGTCATCTATATCAGTGAGGTTCCATCTGTACTGAGCTTATTTGCTGCAATAACATAGATAATGTCTTGATTTGAATATATTTAATGTTGTTTAATGTTGAATCCAATAGAATTTCAGTTGTGCCAATTGTTGTGATATTTGCAAACTGTTTGATTAAACTCCTAAACCAATAAAGTCTTAAACACAATAGCAATCAATTTGGGAACAAGTCATCTTTGGTTTTTTTCCAGCTGGATGTCTCACATATTAACCCATAAGAACTTGTCCTTAACTAGGGAAATGTGCACTTTAACGTTCCAAGGCATGTTTATATTTCAATACTCTTGGATTTGATTTCCCCTATATATTTTTGTTCAAGGTATAGAGCATGCTCAAGCAGGTCTTTCATAGAGAAATTATTCAATAAAATATTCATTTCATTCATCAAATGTGAAAAAAAATGACAATAAAAACATATCTCATAACTAAAACTATTCAACAATAAACATATATTTCAAATAGCTGCACTATAAAATCAAGTTTAAAAGTGACATGATCACGTCTAACAAGGGTTAACTCTAGAACTCAATTAGCAGATTTAGAGATGCAGTCTGTGACTGAAGTCTTGGCAGCTAGATATACACCAATTTGGCCGATGATAGTTGCCAATACCCCTTACTCCAACACTGTTCTCTATTAGTACTGCTCCAGCTCTTCGGAACAATTCAACTATATTTGAATATGCATTCTACCACCCCCACTTTGATGTTCCAAGGCATTTTTATATTTCGATACTCTTGGATTTGATTTCCCCTATTAGGTTAATTTGGTTGGCGTGGTACCCCATGTTAACTGATGAGAACTTGTCCGTTACTAGGGAAATGTGTGCTTCATCTTTGTAGGCATGTTTATATTTAGATACCCTTGGATAATTGGATTTTGATTTTCCATATCGGGTTAAATTGGTTCATACCTTGGTTTTTCATACCCTACTACTGCTGCACATTAACTATCATGATTTGGGCTCTTGTGGTTATCATACTCAACAAGATAAAGCTGTGATTTAGCTGGGAGGAAAACTTCATTCCCAATCACACATTCCACTGCAAACGAGGTATCTATGGCTGATACGTGAACAAATCTCCTCCAAAAGATGTCATCAGCAGCTACAATAAATAACTATGCTCATTCTTAGTCAAGCAGTCAACTATTGTACAAACATTTCTTGTTGACAAGATTCAGATTGTCTACCAAGAAGGCGTGAACCTGAACTACAGTATTCAGCTCTTGTAAAAGCCATGATCTAGCACACAAAGCTTGGAAGAGCCATGAAATCTTATATGAGATACGTTTGCTCATAAAAAAATGGATCGCTTTCATACTCTATCAGTTTCCATTACCAAAGAGAGCCTGAACCATTAATATGGCCAAAGAATTAGGTTTGTAACAAGTTGTCACAGCTAGCAACGATCCACTTTCATCACTATATTGAGGGTTGTAACAAGCTGCTACAGCCAACAATGATCAACTTTCATCACTATTTTGAGGTTAGCGATAATTCATCTCTGATATTTGTTATTATAGATTGAATCTGAGGTACTATTTATTACCAGACTTAAATAAATAGATCTATATATCTAGCCGGGCTCTCTAGTTGATAACATTGGATTTATGGTGTTTATTGATGACATGCAATTAACTATTGAATAACCAAATTGTCACACAATTATTATTACCATCAACAATAGCCATATTTATCAGTTGCATTAAAATAAAGAAGAGAAGACAAATATTACATGTTGAATCCCTTAATTGGCATATTGGATTGGGCAAAACACATGCAATAGTGCAAATTAGCAGTTTGGGATATTACAGTCACATGCAATAGTGCAAATCAGCAGTTTGGGATATTACACTTCTCTCATTGTTTGTATTCTTTATTGACATAAATGACAACACTCTTTCCAACATTCTGTTTTCCTTTTTGCTAAGTTACCATGGGAATTGGCCTCAAAATTGTGTATTCAACACCCATGGAATTCTACATTTCTTAGTGATAAGATCCCATATGCAATTTGATCAAAGCTACAGTCTAATCATTTGAATCTTGTCCCACAAAATGGAAGAGATTCCACATCATTTCAATGAGTGAATTCACACTTGAATTTTACACCAGCACCTTGTAGCAAATAAGTAATTGACTTCCCAACTCTTTTAAACTGAGAATATCCTTGAAATTCAATTTCTGACTACACAATATTAAAAGATTTCAAAAAGGATTAACCATCTGAAACATGAGCCCAAATTTAACTGTATGTTTAATTTGGCTACAAGGAATGCATTTTCATTCCAATTAAAAAAAACTTTCAAAAAGATCATGACATGGCAATACACGCAAACATTGCAAAAATTTACAGTTTGTCTTCACACTTTGACAAAGGAGCCATATTCTCCTTAAGAATCTTTGCTCGTTTCGATATCAGTCATAAGCTGCCTAGCTTGGGAACCAGATCCCAATGAATCAGATCCAATAATATCCTAGTGATCAAACATAGACTTCAGATGAAAATTAATATTAATTTCCCTCAGATGAAGCAGTTCTAAGAGTATGCGTAGAGTGAATTGGCTCTAAGCTACTTACGTATTTGTACCAATTAGTCCCCTTGTTGCGTATGCACATGAAGTCAGATGTGATGAGGTAAGCATGAAGTGAAAAGGGAGGTGGGTCTAAGGTCTGCATCAGGAGTGTATGAATAAATGAATATGGATAGGTGTCCATGACATGATGGGCATTAGAGGAAATTTGGGGTCTAAAATAGGCCTTATAAGAAAACACGCCAACTATAAATTTTGTGAGTTGGAATCCAAGAACCAATAAAATTTCAATAAAATGAGTCAACCATAATGGTTGAATTGACATATTTGTCATAAAAGAAAACTACTTTTTTTTGTTCGTATTTTTGACATATCTCCCTGTGTTTTTACTCAAATTATAAGCAAGAGATCTCATTGGATGCGGAATTTAATTCCACATCCAACAAGTACCGACACTGCATAATTTTGATAGATCCAGCTACCCCAAAAACAATAAATACCTGAAAAAATGTGATGATGATGTCATCATCACATTTTTTTAGGTATTTATTGTTTTTGGGGTAGCAGGGTCTGTCAAAAGTATGCAGTGTGGTTACTCGTTGGATGCGGAATTAAATTCCACATCAACCGAGCTCTCCCACTCGGAATTTGAGTCAAAACACATGGAGATATGTCAAAAATACGAACAAAAAAAACAGTTTTTTTTATTCTTCCTCCAAAATTAATAGCTATTATTTTATTATTTTAACTATTATTTTATTATTTTCCTCAGGAGGCCCATTTTAGACCTCAAAGTTTCTCTAATGAAGAAGTGTTCATGACAGGACCGTATACTTATAGACAGAAATATATAGGGAATATAACAATTAACTATCATTGAAGTCAGTCATTCTGGTGGATAGTGAGCTTTTATTGCCTGTTAAATTATCATTAAATACATAATTCATTATAGATGGATATCTTTATCTGTCAAACAAAAACACCCGATTCAGAATCAATTGCAACGATTCATCTCATCTCTTTTCAAGAACATTATTGGAAGCACTTACCAAAATTTTGGTTTGCCACAACTTATTACATACAGATGTAATATTGACGGGGTGGGTCGTATCAGGTGGGAGGAAGGGCGCTTATCTAATAGGAACAAAATTATGAAACAAATGATTCAATAAATTTAGTAGTTTTAAGAAGTCGAATTAGATCTTGGCCCAGGCGATAAAAAAATACACACTTAGAAATAACCGGAATAAGTCAAATAATAATTCCTTGGCCCACATCATACTGCTCTACTTAAAATCCTTTTTCTATATAAAGAAGCATCGAAAAAATGTCTTAGCGAATAGGGACACAAAACTGCTGATCTACCATTCTTTTGTGATTGATTCTTCCCGCTTGCTTTTATGATAGCATAAACTTATGAGAATAGGTCCTTCGGTGATGCCTACAAAATAGAGGTCGTTACTATAGATCAGTGTAGAGAGTTAGATAAAGAAAGTATTTCCTCTGAGAGAATCACTGTTGAAGGCTTGGTTATGAGCTTGCTGCAGTAATGTGCAATCCTACGATTTGAACAAGAAAGTCGCTATTTCATAGAACTTCGTGAAGGTTAGTTTGCATAACTCTAAATTATTGTATTCTGTAGGAATGGGTGGGTCTATAGGCATTGGAAAATATCATATAAAATAGGAGATGAAATTAAGGGAGATATCCATGACAGGTTTGCTCATTCCTGCGATACCTTTCCTCTTCTCTAAAGCTTCCCCGGAAAGGGAAAACCAACAAGTTTTTGTTTGTCTTTTGAGCCCCAGTCAGCTAAAAAAACTCAGAATTCTGGAGTAAGGGGACTTTGTACCATCATTCAAGGAGCTAAACCGGGTGGGAATTTGGAGCACATCTTTGGTTATTTCAATAGACTTGCTAAAGTTATGGTTACAACCAAAAATAAATATGAATCCCAACTATGGACAAGGGTTGAAACTGCATGTAATTATGATCGTGGGTTTCAAACGGTATCGTTCCAAATGCTAGTTTGAAACTGCTTTCATGGAGAAGTTCAGAGATAAAAAAACTATGGATACATTGATGATTGAACTTTCGCAAATAAAGATGGAGAACAAAGAACTCATCAAAGATTGGAATCAGAGATTCAATTCACTATTGAACAAATTCTATGCTGATGCTCGACCTACCGATAACTTAAAAATTGGATTTTACACTCGAGCCCTCCCTATCACAACTGCTTTATTTGTGAAAAGGGAAAGGAAGAAGACTTTTGGCTGAAACCTTCGACAAAGCAGTATCAATGGAGCTCATAGGGGCGCCCATGATTTAGGGGGTGACCAAGTGATGGTGATCATGGAAATTTATATGCCCTCCTAACCTCGAGCAAGACATCCTTTGTATTTATGCAATAAATCTCTTATTTCTTTATAACATTCCACCTGATAAGATAATAAAAATTGACTAGTTGTGGATCAATTTATTGCCCCTAATTACATAGCAGTATTCTACATGACTAGCCGAAATAGATTGATTATTGGGCCCGAAAATCTGTTGGAAGTTAGGCCTATCAGTTGGTTTGCTCCCCCCCATTCTCATAATATTATGACTAATAGGAAAGAGATTAAGTATTTTATCTAATGTCCTCACTTTCCCTCAGGCCATACAAATGTCCCTTCGTCCATAGGGATATGTCGTTGTATTTCCTATTTTTATTGATACTTTAGGCTATGGGTATTGAACTGCATCTCGATCTGTAGTAAGGGATGTAACTGGACACCACAGGTACTGGTCCTGGCTCATCTAATACCCCAGTTTTGACTGCGTTTTCATTAAAAGGTACATGATGTATATTTTGTAATTACTCGTGGTGTGGAGCTAAATGCAAAAGCCCCACCATCGATTTGGTTGTGTATGTTTCGGCAATAGGGATCGTTGTCGATGGTATATCGTGATATTTGACACATTAGAGTTTTGGCATCATGTAAGTATGCACATTAATTAAAATAAACCTATAGCCAGCTACGATGGTGCAACGTTAATGAAGAGGGAATGATTCCTAAGGTTAAGGGGGGGAATTGTCTAACCCGTGGGAGCCATTGGGAGTTTTCCATGTGTCGACCACCCATTAAAATTCTGCTATTCGATTAGTTTGGAGAAATTATGGATGGGGAGTGGTGGGTGGCAGGACTCCCAGTCTTTGCCCCATGTACACTCCACTAGCGGGCTCGCTATTCTCACGTGGAGGGCAGGGGGACGGTCACCACTCTCTCCACTCTTCCACTCGTAGTTTTGTCTTGACCATCTCACATAGGCAAGGGTCTACTCTATTCACCTTCTCACATGCAGGAAGCTCGGATGGTCTTCCTCACGCAGAGGGCAGATAAAAGGGATCCACGATTTTGTGTGTGGGGGTTCGTTCCTTCACTCGTCAATTGTTGGTCTATGGATCTGTTCTTTCTCCTATTCACGCAGGGGATAATTTTATTTTTTACCATTATCAGACTGTGTAAGCCATTCACGCCTAGGGGCTGTGTGTATGTGTGTTAATCTCACGGATTTGTGGTCTGCGTACCTATTTTTCCCTTGTCCAGGATTAGGAATCGGACTTCTCTCCCATTTTCGGGCTGTGTAATGTTTCCGTGGCTTAGCCATGAGATTGGTTGCTGTTCTTCCCCTGAAACTATGGCTTGTTGTGGCTTTCCCCCACGTTGTTCGTTTCTGTGAATGCAATCACCTTTTGGGTGCCGCTGATTTGTTTTGGCCACGCTAGGGCCAAGAACAACTCTGAATCGTCTTGTCTGACCTGAGCTGTGTTCACCCTTTCGTTTGGGGTTGTCACCCTATTGTCTTTATCTTCTTCAGAGAGCTATGAACTGCTTGTATTACTGTGGGTATTCAGTGGTTGGTCTTCGGACTGTTTAGAGTGGGATTAGAGGCTGGGTATGCTTCAGAAACCTGGTGTTTAGGAGCCACTCAGACAGATTTCGACTGCTGGCTTTCTTCTCCACAACCCTTGAAGAGTATTAGGAAGGGAAGTCAGGGCTTGAGGGACTGGGAAGTAGAGAAAGGACTGGTTCCTGGTGTTGGTTGTGTGGATGTCTTAGAAGTCAGGTTAGCTCTGGTGCAGGCGTCCTTAGCTCTCCATTGAGACCACCAGCTTAGCATTTATCCTTTCCTACCTTCTTGACGGCCTGATAAACCCTACTGTGTGGACTTGGATGATTTGTGTACCTTGGCTTTGTGTAATATTGCTTCGACCCTTATTCCTTGAGGAATCATGCCCATCTAGGGGGTTGCAGTGTTGCTGAGAAATTGATGAGCACGATGGCCTATGGTTGGGTGGAACGTTGCAGCGACGTAGCTGGTTGCGGGATGAGATATTTATAAGATAAGTATTCTTGTCCATTTTGCTTCTACATTTACATTTACTATCTAATGTCTAATGAATCATAATGATGAACATGTTGATGCTGGAATGTATATGTTTGCTTTTGTTGTATGTTGAGTAACTATGCATCCTTGTATTTTTTACGCATCTTAGCATGGTTTATGTTCTAAGCATTTTATATCAGCATTATATGTATGTTCATATTCATGGGGCTATTTGACTGGAGGTTTTTGTTTGTTTGGTAGCGTCCTCTTCGCCGGTCGAAGGGTCGGGGATGTTACAGTGTGGTATCAGAGCAAAGGTTGTAGCATGGGCCTGAATGGGACATGAAGATGCAGTGATAGAGCGTATGTTGTAGCAATTGGGCCTCAGAGGGCCATGAGAAATAGTTAACAGAGGTAGGGTGCCTACTACCCAAAAGCAAAACAGGAGAAAATGGGTGAATGACAGGAAAATTCACAAATTTTTTCTAAGTGCTAGAATTGTTGGCTCATCGGAAAACATAGTGATAAGTTCTTTCGATGCAGTGGAACAGATAGTATGAAGGTCACCCGACAGGTGACAATCAGAAGAAATTTTTGGAAAGGTTTTGCGTTCATCAGCCGTTGGCTCATCGGATGACTCAGTGAGAAGATCCTTCGATACAGCGGAACATATACGCTGAAGCTCACCCGACGGAAGAAGGAAATTGCGAAATTCCTCTAAGTGTTCGTCAGTCGTCGGCAAAACTTAGAGGATGTGAGTGCCAAAACGTCTGTGGAAGAAACAAGATGATAGTGGGTTGAACCGCCGACAGCGACGGCAGAGAGGAAATTTTGGAAAAAAATTTCAAAGTAGTGAAATCATCGGCGATCGACGATGATTAGTTGATCGCATTGCCGATGCTTAGATGATTAAGTTGTCGATGCGGTGGAGGGAAGAGAAAATAGCGGCGACTACATTGGAAGCAATTAGCTGATTATGAGACCGCCATTGTGGCTAGATAGTGGACTATCCTTCCAACGGATAGAGTCCCCAGCCGTCGATGCCGTAGCGGTCAGTTGTTCCGACAGCCGATGCGGTTGAAGACAGAGGAGAAAAATTTCTGAAATTTTTCTAAGGCACAAGAATATCGGTGATCAAAAAAGATTAGTTGTTGGGATTGGGGACGAATAGAAGATGAAGCTGCCAAGGATAGTGAAGTGGATCGATGATCATTAGTGGAAGGAAGAGCCGATGCAAAGAAGAAAATTCAAAATTTTTTCTAAGTATTGAATCCATCGGCGATCGGCGGAAGTTAGTTGTATTGGTCACCGATGAACATCAGAAAGAATTAGTGGCTCGTGCGCCGCCATTGTAGAAGCACAAAGGACTAACCGCCTGATGCATAGTACACTTGACAGCCGATGCAGATGGTTTCCCCGCCGATGTGGTAAGATTTAATGGTCCCAATCACTGATAAAGTTCAGAGTATTAGACCACTATATGCCTGACACAACAGAGGAAAATAGACGAACCGATCGCTGATGAGACACGGAGAAAATTAGTGGCTCTAGCCACTGAAATGCAAGAAGGAAATAGATGAATAGGCCACCGATGAGCGCGGAGAAAACTAGAGTTTTTAGCCGTCGAAACATCGAAAACTTAGTTGGAAAGAGACCCGATAGGGAGAAAGAAAGTTTAGGTTTTTCCAGTGGAATTTTTAGTAGTTCCAGCTAGTGTTCCAGTGGGATTTGCAGTGAATTTCTCATTGGATTTTTCAGCAGTTTTAGGACTGAAAAGGAAGAAAACCCTAGGTGGCTGAAGTTCACATTTCAGACCAAAATTCAGTGGTATGTTTTTCCATCATTTTTGAAATGGTGTGGTTTTCACACCCAAGGTCAGAATAAACCATGTGGATGGGCGTTGGAAAGCTTATCCAGTAGGGAACAAGGGAGAGTCACCAGAATTTGAGTGTGGAGCAGCAAAGTGCTAGTGATTGCTTGAAAGAGAAATGTGCTGCTATCAATATGGACAAATCTGGGAATTGCATGCCTAGAGGTATCAAGACCATAAAGTCAAACTAGCTGTTGTGTGGAGGAGGAGTTCCATGCAAGGATGAGGGACTTGAAAAGGGGAATTTCCTTGAACCTTGTCTTGCTAATTATGATTACAAGTTTTATACATGAAATGTATGAGGATATGCCTTACATGCATAAGATATTACATGTTGGTAAGAATAGTGAGAATTATACATTTATAATGAGTCACTAATGATAATTATTGCATTGGTGTTGGCATTAGTGGAAAAAAAAAACCAACGACAACATGGACATGGCTGAATATGTTGCTGATGCTGACGAATGTGACTAGCAACCCTATGGAGAAAGGGATAAGGAAACAAGTCCAGAATCAAAAGTTAGTGAGTAAATTCTGCAATCTCCTGCAAAGGACCAACCAAACTGGTAATGTCAAGGGTGTAGGTAGGACCCATGAAGGTAAGAGTTTAATTATGACAATTGCATGGAGTGGTAAAAGCAGGAGGTCTCATACCATGTGGGTATTTGAAATTTATGCTACATTCATACAAAAATGTATCATGCCTGTATAGGTTGTTATGAGCTTAGTAGCCCAAAGAAGGTAAGCACTGATGATCTTGATTATAGTAATGCATCCGATATGCAGTAGTCATGGCTAGGCTATGCATGGTATGTTTGAATGGACACGTAATCCTAAATCGATGCAAGGTAGCATTGAGTGGATATGCATTAAAATATTTTATAAATCTTGTAGTTATGCATTGAATGGATGCATATGAAAAGTATGAGTAAATGTTGTAGATATGCATACATAAGTATGGGTGCAAATGTTGTTATGCATTGCATGAATGCATCGAGGTAGTGCATGTGATCTTATGAATAACTAATGGCTGAAATGATGAATTGATGACAATTCTGGAACCATTTCAAGAGCTGTTATGAATGCAGGATAGTAAGTGCATGAAGAGGGTAGTCATGATCAATTGGCTTTTGGAAATGCTCTATGGAAGAGCAAGGTGGTACAAATGATACACTTATGAAGTAAGGAGTATCTAAACATTTCATTTAAATTGCATAAATGATGTGACTGTACCCTGTAATTTAAAGTATGATAATGATTGCATGAAGTAAATGGGTTTTTGTAATATTGATGTGATTAATAGCTGGAAGTATTTGAATTTTATAAATTCTGAAAATGCTTCAGTGATGGTTGCAACAATGAAAATGTTATATGCATCTGGAATTACCAAGTGTTTGGCTGATTGAAGTTCAGGTTTCAAGTAGATTGTTTGGAGCATGGCAATGAGAGTAAGACCATGAAAATTTCCAGAATCTACCATGTGAAAAATCCAAACCTTATGAGAAGAGTCTTATGGCTGTGAAAATAGTTTGTATGCATAATGAGTTGTCAAATTTGAATTGTGAAATTTCGGATTTGAGAAATTGCTGACAACTACTAATCACTATTGGCTTGCATAGAATTGTGTCAGGAGGACGCATTGTAAGTGGATTTTCATGTTATGCTAGTAAGCATAAAATTAGAATGGGCATAGTGGTGCTACTTACAAGAGACCCGCAAATGAGGATCACCTCATTACTAAGCAAATAGTTTTCTGTAGTAGGCAGAGTTGCAATTCCTATTGATTTGAATTACTAATGTCATTGTTTGGTTATGGAACAATCAAATTTGGATTGTATTATTAGATAATGATTGACTATTTGGCTACTTGATGAATGTTCCAGGGGTACACATTGCAGGAAGATCATGTGTGATGACCTGAAGGAGCCAAACTTCATGAGAAGGTCTTGGAAATGGGTTTCGGGTGAAACTCCATTGGACATTTTGGAAATGTCTCATCTGCACTACATGTTTGGTAAGCAACATGAGTGAGATGGTATATGTTATGTCGGTAAGACATGTGTGGATATGAAATGTAAAGAGGAATTGGGATGGAAAATAGAGGGAAATTCAACTTAGAGAAGGGAGCCCCCATTCCTCCTTAACAAAGGAATACTGCATCGGCAAATGGATAAGTGTTCCGTGACCCTATCTAGCTAAGAAAATGAATGTCAAATTGTTAAATTCAAAATGCAGAGCATGTTTTGATTTTATTTCCATTATGACCGATTGCTTGAATATGAATAGGGCCTACATGGCACACACTGGAAAAGGGTGCACACTTTTTCGATGTCGGATCATGGAAGGGTTTTTCAATATTGATTACACCCTAGGGAGTGGACGCACTCTTGGTGTCTCAATACTTGATAGTGAATGATGTGAAATATGATTATAGTTTTAGAACAATAACACTGATGAGTTTGCTTATATTGCTTGTGTTTTCAGGCTAAACAGATGTAGTCTGGTGTTGTACATTAAATGGACAATGGCTTGGGATCATCCTACCTTTTACTAAAGAGAATAGAGAAGGGAGTGGTTTCTTGTGTTGTATGGGGTAGTGGAATTAGATCTCACTGCTGGAAATGAAACCTGAAAACGGTAATGATAAATTTTCCTTCCCAGTCGGCATGAAGATGTATTGGAAGGAGACGTTGGGATATTATATGCTTGGGGATCCATAATAGATCCTGGACCTGGAAATGGTCATTTATTGTTGATTTAAGTGCATGTGTTATTGTTGATGGCCTGATAAACCCAACTGTGTTGGCTTGGATGATGATTGGTTGTTGATATAAGTGCATTGTGGATATAAGTGTATTGTTGATATAAGTGTAGGCGATTTGTTGACGGTCTGATAAACCCAACTATAGGTTGGATTGACTATGCTTGATATATATAAAAGGATGTTGTGAAGTATCCTGTGTGCTGACCAAACATCCAAGTCCATAGGAAATCCCAAGGCTTGCAAAGCGAAGCAGGAACCTGTGGACCAGAGAGGAAATGCACAATACATATAAGTATTGGATTATTTTGGAATTTCTTGCTTAAGAATATACATGTGTATATGATTTGGTTATGATGTTTAAAGATCTTGTGTAAGAGCTAAAAACCAATGAGAATAAACTAAACATGTGAATCTATTCAATGTTTGAATATAGGTATCGCTGGAAGCGAGGACTATGAGAGCATCCTAGGGGTGAAAGTGGACATGTGACTGTTCTGAAGAGCTCAGAATGAGCAGTAATGAAAAAGGTGCTAGTGAGACTGTGAAGGTCCTAGTAGCTGAGAAAAACCATGTGGGGAGGCTCCATGGTTGAGAGGTCTGAGATAGATCGGAGACACTAAGTGTCATGACCAAGAGGGATTGGTCCAGCATTCACGGTGAAGTGAAAGAGGCTGAGAGCATGAAAACCACAGCGGTGGTGTGGGTTCCAGGTTGGAACAAGACAAAGAGGGAAAAAAAAACTCTTGCTGATCTCTCTTTCCTTTTATATATATATATATATATACTTATGCATTGTGAAAACAAAAGATTGTTGAATGCATGTATGACTGAAAAATAGAGTGTATGTATTTGCTTGAAGTAAATTGTGAATGCTGGAATAGTTAATTCCCTGCCCAAGAATGGACATGAATGAGCTCATGTGCCTATTGGGAAGGCATGAAAAATATGAAAGTCTCCTTGATGAGGCTTGGACTGTCATGCCAATTGGGCAATTAATTGACTTATTTTAATGCCTATATTATTCTTGCTCTAACAGAATTTCAATGATGCATTTCACAGGTGAGAAAGGTGAAATATAGTGGTGCACATTGATCATGGTAGTAGACCAAAAGCTGCTGGACTTGGATGGAAGTCTCCTTCAAACGATTGCCAAGACCCAAGAGAATCTTGGAGAGATTCTCAAGAGACAGAAAACGCAAAATGAGATGAAACACCAGATTTTGCAAGACTCTATTGGTTTGCAAAAGGAGGTAAAAAGCCTTCTGGGAGCAATCCGTAAAGGAAAGGAAAGTGGATCAATGATGGGACATTCTTCCAAGCGATCCATTAAGAAATGTTCCAGGCATGAAGACTCAAAGGAAATTGAGCAGGTAAAGATGAAGCAGCCAACAAAATGTTGGAAATGCGAAGCACATCATTTACGCCGAGACTACCCTACGAAGGAACATAAAGAGGGTAGTAGCCAGAAAGTTCCTTGATTTGGGGATGAGACGAAAGTAGAGAACCAGCAGGAGAAGATCATGGAAGCTGAGGGGCTTGGTCCTGAAAGTTCAAAGTAAACAATTGAACATGGGACAGATCTGCAAAATTTTGAGATTTTGAATGTGCAAATGGTATATGCATTCCTACGTATTGGAACACCGAGGATGGTGTTATTCCAAGGGGGAGGGGATTGTAATGCCCTGGTTTTGAGCCCGTTTGCACTAAAAGGTACATGATGTATATTTTGCAATTAATCGTGGTGTGGAGCTAAAGGAAAAAGCCCCACCATCGATTTGGTTGTGTATGTTTCGGCAATAGAGATCGTTGTCGATGGTATATCATGTTATTTGGCACATTAGAGTTTTGGCATCATGTAAATATGCACATTAATTAAAATAAACCTACATCCAGCTATGACGGTGCAACATTAAATGAAAAGGGCATGGTTCCTAAGGTTAAGGGGGGGAATTGTCTAACCCATGGGAGGCATTGGGAGTTTGCCATGTGTCGACCACCCATTAAACTTCTGCTGTTCGATTAGTTGGGATCAATTATGGCTGGGGAGTGGTGGGTGGTAGGACTGCTAATCTTTGCCCCACGTACACTCCACTAGCGGGCTAGGTCTTCTCACGCAAAGGGCAGGGGGACGGTCACCACTCTCTCCACTCTTCCACTCGTGGTTTTGTCTTGACCATCTCATGCAGGTAGGGGTCTGCTCTGTTCACCTTCTAATGTGCAGGAAGTTCGAATGGTCTTCCTCACACAGAGGGGAGATAAAATGGATCCACGATTTTGTGTGTGGGGGTTTGCTCTCCCTTCTCTCACCGATTGCTAGTCTGTGGATTTGTTCTTCCTCTCGTTCACACAGGGGATTGTTTTCCATTTTCCCATTATCAGAATGTGTAAACCATTCATTCCCAGAGGCTGTGTGTATGTGTGTTACTCTCACAGATTTTTGGTCTGCGTACCTATTTTTCCCTTGTCTAGGATTGAGAATCGGACTTCTCTCCTGTTTTCGGGCTGTGTAATGTTTCCATGGCTTAGCCGTGAGATTGGTTGCTGTTCTTCCCCTGAAACTGTGGCTTGTTGTGGCTTTCCCCCATGTTGTTCATTTTTGTGAATGCAATCACCTTTTGGGTGCCGCTGATTTGTTTTGGCCACGCTAGGGCCAAGAACAACTCTGAATCGTCTTGTCTAACCCGAGTTGTGTTCACCCTTTCATTTGGGGTTGTCACCCTATTGTCTTTATCTTCTTTAGAGAGCTGTGAACTGCTTGTTTTACTACGGGTATGCAGTGGTTGGTCTTCGGACTGTTTAGAGTGGGATTAGAGGCTAGGTATGCTTAAGAAACCTGGTGTTTGGGAGCCACTCAGACAGAGTTCGATTGCTGGATTTCTTCTCCACAACCCTTGAAGAGCATTGGGAAGGGAAGTCAGGGCCTGAGGGACTGGGAAGCAGAGAAAGGACTGATCCCTAGTGTTGGGTGTGTGGATGTATTAGAAGTCAGGTTAGCTCTGGTTTAGGTGTCCTTAGCTCTCCATTAAGACCACCAGCTTAGCATTTAGCCTTTCCTAGCTTCTTGACGGCCTGATAAACCCTACTATGTGGGATTGACTGATTTGTGTACCTTGGCTATGTGTAAGCCGGATTTGACCCTTATTCCTTGAGGAATCATGCCCAGCTCGGGGGTGGCAGTGTTGCTGAGAGATTGGTGAGCACGCTGGCCTACGGGATCTACGGGATTTTCTAATACTCATATCGCTTAATTGGGTGATGAATTGATTGAACAATTGATTGAAGCCCTCTTGCTTACCTCTAGTCACGAACGATTGTGCCATGAAGGATGTGTAGAACAAATTGTAGTTTCCGTCATCTCGAACAACGCAATTGTTGTACAAGCAAGATTTTATGCATCCTATAAGAAACATTTGTTTCAGACTTTTCTCTTGGAGAGCATCTGCAAGGATTCTTTACCTGGGGAAATATGGGTGTTCCTGCATTTTATAAATGGTTGGTTGATAAATATGCTCTAATAGTAATGGACGTTACAGAGGAAAATCCCATCAAGATCAATGGTGTTACCATTCTAGTCGATACCAGCAAGTGTAACCCTAATAATATGGAGTTTGATAATCTTTATCTGGACATGAATGGGATTATTCATCCCTGCTTCCATCCCGAAGACCGGGTATGCATTTATTTATCAGATCTTGTGTATTTTTTACACATTAAAATTTTGGGACTGTAGAACTGAAAAGAGGGTAATCTAATGTTAAGAACGAATTTACGCAGTAGCTGTAAAGATGGTGAACTGCCAAAACTTTTTAACCGAAGAATAAATTTCAAGGAAGTGCTGCAAAGTTCAAACAAGGGTCGTTTCTCAAAACATTTTGATGCTAATTGGAATTTGAAGTTGATTAAATTAATTTTTTGATTTATTTTACATTGGTTCTGAGGTTGCTTCCACTGTAGCATATACATCCAACACATTCTTATGCCAATGGTTTCGCTTACCCCTTTTCCTCCTCTGTGGGATGGTGTTGTGACGGACCCTGGGTGTGTGTGATTGGTTGTGGGATGAAAATGCATGCTTGGCCAATGGGGGCGCATTCACAGAGTCAGCAGCCCACCTTCTGTGTTATCGGTTGGGAGATGAACATATGTGCTTGCTCAGGTCCCCTTCCTTCTCTGCTGCTCCTTGTCTTTGGGATGTGTTGTGTGGGACCTGGGTCTACATTTAACAGTGAGCAATAAATAGGGCATAATAAATCATTAGATATGGTGTCCTAGAGTAGTTTTCATTATTTTAAAATCTTATCTCCTCTCTAAGGAAAGATGTACTGTAAACCGGGTAGTTCTCAAAGAATATTGAATCTTATGAACTTCAATTCAAGTCTATTTTAGAGATACCCATCCAAAAGATTTGAATTGATGTCAACCTTGCAATTATATATCTATAATTTGGATAATATATTCCATCCATTTTGGTTCAAGGATGGAATTGGTTAAATAGATTCTTATTAGGATCAGAGTCGAATTCTTTTCCATTAAATTCTTCCATATTCCCCAATATTTAAGAGTTCTGTAATAAAAAGTATCAGAGGGACATAATAAAAAATGATGTAAGATACAAACTGATTGAGAATTGATTTAAATAAATGGAATCAGAGAAATTAGATCAGTTGTTTGGGATGGGGATAGAGGGATTTGAATCCTTAAATTCTAGAAAGCCAACATGTATAAGCTAACTTATTTTCCTCCTGTAATGTGCATTGTTGTTAACGTTGACATGTAGAATTGTATTCTCCAAAGTTGACTTGATAGTCTCTTTATAGTAGAGAAGTCATAATTGGATTACTAAATGTCAAATCATTGGACTCATTCATTAGAATAACTTCCATCGAGTCTTTGTGTCCTTAACCAAGAAGAAACAAAATGCATATTCAACCAAAATCTTGAAGCTTCAGGTGTGAAGTTCAACAAATATTATGAGTTGCTCATGATCGAATCATTGTGAGACTTTTCACCAAAATGTACTTAGCAAACGCATACTCTATAACTTGCGTTTTTTTTTATAATCTTCTTTCAGTAAAAACTCTGTTTTAAAACAACCATGCTTTTTCTTTTTTCTTTTAGCTTAAACCATAAACTCTTTTTAATTCGGTTTTCATTTAAAAAGTCATGCCTTTCTTTTATTTAATTGTAACATATTGTTTGAAAACAATCACGGTCTTTATTAAACTATAAATTTGTGATTTATAAAAAACTGTTTTCTATTCCTGTAGCTGCTCTATTTGTAATTCCTGTAGCTTAATCTTTTTAAAAACTAAGTTAATATCTTCTTCATAACACCTTCTGCGTTTCCATTCCTGTAGGTGTGTTTTTATAAAAGGACATACTCCATTTTTAAATAGCTCTAACAGTTCACCAACTCCTTAGTTTACAAAATCCTCTAGTTTATGTTCTTTTTAACATTTTAATATTGTTCAATATTAACAACCTGTCTTTTATTTCTGTAACATATCTTACCATCAATTATGCAGGCAAAACATAGCATACTCAAATCCTAGTGAGCTTCCTCAATGCTCCTGCAGTGATTACATAACCTCTGAGGACTTATTCTGAGTCATGGCGGGCATTTTCCTGAAACAGTGCAAATCTGACTGGGAAGCACTTTTGACAAATTAATATTTACTTCCTTAGCTTCTTCCAAGACAAAATGGAGACATGGTTAGATAGAAAAAATACCATGCTATAGTTTGATCATCTTGTGTAGGCATTTCCTTCCACATACAATTTATGGTAGGCATTTAAAAATGGATTTTCATCACTGCTTTTCAACACTGACAGTTTTGACAAACTCTGGTTTTTTACTGTGCCAGGAGGCGTTTTGGCAAGCTGATATCTTTTTCCTCAAGGAATATTTGAGAGATATTAAGACATATATGGATGCAACATAAAACATAATAGATCCCCATGTCTTCAAAACAATTTAATATTTCTCCTACAGGAAATGGCGGGCACTTTTCTGGAGCCATTTTTTCTTATTTTCATACAAAAAGGCAGTAAAACTGGTTTTAACCCTGTTTTGGAAATTATGTATTTTTATCCTCACACATTTTTAAAACAATATGAAACTATCATCCAGCTTCAACATTATTCTTTCATTTTATTTTTATCACGTTCCTAGACAAAATGGAGGGCATTTCCCTGAGGCACTTTATGCAGTTTTTGCTAGTATAAAAATAGTGCAGAACAGCCTGAAACCTTGTTTTTGCATGCCTATAACGTTTTCCTCAGACATGATCAATGAAAAATGAGACCATTTTTAGGTATAACACTAAAATTAGTTCAGGATGACCATGAGGGGTGGGCATTTTCATTCTCCTACAAATTATGGCGGGCATTTCTATATGGCAGTTTTCACTAAATTTCCTATACTTGGTCATTTTCCAGTTTTGCACAAAATTGTCATAACTTACCAGAATGATGTCAAATTGAAACCATGACTACCTAATGGCTCTAGGACACCATCATGAGTTTTTCAAGCCTCATCACACATGCCACATCATCACATATGCCATGTCATTGCTTCCTTTGACTTCCTTTGACTTCCTTTGACTTTTACTGAGTTTTGCCCTGCCATAATGTCTTGATTAGTCCTTGGTCATTACGGAACTCTTCTTGACATCAATGACTACTCTTGCCAACCTATATTACCAACATCAGATAGGTTTTAATTGTTTGATTACTTCTTTTAATCTTTTATGTTCATATGTGGAAATTTATTGGTAGCATAGAGAATCTTATTCAAATTTCACCTGTTATAGATGGTGTTGCACCAAGAGCTAAGATGAACCAGCAACGTTCTCGTCGTTTCAAGGCAGCCAGAGATGCAGCTGATTTGGTGAGTGTTAGGAAAAATGGTAATAATATTCAATAGAGAAGATGTTCATAAGCACAACTAAACATACTTTCAAGCCGAGAATGAGGTTTAATGTTTTTGCATGCACTTGTCAGGCGGATGAAGAGGAAAGATTAAGAAAATAGTTTGAGGAAGAAGGTAGGGTTTTAGCTCCTAAAGTGAAGTCTGAAGCATGTGACTCAAATATAATTACTCCCGGGACAGAATTTATGGTGACACTGTCAATTGCTCTTCAATATTACATACACATGAAATTAAACTATGATCCTGGCTGGTGAAATTTCAAGGGATGCCCTGATCACATTTTTGCCGCTGCACCATATCAGCATGAAAATCGGAAAAAAAAAAACTAACTGCTGATGCTTTTCTTGCCTTCTATTCCAGATATATGCTATTTTTTGTTGGATTATGTTTTGGTCTCTTCTTTTTCTCCTTCTTGTTACATGTATTTTAATTGTGTTTGATTGCAATTTTGAAGGTCATTCTCTTTGATGCAAGTGTTCCAGTGAAGGCGAGCACAAAATCATGACGTATATTCGCCTGCAAAGAAATCTTGCAGGGTTTCATCCTAATACAAGACATTGCTTATATGGGCTGGTAAGTGCTTCGTTGTTCAAGGAAAAGGAAATTATAATCACTACTGATATTCAAATATTGCTGTTGGTAAATGCCTTTCTCCCAATGGCTGCAGGATGCTGATATAATCATGTTAGCATTGTCTACTCATGAGGTGCACTTCTCAATTTTGAGAGAGGTTAGTGCTCCTGATTTATAGAGAACAGAGTGTAATAGAATTATTGGTATTATTCACCGTTGTGTAGTAGTTCAATATCATGATTATTTGCTTAGAATCAAGATCAAGATCCTTATTTTGATTTGATATGGGTTATGATGCATTGACATGCACAAGCAACCACTAGGTTTTGCTTTTAAGGATTTAATGAGTACATTTTTATCGCTATCTGATTTTTTTATTGCACTTTTGTGCATTACATATTGTAACATCCACCCATTCTCTTAGATCACGTTGCCTTGAAGCGGAAATGGTTCATACATTGTCAAAATCTTAGAAATAATTATTGCATCTTTCTATTGGGAAGAGGTTCTGGTAGTCCTATCTTCGAACTCGTGGGAAGTACTTTCAAATTTATATCACTCTTATTGATCTCTAGATATGTCTTATATGTTGATGACCTTAACCAAACCCAATAAACGTTTGAACGTTAACCCAATAAACTCCTGAACTGTTATACTCATCTATGTTCAAATTTCAATACTTAACCCCATTTCTAGTCTTTACTCTTGAGTGTTACCGAGAGACAAATACCAAAAACCATTGAGGGTAGGAGTTATGATTAGAAATGATACACATGCACCATATCCAAGCATGGTCAGTGACAAAATCATCCCCACAAAAGTAGAGACTCTCTTTTAACAGTTTGTCCTTTATGAAAAATAGAAATTAACGCTCATCCTTTGTTCAAGATGAAAATTTTAAATTTCCTGATAGGTTTGTATGACTGAAATGCATTCAGATCGCATTGTCATCTCCTTTACTATAGTCTTTGAAAATAGTGAGAGGAATATGATAACATTGCCTCTTTCCTTATATATGTAATTGTGCAGATTGTGGTCACGCCTGGACAACAAGACAAATGCTTCCTTTGTGGTTAGGTTGGTCATTTTGCAAATGCATGTGAATGATAGCCAAAAAGAAAGCAAGGAGATTTTGATGAGAAAGTTGGTGAACTGAATGTTAATCCTAAAAAGGCTTATCAGGTAAGTCGTATATAGGTATAATTTTTTATGTTAGGATTTTGGTTATGCATGCTTGAAGGTTTTTTATTTTTGTTAATGTTGTATGGTTGCATTAATACTAATAACGATCCCATTTAGGTCATGCTAATTAAAGCAAGTTTCAAGATTATTATAGATCATATGGATGTTTTACTATTATTTTTACATCTAACTTGTTTCTGATATCTCAAATATTTGGCAGTTCGTCAACATCTGGGTTTTACTGAATATTTAGAGTATGATATGAAGATTCCAAAACCTCCAATGGAGATTGGTTTTGAACGGGTTGTGGATGATTTTGTTTTCATCTGTTTCTTTGTTGGCAATGATTTCCTTCCACACATGCCTACATTGGAAATTCGTGAGATTTGTATGTAGAGATGTTACACCTCCTATATTCTATTTGAATTCCTTAAATAGTCATTGAATAAATATTATCTAAATTTACATTCTGTTCTGAAATTCATTTCAGTTGAAACGCTTGGAATATTTTTATGTCGAAGATGATTGTTGTTCTAACTTCTAAGCATCATTATCTCTAGTGTGTAGACAGTTTATTATAGATTTGTTTTTACAGCTCACATTCTCTATTTTGGTTCTGTGACAATATTCTCGTGGAAGATAATTTGTTGGTGGTTATTTTCTATTTTACAGGGTGCAATTAATTTGCTCATGGCTATATACAAGAAATACTTCAGTGCAATGGGTGGCTATTTGATAGATGCAAGCGAGGTATTATGACACTTATTGCATTTATTATATAATTTTTGTTGGCAAATATTATGTTGACCGAAGGACTTCACTATATGTTACTAGATACTGTGATATTTTCACTTTGGTCTTCTAAATCTTGCAATCTAAAGTTGTGTGGCCTTTGAAATTTTAATTATCACTTGAATCGCAAGATCTCATGTCCCTAGATTGATGGAAATGATACTGAGTTCATCTTGACCAACTTTATCCAATTGCTGGAATTAAAGCTGTATAATGTTTTCTCTTTCTGAAATTTCAAATGCACATGGATTTTTTCAAAGGCTATAGGACATCTCCTGTGTTTGAAATTATTGAACATTGAATGAAAGGGTGTTAAATGGTTTGGATACAGCTAGCATTTCCAGCTAAGCTGATATCACACTAAAATGTGGAACATTTTATCATGCAGGTAATATTGGATAGGGTGGAGCATTTTATTCAGGCTGTTGGAACATATGAGGAAAGGATTTTCCAAAAGCGAGCTCATATTCATGAGGTACACATTTAGTTTATATGAAATTATTTGTCAGTTGTACGTATTTGGTCCTTTTTTTGAAAAAAACACAGCTATACATTTTTTAACTATTCAATAACCCCCACTGAGGATAGCACCCTTCCATTGGGCCAAGCTATGAGCTTAAGAACGTTTTGAATAGGAACTCTATGCCATATGAAAAATGGAAAATGGGTTAATAGATATTTTTGTAGATAATTTTATTAGGAAATACATTAAGCCAAGGGAAATACTTTGTTAAAACTCTGGAAATATTAGGAAATACATGTATTTTACATGCTCGCACATATTTTACATGTATTTTTATATATGCATATCCAACCATATTGTATCCAATTTGTTCTCATATATGTACATATATCTATCTATATCCTGGTAACTTTAGCTTCTCACTGATAACTCGATGAATTATCATAGTTGACTTTTGTTAAGTATTTGATTACTAGCAATATATTAGGTTAGACTAACCTAAGCTTCTTGTTGGTTTTTATTAAACTTTATGCTCGTTTCCTTTATATCCAAATGAGGGCATAAAATATTCTCTATAGGATGAAATGATTGTTACTGCATTTGTTTTATGGGAATGACCCATCTCCTGAAGGATACAACCTGGAAAAGTTCCCAGAAAATGACAAGAAATGGACACCAACAAACTGTTCCTAGGGAGTTCTTGGAATGGTCAGTATTTTAGAAATGGTACTAGTATTTTCTCTAAACTTTATTTTTGATCCCTTTGATCCCTTCATCATAATGAGTACCATTATCCACTCGATGTAGTTCAACCACATTACTCTTTTGTACTCACCATTTTTTATGTTCAGGAAGATATTGTAGATTCTTAGTGTATGTTGTTTCCACTGAAAATTCCTTCCATAATACCTTCAACCCCCACCCCCCAACATATTTAGTGAGTGGTCTATTCCTTCCGCGCCTTACAAATATTTAAAGACATTGGAATTAAGTTTCCTTATAGCACTCATGCTATTTCCCAGATGCATTTCTGCAGTTAATTCTCAATTCTCATGCTT
>LPNX010530918.1:426661-437562 GCA_001517045.1 Pseudotsuga menziesii
GAGCACCTACCTTACAAGCAGGAGGTTGGTGGTTCGATTCCTCCATGCCCTAATGATATTATAATATTGGTTAAATACTAAAAATGACTAAATTAGTGACCAAAACATGAGAGATGTGAAACTAGGCATTAAAAAGGATCCAACACATGGCGCTAATGATGAATCAAAACATGGCGTTGATATGGTAGCAAAATAAGACGTTACTTTGGATGCAAAACATGGCGCTACATAGGAAGCAAAATATGGTGCAACAATAGAAGAAATATTTGGCATCATTTTGGTAGCAAAACATGATGCAAAAAAGGAAGCAAAAATTGGTGCAAATTTGGAAGCAAAAATTGGCACATATTTGGAAGTAAAACATGGTGCAAAATGGGATGCGAAAGTGGTAGCAAAAATGGATGCTAATTTGGATGCTAACATGGTGCTATTAAGGATGCAAATATGGCGCTAAAGGGGGTGTCATTTAAGAAGAAAAAGTGGACACTCGCTAGGAAGCAAAGAAGGATGTTATTTAGGAAGAAAACCTCGACGTTGTTTAGGAAGCAAAGTTGGGCGCTATTCTGGAAGCAAACCTTGACGTTGTTTAGGAAGCAAAGTTGGACGCTATTCTAGAAGCAAAAAAAGAGATGCTATTTTGGACGTCATAAAGGATGCTATTTAGGAAGAAAAAACAGACATTTTTTGGGACGCTTTAAGTTTTGTCCATGATGCGTCCCATTTAGCATCTAGTTTGACCACTCAATGTAAAAAAAATTACACTAAAAAGGGATGCTAAATGGGACGCTAATTCCAGGATTTGTTGTAGTGTGTAGAGAATATTACAATCCAGAATGAGCACCAAATAAGAATTCTTAGGCAGCAACCTAAAGGAGACTGCAATCTCCTATCCTTACCATGTCCTTCTACCATGACATGAGTAGAATAAACAATCTATAATGATCATCATATCACTGTCTCTCACAACTTTTACATGTATATTTGTCCCTACACCTAAATCACCTTATCAATACCGTTGTCATCCTATCAAAATCACTATCTCTATCATAATGCCCCAATCACTGTCTCTGTCAACTTGTACCTGTATAACTATCCATGCCACAATCATTGTATCTCTATCTCAATGTAACAATCACTACCTCTGTCACAATGCCAATGTCAATGTAACAATGCCATAATCATTGCCACACTATATAAAAAGATGTCACACTATATCAACCTGTACTGCATGCCTCAAATATATACCCATAAATAATCATCCATCAATTTCATTTGGATCCTCAGCTTTTACATCATAGACATTTCCAAAACAGTGAACATTCTAAGAGATGAGCCATATTCCATAACATAACCATGGACTATGCCCATATAATCACTATGATCTATACCAAGATCGTCATACAATGTGTGGAATCAAGAAGAAGTTGATCCCAAGGAATGTTATCTTACCTTGGACCTATGGATTACCAAAAATTCATAAAAGCATAGTACCTCTGAGACTTATTCTGAATATCATTGGCTCTCCAACCTATCTACTTGCCAATTTCTTAGCTAAGAAGCTTCTTCCTCTTGCTAGAAAAAATTCTTCCTTCGTCAAGAATTCTACTGCCTTTGTTGATTGGGCAAGAAACATTGAGGTTAATAAAGAAGAAATTTTGGTGAGATTTGACATTGTCTCATTGTACACGATGATTCCCATAGATGAGGCCATTGATGTCATCAAATACATTACAGATGCTGACATTGCCATTTTGGAAAGAACTTGTTTGAATTCTACTTATTTCTCTTATCATGGTAATATCTATGAGAAAATTCATGGTGTGGCTATGGGTTCTCCTTTGTCTCCTATTATTGCTAACATTTACATGGAGCATTTTGAAATGAAAGACATCAACTCTTTCCTTGTAACCCCGGATGAATGGAAAAGGTATGTCGATGACATTTTTCTAAATGGCACCATCGGATATAAAACTTGCATGAGTTCCTTGCTCACCTTTATATTTTATCCTAACATATAAAATTCACTATTGACATAGAAAAATATGGCAAAATTCCCTTTCTTGATGTTCTTCTCACCAAGAAAGAGGGCGTGGGGTTGGGATATCAAGGTTAGAGAAAGGACGCACACAGATAGATATATTCATGCAAATTCTCACCATCACCGTGCCCAAAATATTGGCGTCATTAGAAAGCTTCCTACAAGAGCGAAACTAATTTCAGATGTAAATCACCTCAAGAATGAATTAGATCACCTCAGAATGGTTTTTAAGAAGAATGCTTACCTTTATAAATAGATCAATAAATACAATCATTGCGAAAAATATTTTAATGTCCCCATGATTACCTTGATGTATATTAAATGAGCCACTATTAGTCTCACAAAAATATTGAAAAAAGAGGCATCACTGTTGCATTCCCCCCTCCCAGGAAATCTATCAGAAGGTTTGTTGATTCTACTAAATATGTGTTGAACCAGAGACAACACAAAGGAGTGTATGAGGTTCCTTGTTCATGTGGTAAGGTTTATATTGGAGAAACATGTCATTCTTTGAAAACCCGTATCAAGGAACATTTTCCTGATATTATCTATGGACGAATAAACAAGTATGCATTAGCGGAGAATCACATAATACTTCTCATCAAGTTTGCATTGAAAAAGCTTATCTTATTGCTAGGGAAGACAACTATAACAAGAGGAGGAAAAGAGAGGCTATAGAAATAGAAAAAATAGATAACAATTTAAATAAACACAACGGTTTAAAGTTAAGCAATACTTGGAAACCTTTGATTAATAAAATTAAAAGGAATTGGAAAAGATAGGTCAGTTCCAATTTCTTACTATTGCCCGACCATATATTTATTGATTAGAAGCCCTTTATCCTTCATTGCTTTCTCCTTATGAAATATGCCCTGACAGTGGACTCAATTATTTGGTAGTCTGAAATGCTGGTTTCAAAAAAAAATCACGTTGCTGCTTCTTCACATATTATTTCCCTATGATAATGAATTTGATTTCTAAAAAATTATTTACCAATAAAAAAATTTAAACTAGTTCTGAGAACATAAATATAGCCAGATGTGACTGGAAGTATATCTAAGAAGAGATCCATAAATCTATTAATTGAGTTCATATCTCGAAGAGTAACCAAAGGTATCCCCAAGGGTGGAAATGAGGTCCCCCCTTCAAATTATTCTAATCTCAAGAGACCTATATTCATTGATAAACTATATTTTGAGATTTCATCTGCATATTCTTTCAACTCTCTAAATGTATGCTTGTACTGGACTGAGAGAAATACTCTTTATTCTCCTTCAATTAATCTCTATCATACCCACCATACTATTTATCATCAATTATGAGTCTTTGAAAAACTACAAGTTTTGAATGCCACACCTATCTCTATGCTTAAGAAAATAAAACAGTCCATTGAATTCAGCGAAATTGTCTGTGCCAAGACCTAAACACCCCTTCCCCTGGAAAAAAATTATCTTTCGAAGGATATAACACAAAACCAAATCCACTAGTCTAATTGTTCTCTTGACTGAACTTGTTCAAAAAGGACCAAGGTGATATTCTGAAATGAGTAGAGGATCTATCCTTCTAATAGGCCTTGGAATAGTATGAGATCTAAAAAAGTGGAGGATAGAAAGGTCCTCTTATGTAACTTGTAAAGGACGCATTACATGTCCCTCAAAAATGAATTTGTTTCTTGCAATCCAGGTGCCCTAGGAAATTACCAATGGGAGAGTTCTGAGTGAAATTAGATCATGGGATGAAAATTACCTCCTAAAGAATGATTCCATAGAATGACCCATCTAGATATATGCTACCTTTAAAATCCTTTTAGTCTCTTTCCAAACTATCCCCGAAAATTGACAACTTACAATAATATAAGGCATTGTCTCTTTCGCCTCCTTACACATAAGGAATGTGCCTGGTTCCTTGAAGTTAAATTTATGCAACTTATCCCTTGTTAAAACATGATTTTCCAATATTATCTAGAAATGAAGAATGCTTTTGGGAGGGGATTTTATTTTCCAAAGGGTCTACCACCACCATTTGGGCTCCACTAGATTTAGAGAGAAGATTGATTCATAACCAAGATTGGTTGAGTAGGTTCCTCCTTCCATGTTAAATATCCATTTCAAAGCATATGCCTCACCAAGAAAATGATATGGAGCAGGCATAGCATAAGTCTATAATTCCCCTAGCTTTCTTTCCAAATATCCCTAAGTCCAATATCATATGTTGTTAACTAACCTTCATGCCATAATGTGGTATCTACTAGCTTGTCAATATTTTCCAATGTTACTTTCCATATAGAATGGAAATGCCTGACAACATCCATCGAGAGAAGGTTTCTACCCTAGATTCCCATAATAGCATCACATCCTACCCGAACAAATTTCCCATTACCAACCTTCCAAGCTAAAAAATGATCTACCATAGAGAAAGCATCTAGAGTATATTTACAGTAATTGGAGATTTTTTAACACTTTTTCTCTCTTCTCCTCACCTAATCAATCATAGAGTCTAGGTCTATGTATTTTGCAATAGTAATATCTCTCTATAAACTTTCTTTTGAGATAAAATTCCACAAATATTTTGCAGAAAGCACCTTATTGAAGTGGGATATATTCTTCATCCACCAACCTCCTGAATGTTTTGGGGGAACTAAATATTTCCACCTAACTAGATGAAAACCATGATGGTCCTTATTGTTTTTCCATAGAAATTTGAAACATAATTTGTGGATGGAGTTTAAGGTATATTTTGTAATAGAATCCAACAAGTCCCAACAAACTAGAAAGATTTCAAAACCACTTTAATCAACACCAATTTTCATCCTCTTAAAAGCCACTTATTGCACCACATGTTGATTTTGGCTTCAACCTTGGCAATCAACCACATCCAATATTCCTTACCATACATGTTAGGTTTGAGGAAGAAACCTAAGTGTGGAACGTCGTCTTCCATCTTATTACATTCATACGGAAAACAACCTCCCCAAAACTCTCTATGTTCCAACTAGTTATGAAGGATATTGTTGATCCTAGATTTGCTATCATTTTTGGCAGTTAAATTATTCATTTAAACACATATTTTATTATCTCTTGTATATTTTATGACACACAGATCATTATTCAGCCTCGGGTATGAGTGTATTTAAGGTTTATATGAAATATTTTTATTTATCATTTTTTATGGTTTTATTAATTAAAAATAACATTATTAAAGTGCATTTGATATATTAACTAATTTATATATTTGTTTGCAGACTTTATAACCTTTTTGGGCTAAATTAATAAATAGAACGCATTCAGCCTACCTTTCGCACAGCATGTCCAGCTCGTCATCCATTCCATTGCATGAAACTTGCTAGTGGTTTGGTAGATGTTGAAATGTGTTGTTGTAGACTGCAGCCCTGAAGCGCACCAGCAAACAGACACTCTATTTTCCCTAGATCGACACGTAGCATATCCATCTCACGGCCCAGCCTCCCATTCAGCTCTCCATCCAGATCGCTCATTAGACTGCACGCTACTTATAATTAATTCCAGGAATTTAAAACGTGAAACAACTGCAAACGAGCCGTTATCCATGGGTCTGGGTGATGAAACTATGTTCTAGCTATTTGCCAGCCTACATTCTCCTTTTCTCCCCACCACATCAACCATCCACACATTGGATTAATGCATTCAACCCACGCTCTAGAAGATTCACCACTACGCTCTCCTCTGTCCACCATTAGTCACCTGCTGTGCTCAGGAAGGACCCTGTGCGCCACATCTGCAGATCGTTCACGTTGAAGAGAAGCCTGTGTGCCACATCTGAAGACTGTTCATGCTGAAGAAGGGAGATGCCTGCATGTTGGCATGTGATCAGTTAAACGCCTTTAAGATCGACTAAATTTAGAGAGCAGTCACCTCACGGGGACTTCACTTAGTGAACATCTCACATAGCACATGCGATCGTGGGATATTAAAGAATACCCTTAATTTCCAGAGATATTGACCCAAACTATTTTTGTTGAAACCCCCTCCTATTACTTAAAACCTCCTCCCCACCCCTTTTTATACCTCAATCCTTATAAACCACCCTACCCACCCCCACCTTAAACCCCTCTTCCCCCCAATAACTGCAATATATTGGTTCAATTTTTAATAATTTTAAAACCCACAATATGAACTAATGTGATAGGATATTGGTCAACAAGTGAAGCCCCCATGAGAGCATTCGACCACTAAAGGGTCGACTTGCTCATCCCTATAAATCATTATATATAGCAGCCTCTGTGAGAGAGCTAGAGTTAGCTAGAAAAATCAGTCAGTTAGCAGAGTTAGGAGAAGAGTTCTTGCTGTGATTTACTCTTGAACATTGTATTTATGTTCCACCATCTAAATAAAGAGTTGTATGTGTTGTTGTTGAAGATTGCGTTTAAGTAGAAGTTAGCCAAGCATCACCCCTAATTGCTGATAGGGCCCCTCATCAACCAGAGGTTTCTTTTCTTGTTTATTTCTTTCATTTTTTGTTGTAGCTAGTTTAATTCATAGTTTGTTTTATTATTTTTGTAATGCAATTTGATTTCTGAATTAGATAGTTAAATGTGTGCATAGTTTGTTTCCAGCTTTGCTTTCAGTCATTTCATTTTCAGTCTATTGTTTAGTTTATTTGCAAGTTAGATAAAATAGATTGTTGTTTATCAAGTCAAGTAAATTTAATTCTCTCTATTTCATTTCTGTTTTAATTATCAGTTTATGCAATTTACATTTCAGCTTATTAATATGCAATGGTTTCTTTATGCTTCTGTTTATGAATTTGCTTAAGTTTATTTTGCTGTTAGATTTTCTTAGTAAGTAGGTTTGTTTATTGCCTCAATGCATTAGAATTACATTTGCATTGCTTTAGCTGAAGATTAGTTCATTTAGGTTAGTTTTTACCATTTTAACTGTGCAGCCTGTCATTCGGATAGCCTGTTCAGTTTGTTATTCAGCCACCCCTTTCAGACCCACAGTTCAGTCTGTCATTCAACCCTTAATTATGTTTTTAGTGTTTTTAATGTATTTTGAGATTGTTTTTAGTTCTATTTTGTTAATGTATGAATTATGTTTTGACTGTCATATTTAGATGTTAGTTTTATTTAACAATAAAGTTAAAGTCTAATTGTTTTAGGTTATTTATTAAAGTTTTATTATTTTCCTTATTTCTTTTTGCCTTGAATGTGTGTTAAGTTGTTTTTGTTTCTTGAATACTATTTCTGATTTTGTTTTACCATTGTATTGTTTTGTATTTATGCATTTTAGATTGATTTATTTGTTTGCATGTGAGATTTAGCGTTACATGTGTTTTCTTTAGTATGTTTTTAGGTTGTCTATTTTATGTTGTGTTATTGTTGAAAGAACTTGTAGGACAAAACTTAAATATATTTCTTTTATTAAGTTTTCTACTTGCTTCTTTTATCAAGTTTTCTTTATTAAGTTTTCTACTTGCTTCTTTTATTAAGTTTTCTAGTTGCTTATAAGTTAAATCTTCCTTGTACCCTAGTTTTCCATTTGAATAGTTAATTGTTGATTGTATTAAAGTTTATTATCAATTATTTAGTTTATTATTCTGTCTCAGTTTAATTACTTTAATAATTGCATTTTTAGGAGTTTGACTCGATTTTTCATTTTGAAAGATCTTTTGATCTTTTGTTTGTTAAAATATTTACACGTACGACACCCTCTACCTTCGCATATATTTTGTGTCAACTCTAAGCTTACCAACCCTGGTTGATAATTAAAGAATAGGTGGATTAATTGAGACATTATAAAACACCCAACATTTTTGGAGCCGTTGCCGAGGAGTTGTTCTGTAAGGTAGAATAGAATTCTTTATGAAGTTTAGTAATAGGTTGGTAGTGGGGGAGCGGTAAGACAAGAGGTAAGAACCTGCGCATCTGTTATAATGGGCGCCCCCAAATCCAACATACAGTAGTAGCATAGGTTTTATTTAGTTTAAAAGTCTTTCATGAGTAGAATTAGAGATCCTCAGGGTAGATTTGTTAAGACCAAAAAAGTTATTGAAGTCTCTACTAACTACCGTAGGGGATGCAATTCCCCAACTACTAACTCACAAGAAAGGTATCAAAAGACACCTATAAAAAGTATTTATACCCCGAAACCTAAGGAAACTCCCTTAGAAGATCTTACTGGAGAAGCCATAGAAGGGGAAGGAACCTTGGCAGAAGATCCTAAGGACCCCATTCCCGAGGAATTTCAAGTGGATCAACCATTAGAAACCTCCAACCCTCCACTAGTTTTGAATCCAATTAACACAACTTTGTCACTAGTAGGAGATCCAAATTTCCTTGACTTTGTTGATCCTGCTCAGGTAAAATATCTCTTTGGACCTCAATAGATCCAATTATCTCACAAATTGAAACTTCTACCATAGAACTTACTATCCCTCTGGGATTCCATAAAAACACGGTTGATCAGAGGAATATCTCTCCCGAAAAAGAACGTTGGGATGCTCCATTATCACCTCGAAAGGAGCCTCCTAAATATATTCATGTTAAGAATCCAACTTATATGGGGAGATGGGGAGAAAATGAAGTCCATGATGAAGTTATAAATTAAGAAGGAGAAGGGGAAAATCGAACTGAGGCTACCTTTTGGTTCCCTATCTTAGATACAATGTAGGATGCAACTATGAAAAACATCCCTCCTTTCTCCTTACCTACTTTCTATGGAAAAAGTAATGAGGATCTGGACTCATTTTTGTTCGAGTTTGATATCCTTTGTAGGAGTTACAATTATCTACAAGATGCTCACAAACTAAAACACTTTCCCACTACACTAAAGGATTCTTCCTTGAGATGGTTCATGGGATTAGGAGAATCTACTATCAGGACTTGGGATGACATGAAAACCTCATTCTAGCAAAAATATCAAGAATAATGCAAACCTAAGGACTCTCGACATGACATATTCAAGATACAACTACTTGAAGATGAGATCCTGGAGGACTATCTTGAGAGGTTCATTTATACATTACATAAGTCTAAATATAATGAACTCCAAGAAGATGTAGTGCATATACTTTTCCTAAAGGGGATCTCTGAGGACTTGCTAGAAAGTCTTAATCTCATGGTAGCTGGCGATATTTCTCATTAAACGTTTGCACAGATCGGTGAGATGTGTAAAAATTATTCTAGGAGTAGGGGGGAAGTTACAAAAAAATTTCGAGAGCCTTTTAGTATAAATATAAGAGGAAATGTTCCTAGTTCAGGAGGAATTACAAGAGTAGAGATAGGAAACTTGTTGGAGAATTTTAAGACTGATATCTTAGGAGTAATGGGTTCTCAACTAGATGCTTTACAAGCCAAGAAGAGTCAGGATGAAGAATGAGCAGCAATGAGTATCTTTTTTCCAAGATGCAGAACTAAACATCCCCAAAGGGAATGTCCACTAAACAACATGTATGTATGTCACATCTGTACAGAAGAGCATCCAATAGATAATTTCCCATCCTTTCCTAGATTGCAAGTTGTCTATAAGAGTGGGGATGTAGCTGAAACATCTAGGAGGCCTCCTTCGCAACTTATAGATCAACCAACATATCAAAAATTGCTACCACAACCTCCACTCTATTATCCTCCGTATCAACCACCTCAACAATGGAACAATTCCAGCTGGAAGAATTGGTCACCTCAGTGTCCTCCTCCTCAATTTCCACAACAGGAATATTGGTCACAAGGATGGAGAGGACAACCATATCCTCATCCACAACCTGTCCATGCACCTAATCATCCTTATCCTCAGAATCAAACCAATTTCTAGCAAATGCCGTCTGGATTTGTACCTCCAGTTCCTTTTATCACAGAACAACCTCATCACTTTCAGAATGCAAATCCTCGTTAATCGACATTATTACCTACACAAGCGATACCTAACCCTAATAATAAACCAACTCAAGCTCTTAACAACATTGAGTTGCAAACTCTTCCATCATACCTTATTTCGACTATACTTGTACATGAAATTCAATTATGATTGGGAAGAGTTGTGAATAATAAACCCAAGTCATCAGTCATAATTTAGGAACCAAATCAAGAAGAAGAAGATTCGAGTGAACCCGTGAATGATTCTATTTTGGAGGATGTGAACATTCCAAAGGTTCCAATACACACCCATCCTCCATAAGAAACTATTCAGTAGCAAATAATTCCTCCATTTCCAGAGAGACACATAGTAGAAAAACCTGTAGTTCATCTGGAGTATAACATTTTGAATGAATTAAAGAACATCTATATTAAAATCCCTTTATTACAAGCTATTAAATATATACCCATCTATAGTAAGGTAATAAAGGAGCTAGGTATTAAATGACCAGGAAAGAAGCAAAAGGACCCTCTTACAATTCATGTTATAGGATAAATGTCTGGATGTATGATAGGTCAGTCCCGGATTGCAAAATATACAAATCCAGGAGCCCTAGTAGTGACTGTAATTATAAACAACACCACCATAGAAAATACATTAATCGATTTAGGATCCGATATTAACATGATGACCACCACAGTTTTAGAAGTTTTACAGTTAGGACAATTTCTCATACCTACTCCTTCCATCCTAGAACTAGCAGATCGCACTACGGTAAAACCCACTGGAGTCCTGGATGACATTGTTGTATCAGTAGCTTCATGGGAATACCCTATCGACTTTATGGTCGTAGAATCAAAGGACCCTTCTAAAGGACATCCTATTATTCTGGGAAGACCATGGTTAGCTACTGCAAATACTTTTATAGGGTGTAGGGATGGAGAGATGACTATTTCCAATGGGTTGTCCACACAAAGACTTATTTTATACCCTCCAGCACAACCAATAACTGAAAACTCATGGTGGTTAAATTG
>LPNX010530918.1:437630-491196 GCA_001517045.1 Pseudotsuga menziesii
ATACTTTGATGATCTCTCCCTTCCTAGTGATTTCTCTTGGGTACTTCAGGAGCAGACCAATGAGAATGTATTAAACCAATTTGTTTCTTCAACAACCTCTACAGATTTCCCTCAGTCCTTTGCTCAACTCGATCAGATTTTTGGAGATGAGTTTCAAGAGAATATGGCTCTTTCTATGTTTATAGAAAAACCTTGTGTCTTCACAATTGAAGAGAATACATGACCATATACCATACCTTTTGAGTTTGGCCCTGACAAAATTTTACAGATAAACACCGTATTAAGTGAAAACCAACAAGCACAACTGCTTAAAGTTCTTAAAAAACAAGTTGGAGCATTTGCATGGGAATACACCGATATGAAGGGTATACACCCTGATACCTGTATTCACCATATTTATATGGATCCAAGCATGTCACCTGTAAGGAAATCACAGAGGAGGATGAATCCTACTCTAAAGGATATAGTAAAAGAAGAATTACAAAAACTCCTCACTGCTAGTTTCATTTATCCTATTTCCAACAGTAAATTGGTATCTCCTTTAGTAGTAGTTCCAAAGAAAGTCATAGGGAAATGGCATATTTGTGTTGATTTTAGAGAGCTAAACAAAGCTACACTTAAAGACTAATTTCCTTTACCCTTTATCGATCAAGTATTAGATACTCTGTCAGGTAAACAATAATTTTCCTTTCTTGATGGGTATAGTGGTTACAACTAGATTTTAATAGCGCCGGAAGATAAAGACAAGACCACTTTTACATGCCCTTAGGGAACATATGCTTATCAAGTTTTTCCATTTGGCTTATGTAATACGCCTGCCACCTTCCAACGAGCAGTATTAGGAATATTTTCTGATCTTATACATGATTGTGTGGAGGTATACATGGATGACTTTACGGCCTATGGTAATACTTTTCAAGAAGCCCTTGACAACCTCGAGAAGGGCTTGATCCAATGTCAAGAAATGAATCTATCTCTCAGTCACAAAAAAAGTAGAATGTTACTGACAGAAGGTATATTTTTGGGACACCATGTTTCTTCCCAAGGAATTAAGGTAGACCCTGCAAAGATCAAAGTAATTGTTGGCCTTCCCTCTCCCAAAACTCAGAAAGAGGTAGGAAGCTTTCTTGGTCATGTAGGCTATTTTCGCCGCTTTATTGAAAATTTCACTAAAATATCTGCACAAATGTTTAAGTTACTTATAAAGGACTCAGAATTCCAATGGATAGAATCTTGTCAAAATGCTTTTGAAATCCCTAAAGCTAAACTATCAGTGGCACCAATACTTAGGGGTCCTGATTGGTCCCCCCCTTTTCACATATCTACCGATGCCTATGATATGGCCACAGGAGGAGTCCTTGGCCAAAAATTAGGACAAGCACCTTATGCCATCTATTTTATTAGCAAAAATTTGACCCCTGCCGAATTAAATTATACTGTTACAAAAAAAAAAATTTGGCAGTAGTTTATTCTATTAATAAATTTCAACATTATATCACAGGATATGAAGTTTTTGTGCATACCGATCACTCCGCCATTATATTTCTAATGAATAAAGCAATTACTAATGGTAGAGTGAACCAGTGGCTTCTTTTATTGCAAGAATTTAACATTACCATCATTGACCTACCTGGTAAAGAAAATCTCGTAGCAGATTTCCTTTCCCGTATTCAACATGAAGACAGTACTAAACCAGTTGACGACACTTTTCCTGATGAACATCTATTTGCTGTATCTGTACAAACTCCTTGGTTCGTAGATATTTCCAATTATTTAGCAACTGGGAAAATACCAAACCATTTGTCCCCACATGAGAAGCGTCGTATTATAGTTCAGAGTTCTAATTATTCTTGGGTTGATAATGATCTCTTCCGCACTGGTCCAGATCTTATTATTCGATGTAATATACCCGATTTTGACCCCACTTGCATTAAAAGATACATGATGTGTATATTGTAATTAATCGTGGTGTGGAGCTAAAGGCAAAAGCCCCACCATCGATTTGGTTGTGTTATGTTTCGGCAATTGGGATCGTCACCAATGGTATATCATGCTATCTGGCACATAATAGTTTTGGTATCATGTAAATATGCACATTAATTAAAATGAACCTACAACCAGCTACGATGGTCCAATGTTAATGAAAAGGGCATGATTTCCTAAGGTTAAGGGGGGGGGGATTGTATAACTCATGGGAGCCATTGGGATATTGCCATGTGTCGACCACCCATTTAAAAACTCATGTTGTTAGTTGGGAGTAGTTATGGCTGGGAAGTGGTGGGTGGTAGGACTGCCAGTCCTTGCCCCACGTACACTCCACCAGCAGGCTCGCTCTTCTCACGTGGAGGGAGGGGGATGGTCACCATTCTCTCCACTCTTCCACTCATAGTTTCATCTTGTTCATCTCACGCAGGTAGTCGAAGGGTCTGCTCTCAACCTTTGGCTGATTGTGGTCTGTTCAAGTTTTTCCCTTCATGCAGGGAGTATTGTTTTCACCTCACACGCAGGTCGGGGGTTTTTTCTCCTGCGGCGACCTTGAAGAGCGGACTAAGAGGCACGATTTCAGCTGTGTAAGGTTTCCCCTGTCGATTTGCGGTCTGCGTATGTGTTTACCCTGTCAATGCTGGGAGTTTGGCTTCTCTCCCATTTGTGGACTGTGTAATGCCGTCATGGTTTCATTGTGAGATTGGGGCTGTTGTTATTCCCCTGGTTTGGGTTGCTGTGCATGTGCAATTACCTTTTGGGGTTGCTGCTAAGTTTTTTTAGCCACGCTAGGGCCAATAAAAACTATGAGTTGCCTTGCTTGGCTTGAGCTGCATTCACCATTTTGGGTTGTCACCATGTTTCCTTTGGTTTTCTTCACAGAGCTGTGAACTGATTGTTTTACTGCGGGTATGCAGTGGTTGGTCTTTGGACTATTTGGAGTGGGATTGAAGGCTAGGTATGCTTGAGAAACCTAGGTTTGGGATCCACATAGAGAGAGTTAGATGGTTGGATTTCTCCACCACAACCCCAGAAGAGCACTGGAAAGGGAAGTCAGGGCATGAGGGACTGTGTAGCAGAGAAAGGACTGATTCCTGGTGTTGGGTGTGTGTGGGTGTCCTCAAAGTCAAGATAGCTTTGGTGTAGGCATCCTTAGTTCTTCTATGAGCTCACCAGCTTAACATTCAGCCTTTCCTAGCTCCTTGACGGCCTGATAAACCCAACTATGTTGACTTGGCTATTTTGTGTAACCTTGGCTATGTGTAAGCCTGCTTTGACCCTTATTCCTTGGTAAATCATGCCCAACTCAGGGGTGGCAGTGTTGCTGAGAGATTGATGAGCATGTAGGCCTATGGTTGGGTGGAACGTTGCAGCGACGTAGCTGGTTGTGGAACAAGATATTTATAAGATAAGCGTTCTTGACCATTTCGTCTCTGCAGTTATATTTATTGTTAATGAATAATGATGAACATGTTGATGCCTAAATGAATGTACGTGGTTCTGCTGTGCATATGAATGACCAGACATCTTAGTATGTTTTATTTTTGAGCATTTAATTTCAACATGATATGCATTTTCTTGTTCATGGGGCTAGTTGCCCGGACATTTGATGGATCGGTAGCATCCTCTTCGCTGGTCAGAGGGTCGAGGATGTTATAGTGTGGTATCAGAGCTATAGGTTGCAGCATGGGCCTGAATAGGCCGTGAATAGGCCGTGAATATGCAGTGATAGAGCCATCATTGCAGCATTTGGGCCTCATAGGGCCATGAAAGATCAGCTAGCAGAGGCAGGTTTCCTTCTGCCCAACAGAGATCAGAAATTATGATAGAAATTTTTTTGTAAAAAAATTTTGTTGAAAAATTTCTAAGTGACAGACCGTCAGCACATCGGAAGACTTAGTGGGAAGCTCTTCTGATGCAGCAGACAGATTAGTCTAACGATCGTCCGATACAGACCCCAGTGATGGAAAATACTAGTTAATTTGATCAATGAAATTTAGAAGTTTGAGCTGATACGTCAATGAAAATTAGTGGAAGTTGGAAGCCACAAATTCGGTGGAGAACAGCCAAAGACCACCGAAATGCCGACCCTTTTTAGTTGAAAGACGATCCAAAATAGGCCATCGGTGATCAGCGAAGTTTAATTGTTTGACTTGGCGACAATTAGCTGATCGCGCAGCAGACACGGAGCCTAGAGGAAAAAATTTCTAAGTGTTGAAAAATTTTGGAATTTGGCGAAGTTCAGAAGTTGTTGACGATCGATGAAAGATAGATGACGAGATCGCCGATACGATGGCTCTGTAGGGCTAAGGATCACCAAAACGTCGGCGGTAGAAAGGAGAAGGTTAGTTGCTTGGATTGCCAACGCATCGACGAAGTTTAGAAGATCAGATCGCCGAACGTCTCCGAAGTTTAGTTGATGGCGCAGTCGATGAAGCGGCAACCGTCGGCAGAAGATAAAGGAAGTTTAGCCAAAAAGTAGACGATGAAGACGCCGCAATGTAACACCCCAGTTTTGACCCTGTTTGCATTAATTATACATGGTACATATATTGTAAATAATCATGGTGTGGAGCTAAAGGCAAAGGCCCCACCATGGATTTGGTTATGTTATGTTTTAGATGGAAATTGTCACCGATGGTATATCGGGACATGTGGCATACATATTAAGTTGTGGCATCATGTAATTATGCATCTTTAATTAAATAACCCAGCCAACTATGTTCACTACAACCAAATTGAGAAGGGGCATGATTCCTAAGGATAAGGAGGGGGAATGCTGAACCTTGAGCCATGGGGGAAAATCCATGTGTCACCACCACCTTAATTATTCTATTGTTAGTTGGGGCCGCTATTTTTCTGGCAGGAAAACCACTACGCCCACACACCTGCACTCCCTCCACAATGTGATCTAGATTGTTGATCATTCTATCCACTCTCCCCACCACCGATTGCTAATTTTTCCTCATCCAGAGCGGATTTAAAAGGGATTACAATCCTTGTGTGGGGGTTTTCCTTTTCCTCCCTCACACCGTTTGCCAGTCTATGGTTGTTTTCTTTTTCCATACATGTAGGAGATCGTTTTCTCATTCACCATTGTTAGACTGTGTAACTCTCTATTATTCCATCGTTGAATCGTGACCGTGATATCATCCATAGTTGTGTTGGATGCATCTTTCTCCCTAATGTAGAGATTGGGAGTCTGTTCCTTTCCCATTTTCGGTCTGGGTAAGTCTCTAGTGATTGCAGTGGGGATTGTGTGCTGTGGGCTCATGGTTGTTCATGGGCTGTTGTTTGCCACGATTGCTGGACTGTGTATTTCTCATGTGATTTGGCTACTGTAGATTGGCGTGGAATCGTTTTGGTCAGAATAGGGCCAAGAATGATCGAGGGAGTTGTTTTCCCTTGTTAAAGCTTGAATAGTTGTTTTGCTGCATGCATGCAGTGGTTTTGTATTCGAACTACATTGGAGTGGTGAATGAGGACCTGATGTGCTTGATAAACCTAGTGGTTTGGGAACCACACAGATAGAGCTAGTGGCTGGCTTTCTTCTCCACAACCCCTGAATAGCACTGGAAGGGAGATCAGGGTCTAAGGGACTGCGTTGTAGAGAAACGACTGATTTCCTTGTGTTGGGTGTGTGTGGGTGTCCTAGAATCTAGGCTGGTTCTAGTGTAGGTGTCCTTGGCTCTTCAATGAGTTCACCGGCTTAGTATTTAGCCTTTCCTAGCTCCTGGACGGCCTGATAAACCCAACTTTGTTGGCTTGGATGATCTGTTGTTCGCCTGATAAACCCAACTGTGTTGGCTTGGCTGAACTGGGTACCCTTGTGGTGTTGATATCCTTTTCTATGTGTAAGCGTATTAGTTCCTTATTCCTTGGGGAATCATTCCCAGCTTGGGGGTGTCAGCATTGCTGAGAGACTAAAGAGCACATGTGCCTATGGTTGGGTGGAACGTTGCAGCGATGTAGATGGTTACGGGACACGTTCTTATTAAGATAAGTATTCTTACCTGACTTGTGTTTGCAATCGTATTTAACATTGATGAATGATAATGTACATAATCAATGCTGAATTGTATATGAATGCATGTTGCTTTGCTTCCGCTATGTATATGAATGATTAGTCCATCGTAGTATGTTTTATGTTTTAAGTAATATCGTTACAGCATTACATGTATGTGTGTTCATGTTCATGGGGTTATATGCCCGGATGATTGATGTATGGTAGCATCCTCTTCGTCAGTCGGAGGGTCAGGGACGTTACATGCAATGTTGGCGGAAATTAGATGATAAGGGCGCCGACGCAGTGGAGAAAAGAGAATTTTCAGAAAATTCTCTAAGTATGGGAATCGTCAGCGAAAATTAGTAGCTGGAACCACCAAAACGTCAGTGGAGATCCCATGAAGACCACCGAAACGTCGGCTCACCTAGTTGGGACCATCGGCGAAATTTAGAGGTTTGGATCGCCGATGTGGCAGAAAAAGTTTGTTGTTTGAGCCGCCAACACATCGGAGGAAAATAGAAGATGGGATCGCCGATACGGTGGAGAATATTAAAGGATTAGGTCGCTGATGAATGTCATCGAAAAAATTTAGAAGATCCGACTGCCGAAACGTCAGTGGAAAATAGGTGATGGAGCCGATACGTCGAAAAAGATTAGTGGTTCAGATCGTCAACACGGCGGAAGAAATTAGTTGATGGGTCCACTAATGTGTCAGGAGGAATTAGTGGTCTTGAGTGCTGATGGAAGTCAAAAGAGTTAGTCGATTGTGAGTCCACCGTTACGGCTATCAACGGGACTATCACTCCGATGGTTAGAGCTTCCAACTACCGATAGTGCCCCGGTCGCTGACACAGTGGAAAGGGTTTATTATTTGAATCACTGATGCCACAGTGTTTAGTTGTTCCGACCACCGACGGGTTGTATGGCTACGGAACCCATAGTTGGTTTGATTGCCGCCATTGCGGAAGACTATGGGACTAACCATTCGATGAGCGAGTGGGTCCGACCATCGATGTTGCAGTTGTTAGTTGCTCCGACTGCTGACAAGGTTATGGCCACAAAAACCATAGAGAGTTCGTTGGACGCTATTGCGTCTGCCTAGAGAACTAGCCACCCAATTTATAGTGGATTCGATCGCCGATATGGCGATGCGGTAATGCTTATCGGTCCCGATCACCGATAACAATCTTTGGTAGCGCCAATAAAGTTTGGAAGCCTAGACAACTATAGACTTGACACATCAAAGAAAATTAGACAAACAGACAACTGATGAGCAGCAGATAAAATTAGCTGTGTTGATCGCCGAAGTGTTGGAATTTTAGATGGGATGAGATCCGATCTGAAAAAGGAAATTTTGAGTTTTTCAAAGTGGATTTTTCAGCAATTTCAGCGGTTTCAGTGACATTCTCAGCAGGATTTCAGGGCTGAATGGGAGAACAAATTCTAGAAGGCTGGAGTTAGCATTTTAGACCAAAATACAGTTGTGTGTTTTGCCTAAATTTGATGAAAATCATCATTTTAGAAGTGGTGTGGTTTTCACACCCGAGGTCAGAATGAAGCATGGGGATAGGCGTTGGAAATCTTATCTAGTAGGGAACAAGGAGGAATCACCTGAGTTTGAATGCAGAGCTACAAAGTACTAGTGATTGTTTGAATAGGAAACATGTTGCTGTCAACATGGACAAATCCGAGAATTGCATGCCTAGAGGTAGCAAGACCATGAAGTCAAACCAGCTGTTGTGTGGAAGAGGAGTTCCATGCAAAGATGAGGGACTTGAAAAGGGAAATTTCCTTAAACCATGTCTTGCTAATTATAATTAATGTAATGTCAAGGGTGTAAGTACGACCCATGAAGGTAAGGGTTTAATTATGACAATTGCATGGATTGGTAAAAGCAAGAGATCTCATACCATGTGGTTATTTTAAAATTTATACTACATTCATATAGAAATGTATCATGCATGTATTGTTGGAGACATTTACCATCATACACACTCTTTTTGGTCAAATTGGCGTAGTTAAACCACTATCCTAAGTATAATTGAAATTAATTGACATCAGTGGAGCATTAATTTCCATCATCCAGTCACACCCACGCCTACCTATAGTCAAGGAGGCTAACTTATCCTTCTCCTACAGTCAAGGAGGCTAACTGGAGCACTCTGGGGGTGATCTGAGTAATATTAATGCACCTAATTGCTAACTGGTGGTTACAATCAGTTCAACCAGTCAGTTAAGGTGCCTCCTCTCATTAAATATATTATTTAATGATTATTTATTATTATTTAATGATCTGGAGTCAACAGGGCGTCTCCACCAACTTCTGATGGTCAATTCAGCTTCAGTTAACCTCATCGGGGTTCATTGAAGTCATGGAGCACTAACACTTGATGGTTGGCTTGCTATGACATGTGTTTGATCTCCTTCAGTTGAGATTCAGTCATTTATTACACTCCAACTTCAGTTAGGGTTTGGTAAGTCAATTAGGGTTTTGGTCAAGTGGTTAACTGAGTGTGATTGAATGGCTAAGAGTCAGTTAAGCCAGACTCACTCATTGAATTCGAATTGTCTCCTTAGGTATTCAAATTCTTCATTGATTCAAGCTATTTCTTGACATTGTTATTGTAACCATTCATTGATTATTAAATATACAGAGAGGAAACCAATTCCGATTCCAATTAACACCATTTCATGAGTATTTGTTGATTATTCTTTCATGAGATTGATTCTTACTTCCTAGATCATGTGCAAGAATTAATATGGTATTAGAGCATACGAAGGATCAAAGATATATCTCTCAAAAACTAGCTTTTTGACAGATTTCTGAATGAAAAGTGAGCAATAGCTCAAAAATCCAGCACTACACCAGAAGCCAAGGCTTACCACTCAATATCCCAAGCAAAGAACTTGTTGATCAAGCTTGCTTGATTGACTATGCTGGGTGTGATGAAAGCCTAGAATATGCAAGCTGCCTGACCTTACAGTGCCCCTTTTGTTTTGATTTGTAGGTTTTATCAGGTACAACTTCGAATGGACTCATCAATCCCTCTTCTCACCCCATTCACAAGCTATTCAGAATGGAAGTTGAAGATGATTGCATCTATGAAGAGACGAGGTCTCTATGAGGTGTCTATTGGACTTGGAAAAGAGTCTTATGAGAATGAGAATGACTGGCTAAATGATAGTGATAGATCTTTTGGAGCAATATGTCTGGCCCTTTCTCCTAGCTTGTACTACCTTATTATTGGTTCTGCTGAATACCCAAAGGAAGTTTGGACAAAATTGGACAGAACCTTTGGCAAGCACAATGAGGATCATAATAGTACTTTGGAGATCACAGCCAGCACCACAAGAGTTCTTCACTCAAAATACTCAACCTCTACTCTCTCCGATGAAGTTGTTCAAGATGAAGATGAAGTAGAATCTTCTACACATTCAATTCGAATTGAAGAAAGTCTCCATGCAGTGACTCCTTCTCCTGATGCTCCGGAAGTTCATGAGATCTATGATATCTCATATTCTCATATTTCTGAAATAGAATAAGACATTTGGATCTCTGATATTGAAGAAAAATACTGCAGCACTTCCATGCAAACATTCACCGATGATTTTCCTTTGAATTCTATGCAAAATTTACCAGTAATTGCTTCCGAAAGTGAAGAGAAATTTGATTTTTATTCCTCTAATGTTGCTGCTGGTGTGAAAATATGTAAATAATTGGATATTTTGGAAGAAATATCAGATTATAAGAGTGACACATTCTCTCCCCATGATCTAAATCTTCCAGCAAAATCCTGCAGGATTGCATGCACCAAAATTCAGAATTTTGAAGAAGAAGAAAACTGTGCATCCACCGTCTCGGTTGACCATAATTTTGGATCTGATATGAACCTTATTGGATCTAATATGATATTATTTGGATCTGATATGATATTTCTTGGTTCAAAATTTCAGGTTCATAAACCTTCAGTATTGCTTGTAGCTGTTCTCATCAACGGCGTGAAGAAACAAGTACCGCAAGTCTCCTTCGAAACTGCTGCTGGGGATTTGATTTGATTTCACAGTTTTGGATATGTTGTGAACTTATTTAGATCTGATTTAATTTATGATATGATATTATTTGGTTCATATTTTAAAATCCAAGAGCTTTCAGTCATGCTTGTAGCTGCTCTCACCAATTTCGATGTGAAAAATCAAGTACCACAATTCTTCTTCAAATTTGCTTATGGGGATTTGGTGTTAGTTTCCTCTTATGAGGTTGCTGATATTTTATTTTGTGAATCATTAGATATTTCTGAATCTATATCAGATTATGGAGCTCAATAATTCACTCTCCATATTCTCAGGGATTCTCTACCTTTGGTCACATGCTCATATCCTCACAGAACAAGTAAAGAGGAAGACATTCTGCATCTACTTGGACACTTGCTCCTAAGATTTGGGGATGATTTTACCACTCATGGTTTTCTGTTGAAGGCTGCAACATATCAGTTTCTTGAGTTTTCCACACATGGTTCAATTCCTCAAGAACCTTTGCTCTCTCTTCAGATGATTTCAGCTACTCTACATGGGTCCAATTTTCACCGTGCTGCTGTTTATATTTCTGATTCAGTTGAGTGCATTGTTATTCTTCCAAAGTGGAAGATTCCTCCAGACATATTCATTTAGTTTGGATTCAGAGGTTCACATGCACAGCCTCAGGATGCTGCTGCATAGAAGAACCAATAGTTTATTTACTGCTTAGTTTGAGGGGGGGTATTTTTCCCATGAGGTTTTCCCCGTTTCCTTGGTTATATTAAGCAGTTACTTTATTGTACAGGGTGACCTATGGCCTTTGTTTCCAGGACCCTAGCATTTTTATGCATCTATGTTTTCTAACTCTTCCTGAGTATAGCTTAAGGGGGGGTGTTGGAGACATTTACCATCATACACACTCTTTTTGGTCAAATTGGTCTAGCTAAACCACTATCCTAAGTATAATTGACATTAATTGACATCAGTGGAGCATTAATTGCCATCATCCAGTCACACCCACGACTAGTTATAGTCAAGGAGGCTAACTTAGTCTTCTCCTACAGTCAAGGAGGCTAACTGGAGCACTCCGAGGGTGATCTGAGTAATATTAATGCACCCAATTGCTAACTGGTGGTTACAATCAGTTCAACCAGTTAGTTAAGGTGCCTCCTCTCATTAAATATATTATTTAATGATTATTTATTATTATTTAATGATCTGGAGTCAACAAGGAATCTCCACCAACTTTTGATGGTCAATTCAGCTTCAGTTAACCTCATCGGGGTTCATTGAAGTCATGGAGCACTAACACTTGATGGTTGGCTTGCTATGACATGTGTTTGATCTCCTTCAGTTGAGATTGAGTCATTTATTGCTCTCCGGCTTCAATTAGGGTTTGGTGAGTCAATTAGGGTTTTGGTCAAGTGGTTAACTGAGTGTGATTGAATGGCTAAGAGTCAGTTAAGCTAGACTCACTCATTGAATTCGAATTGTCTCCTTAGGTATTCGAATTCTTCATTGATTCAAGCTATTGCTTGACATTGTTATTATAACCATTCATTGATTATTAAATATACAGAGAGGAAACCAATTCCGGTTCCGATTAACACCATTTCATGAGTATTTGTTGATTATTCTTTCATGAGATTGATTCTTAGTTCCTAGATCATGTGCAAGAATTAATATATATATGTTGTTATGAACTTAGTAACCCAAAGAAAGTGAGTACTGATGGTCTTGATTACGGTAGGGAATCCTATATGAGGTAGTCATGGTTAAGCCATAGTATGTTTAAATGCATAGTATTCCTGAATCAATGCAGGGTAGCGTTGAGTGGATATGCATTAAAATATTTTATAAATCTTGTAATTATGCATTGAATGGATGCAGATGAAAAGTATGAGTAAATGTTGTAGATATGCATACATAAGTATGGGTGCAAATGTTGTGATGCATTGCATGAATGCATTGAGATAGTGCATGCGCCATTATGAATAACTAATGGCTCAAATGATGAATTGATCATAATTTTGGAACCATTTCAAGAGTTGTTATGGATGCAGGATAGTAAGTGCATGAAGAGGGTAGTCATGATCGATTAGCTGTCGAAAATGCTCTATGGAAGGGAAAGGTGGTACAAATGATACGCTTGTGAAGTAAGGAGTATCTAAACATTTCATTTCGACATAAATGATGTGACTATACCTTGCAATTTTAGTATGATAATGATTGCGTGAAGTAAATGAGTTTTGGTAATATTGATGTGCTAACAGCTGGAAGTATTTGAATTCTATAATTCTGAAAATTCTTCAGTGATTGTTGCAGCAATGGAAAAAGTTATATGCATCAAGACTTACCAAGTGTTTGGCTGATTGAAGTTTAGATTTCAGGTAGATTGTTTGGGGCATGGAAAAGTGGGTAAGACCACGACAAAGAACGAAATCTACGATGTGAAAGAGCCAAACCTCATGAGACTCTCATGGTTGTGAAAATAGTCTGCATGCAGAATGAGTTGTCAATTTGAATTTGTAAATTTAAGATTTGAGAAATTGCTGACAACTACTAATCACTATTGGCTTGCATAGAATTGTGTCAGGAGGACGCATTGTAAGTGGGTGTTCATGTTATGCTAGTAAGCATTAAATAATAATTGGCATAGTGGTGCTACTTACAAGAGACCCACAAATGAGGATCACCTCATTGCCAAGCAAATCAATTTCTGTAGTAGACAGAGTTGCAAATTTCTATTGAATTTAATTACTAATGTCATTGCTTGGTTATGGAACAATCAATTTGGATTGTATTATAAGATAATGATTGACTATTTGGCTACTTGATGAATGTGCCAGGGGTACACATTGCAGGAAGACCATGTGTGGGTACACATTATAGGAAGACCATGTGTGATGGCCTGAAGGAGCCAAAATTTATGGGGAGGTTCTCCCCTATCTTGGAAATGGGTTTCGGGTGAAACTCCATTGGACATTTTGGAAATGTCTCATCTACACTACATGTTTGGTAAGCAACATAAGTGAGATGGTATAGATTATGTTGGTAAGACATGTGTGGATATGAAATGTAAAATGGATTTGGGATGGCAAACTGAGGGACTGTCAACTCAGAGAAGGGAGCCCCCATTCCTCCTTAACGAAGGAATACTGCCTCGGCAAATTGATAAGTGTTCTGTGACCCTAGCTAAGAATATGCATGCCAAATTGTTAAATTCAATATCTAGAGCATGTTTTGATTTTATTTCCATTATGGCATATTGCTTGAGTATGAATAGGGCCTACATGGCTCACATTGGAAAGGGGTGCACACTTTCCTGATGTCGGATCATGAAAGGGTTTTCAATATTGATTACACCCTAGGGAGTGGACGCACTCCTGGTGTCTCAATACTTAATAGCAAATGATGTAAAATATGATTACAGTTTTAGAGAAATAACGCTGATGAGTTTGCTTATATTGCTTGTGTTGTCAGACTAAACAAATGCAGTCTGGTGTTGCACATTGAATGGACAATGGCTTGGGCTCATCCTACCCTCTACTGAAGAGCACAGAGAAGGAGACATTCCTGAGGGACTGAAGAGCAGAGAAGGGAGTGCTTTCTTGTGTTGTATGGAGTAGTGGAATTGGAGCTTACTGCTGGAAATGAAACCTGGAAATGGTAATAGCAAAGTTCCAAGCCTATTCGGCGTGAAGGTGTACTGGCTGGACGGTCTGATAAACCCAACTATAGGTTGGATTGACTGTGTAATTATTTGATGTTGTGAAAATTGTGGAAATTGTGGTTGGCTGCACATTAATTAATTGATGCTGTGGAAATTATGGGAATTTTATAGTGTTGGCTTGGCTGAGTAGCCTGATAAACCCAGTAGTGTATTGGCTTGATTGGCTGCAGCCTGATAAACCCAATTGTGTATTGGCTTGGATGGATGGTCTGATAAACCCAACTATAGGTTGGATTGAGTGTGCTTGATATATATAAAAGGGTGTTGTGGAGCAGCCTGCGTGCTAACCTAACATCCAAGTCCATAGGCAATCCCAAGGCTTGCAAAGCGAAGTAGGATCCTGTGGACCAAAGAGGAAACACACAATACAGATAAGTATTGGATTATTTTGCAATTTCTTGCTTATGAATATACATGTGTATATGATTTGGTTATGATTTTTTAAGCTCTTGTTTAAGAGATAAAAACCATTGAGAATAAACTAAACATATGAATCTGTTCAATGTTTGAATATAGGTATGGGAGCGAGGACCATGAAGGCATCCTAGGGGTGCATGTGGATATGTGACTGTCCTGAAGAGCTGAGAATGAGCAGTAATGAAAAAGTTGCTAGTGAGACTGTGAAGTTCCTAGCAGCCGAGACAAACCATTTGGGGAGGCTCCATGGTTGAGAGGTATAAAATAGACTGGAGACACTAAGTGTCATGACCAAGAGGGATTGGTCTAGCATTCACGGTGAAGTGAAAGAGGCTGAGAGCATGAAAACCACAGTGGTGGTGTGGGTTCTAGGATGGAACAAGACAAAGAGGGGAAAAAACTCTTGCTGCTCTCTCTTTCCTTTTTGATTATATATATATACTTATGCATTGTGAAAACAAAAGGTTGTTGAATGCATGTATGACTGAAAATAGGATGTGTGTATTTGCTTAAAGTAAATTGTGAATGTTGGAATATTTAATTCCCTGCCCAAGAATGGACATGAATGAGCTCATGTACCTATTGGGAAGGCATGAAGAGTATGAAAGTATCCTTGAAAAGACTTGGACTGTCATGCAAACTGGGTAATTAATTGACTGATTTTAATGCCTATATTATGCTTGGTCTAACAGAATTTCAATGATGCATTTCACAGGTGAGAAAAGTGAAATCCAGTAGTGCACATTGATAATGGAAGCAGACCAAAATCTATTGGATTTGGCTGGAAGTCTCCTTCAAACAACTACCAAGACCCAAGAGAATCTTGGAGAGATGCTCAAGATACAGAAAAGGCAGAATGAGATGAACCACCAAATTTTGCAAGACTCTATTTCTTTGCAAAAGGAGGTAAAAATCCTTCTAGGAGCAATCCGAAAAGGAAAGGAAAGTGGATCAATGATGGGACATTGGTCCAAGTGATCTATTAGGAAACGTTCCAGGCATGAAGGCTAAAAGGAAATTGAGCAGGTAAATATGAAGCAGCCAGTGAAATGTTGGGAATGCGGAGGACATCATTACCACCGGGACTGCCCAACGAGGGAACATAAAGAGGGTAGTAGCCACAAAATTCCTAGACTTGGGGATGAGCCGAAAGCTAAGAACCAGCAAGAGAAGCTCATGGAAGTCGAGGGCCTTGGTCCTGAAAGTTCAAGTAAATAATTGAATGTGGGACAGATCTGCAAAATTTTGAAATTTTGATGTGCAAATTGTATATGTATTCCTATGTATTGGAACACCAAGGACAATGTTATTCCAAGGGGGAGGGGATTGTAATATCCCCAGTTTTGACCCCATTTGCATTAAAAGAGACATGATGTGTATATTTTAATTAATCGTGGTGTGGAGCTAAAGGGAAAATCCCCACCATTGATTTGGTTATGTTATGTTTCGGCAATTGGGATGTTTGTCGATGGTATATCGTGCTATCTAGCAGATAATAGTTTTGGCATCATGTAAATATGCACATTAATTAAAATGAACCTACAACTAGCTATGACGGTGCAACATTATTGAAAAGGGCATGATTTCTTAAGGTTAAGGGGGGGGATTGTTTAACCTATGGGAGCCATTGGGAGATTGCCATGTGTTGACCACCCATTTAAAAACTCATGTTTTTTTAGTTGGGAGCAGTTATGGCAGGGAAGTGGTGGGTGGAAGGACTGCAAGTCCTTGCCCCATGTACACTCCACCAGCAGGCTCGCTCTTCTCACATGGAGGGCAGAGGGACGGTCACCATTCTCTCCATTCTTCCACTCGCAATTTCATCTTGTTCATCTCACGCAGGTAGTCGGAGGGTCTGATCTCGAACTTTGGCTGATTGTGGTCTATGCAATTTTTTCCCTTCATGCAGGAAGTATTGTTTTCACCTCACGTGTAGGTCGGGGGTGTGTTCTCCTGCGGTGAGTTTGAAGAGAGGCCCGAGAGGCATGATTTCGGCTATGTAAGTTTTCCCCTTCCAATTTTTGGTATGCGTATGTGTTTACCCTATCAATGCTGGGAGTTTGGCTTCTCTCCCATTTGCGGACTGTGTAATTCCGTCGTGGTTTCATTGTGAGATTGGGACTGTTGTTCTTCCCTTGGTTTGGGTTTTTGTGTGTGTGCAATTACCTTTTGGGGTTGCTGCTGAGTTGTTTTGGCCATGCTAGGGCCAAGAACAACTCTGAGTTTCCTTGCTTGGCTTGAGTTGCATTCACCATTTTGGGTTGTCACCCTGTTTCCTTTGGTTTTCTTCATAGAGCTGTGAACTGATTGTTTTACCGTGGGTATGCAGTGGTTGGTCTTCAGACTGTGTGGAGTGGGATTAAAGGCTAGGTATGCTTGAGAAACCTAGGTTTGGGAGCCACAAAGAGAGAGTTAGACGGCTGGATTTCTTTTCCACAACCTCGAAAGAGCACTAGAAAGGGAAGTCAAGGCCTAAGGGACTGTGTAGTAGAGAAAGGACCGATTTTTGGTGTTGGGTGTGTGTGGGTGTCCTAGAAGTCAGGATAGCTATGGTGTAGGCGTGATTAGTTCTTCTATGAGCTCACCAGCTTAGCATTCATCCTTTCCTAGCTCCTTGATGGCCTGATAAACCCAACTATGTTGACTTGCTGTTTTGTGTAAACTTGGATATGTGTAAGCCTCCTTTGATGCTTATTCCTTGCAGAATCATGCCCAGCTCGAGGGTGGCAGTGTTGCTGAGATATTTATGAGCACATGGGCCTATGGTTGGGTGGAACGTTGCAGAGACGTAGCTGGTTGCGGGACGAGATATTTATAAGATAAGCATTCTTGACCATTTCGTCTCTGTAGTTATATTTATTGTTAATGAATAATGATGAACATTTTGATGCCTAAATGAATGTATGTGGTTTTCACTGTGCATATGAATGACCAGAAATATTAGTATGTTTTATGTTTGAGCATTTTATTTCAGCATTATATGCATGTTCTTGTTCATGGGGCTAGTTTCCTGAATGTTTGATGGATCGGTAGTGTCCTCTTCGCCAGTCATAGGGTTGGGGACGTTACATTCGTCGATGTGTGCGGGAGGATGAAATGGCAGACATCCTCCATGCATGCCATGATGGACCATGTGGAGGAAATTTTTCTGATTGTTTGGGTACATAGGGTACTCCCAAAATACCGAACAGCTACAACAACCACTTCACACAAATGAATCACAGATCAATACACCGATGTTTGTCATGTGGTTAAAACCCTCAAGAGGGAAATAGTCCATGGCCCCAGCCAAATAGCTACTTGGAGCAATTTATTATGCAAAAGAAAGAAAGTTACATGAGCTTCTCATAATCGATCAACTAGATAAGGACCCTCCATGCTCTTTAAATAGAGATCATGGACCAATAAGGTGTTAAGCCATGGATCAATGGTAGGTATGATCTAAGAGAAGTTTAACTGTCAGATCACTCTATGTCTAGAACATATTGTGACCATCAGATTAGAATATTTACAAATGCATACTAATGCATACTAAAGAAACACACTTTTACCTAATGGATATATTACACAAGTTGATCTTAACAAAATCCTAAGTGTCTAAATATCCTAACACACCCCCTTAGGAACAACTTGGGATAGGATTGAAGGATTTACAAAAGTGACACTATTAGGAGAAGGAAGGAGGCATTAGATCCTATCCCCCCTTAAGGAAACATTCTTGAACTCCTAACATAGAACAAAGTTTAGAAAAATTCGCTTCTGTAAGAGACTTGGTGAAGATGTCTGCAACTTGATCATCTATAGGGAAATAGAGCACTTCAATAACATGATCATGAACAATATTTCTAATGAAGTGCATGTGTAGCTCAATGTGCTTGCTGCGCTGATGTAGAACTGGATCTTTGGCAATCTTGATGGCACTTTGATTGTCATACCAAAGTGGAGTAGGATGCTGCTGCTCGAATCCAAACTATGAAAGGATTTGTCAAAGACATAAAGCTTCCTGACTGGCATTAACTATGGATCGATATTTTTCTTTTGCTGAAGAAAGAGCAAGAGCTTGTTGTTTCTTACAAGCCCAAGTGACAGGTCTAGATCCTAGACTGAGAACATAACCTGCAGTAGAATTTCAATCATCGAGATCGTCGGCCCAATCTGAATAAGTTAAACCAACCAACAAAGGTTTCCCCCCTGTACTGTAATGAATCCCAAACTGAATTGTACCTCAAATATATCGAAGTATTCTTTTTGGTGCTTTCCAGTGACTTTCATGAGGTTTTTTCATATAACGGGAAACATGACCAACGAAAAAGGAAAGGTCAGGACAGGAATGAGTCAAGTATAAGAGACTACCAACAAGCTGACGATACAAGGTGGCATCTACTTCAAGGGAAGTACAAGTGGTATAAAGTTTGACTCCATACTGGAAGGGAGAAGGGGCTAGTTTACAATCTTCCATGTGAAAGCAATGAAGAAGGTCACAAGCATACTTAGACTGGGAAAGAAAGATTCCTTATTTGGTTTGCAAGACTTGGAGACCAAGAAAATAATGCAAATGTCCTAAGTTTGACATTTTAAAATTTTGCTTAAGACTGGATTTCACATGGGTTATAAGTTTAGGGTCACTACCAGTAAGGATAAGATCATCAACATAAATAACAAGTATGATGAGATGGTTTCCTACTTTCTTGGTATAGACATTGGGGTCAGAATGGCATCTAGAAAAACCAGTGTCAAGGAGAAAGCTATCAATTTTGGCATACCAAGCTCTAGGAGCTTGCTTAAGGCCATATAAGGATTTATTAAGGAGACAGACAAGGCTAGAGTTATCCTGAACATATCTAGAAGGTTGTTCCATGTAAATTTCCTCCTGTAAATCACCATGTAAAAAGGTAGACTTGACATCTATTTGATGGACTTCCTAGTTATGTCAGGTTGTAAGGGAAACAATAAGGCGGATGTAATACATTTTTACGACAGGAGCAAAGGTTTCATTGTAGTCAATCCCTTCAACTTGAGAAAACCTTTGGCAACTAACCTTTCCTTAAGTATTTCAACACTTCCATCTAATGCATACTTAGTTTTGTAGACCCATTTACATCTGACAAGTTTTATTCCTTTTGGAAGAGGAACAAGATCCCAAGTATCGTTCACCATTAAGGAATGATATTCTTTATCCATAGCTGCATCCCAAACTGGATTTCCTGAAGCTTCAGGAAAAGTTTCTGGATCATGATTCTCAGAAAATTGAGCCAAAAGAGAAGAGGCTCACTGAAACTGAGAATGTGTTCGACATTGATCTCTAGGATCATCGACAAGATCACTAGCTGCTTCACATGTTGAATCTACCCATCGAGGAAGCATTGGTGCTGGTGCAATTGGAGGAACATGAGCAAGTGAAGGTGGATTTTCATCCTCACTTTCATCATCAGAAAATGGAGTTGGAAACTTGTCAAGGAAGTTGGAAGAAGAAGAAGAAGGCACAATCGCCGAATCAGGCTCACAGGCCAAAGATGGCACACCCGCCAAGTTAGGCTCGTAGGCCAAGATATTTTCATCAAATTTAACGTCTCTTCTAATGATTATATCATGTGAATGGGGCTAAAGAAGTCTATAACCTTTTACATCTTCAGAATATCCAACAAATATGCACTTTTCACTTTTAGGCTGCAATGCTTTCCGTTTTTCATCCGAAATGTGAGCCCATGCTTCACAACCAAACACACGACAGTGACTTACGTCTGGTTTAATTTTACTCCATGCTTCTTCTGGTGTTATACCCTTTAAAAATTTAGTGGGTGTGTGATTCACTATGTAATTTGCACAATTTATGGCCTCAGCCCAATATTGAAGACTTAGTCCCTTAGATTGGATCATACAATTAGCCATTTCTTTTAAAGTGCGGTTCTTCTGTTCAGCTACACCATTTTGTTGTGGTGTATATGGAACATTGTGCTATTGTTGGATTCCTTGTTCAGTGCAAAAAGTAGTGAACTTGTTGTTAACATATTCTCCTCCATTGTCAGATCTTAACTTAATAATTTGATTACCAGATTGTTTTTAAACAAGGGCCTTGTAGGCCAAGAACATGTTAAATACTTCGCTCTTAAGTTTTAGGAAGTAAACCCAAGTGCATATGGAGTAGTCATCAATGAAAGTTAAGAAATATTTGAAACCAAAAAAAGAAGAAGATGGAAGAGGGCCAAACAAGTCACTATGCACAAGCTCCAAGGGAACTGAGGCATGCCAAGATGCACGCTTGTCAAAACTGTCCCGATGATGTTTTCTGAGTACACAATTAGAACAAACACCATCCTTGCAAGATACCATCGGAAAACCAGTCACCATATTGTCTTTACATAGTTGTTGCAATGAGCGATAGTTTAAGTGACCAAATCACTCATGCCAAAGTTTGCTCAAGTTATCACTATGAGCAACAAAAAATGAAGGAAAATATGATGACCCAAAGTTGTTAAATTTGTAGAACCTGGTAATGTCATCAACAGTTCCAGTAGTAAGGACATTTTGAGTATTTTTAAAATCCTTGATTACAACTTGGTGAGGTGTAAACGTCACAGTTTTACGTTCACCTGAATGAGTAATTTGATAGACTGATAACAAATTGCAGGATATTTTTGGAATACATACTACATCACTGAAATGACCATTTTCTACTGGAACGGTTCCATATCCTACAACACTTAGAGATCTATCATCACCAACAAATATTTGTTTGGTGTTACATTCATGCATAGTAGAAAATATGGCTTGATCCTTAGCCATATGATAAGATGCTCCAGAATCAATGAGTCATTCAATTGAAGTGGAAGAAGAAGATGCAGTATAAGATTAACTAAAAGCACAAAGTGCATGTCCATGAGAGGTAGAATCTGAAGATGAATCTAGGCTGATGTGGTGCTTCTTCATTGCTGCTTCCAAGGCTGCCATCTTCTTGAAACACTTATATTCATCATGATTATCTTTCCCACAAAAATTGCAATGACGCTTAGTCTTCTTTCCTTTTGGCTTGGATCCTTTGTCATTTTTTAAAGGAGGAGTTGACTGAGAGGGTTTGGGACCCTTGTTGTTTGGCTTATTATTGCGAAAAATTTGTTTCTTGGGAGGCTTGGACTTTTCTTTCTATTGGGACAATAAGGCTTTCCTAGATGTATCTGCATTGTTAATTATTCCAAGATGAATGAGCTTATCTTGCTCTCTAATTAAGGAATCACAAAAGGATTCAAGAATAGGCTCTTGATAGCTAGCTGCAGTCAAGGATTCTTTCATGGACTAGAATGCAGGTACAAAAATAGAATATGCAGGTCCAAGTTTGGAAAGAATATGATAAATACATTGTTTGTATTCTTTCTTAATTTTGCATTCTGCACATAAGAGTCTAAGAGTTTTCTACTTAGATAAATAGTCTTGAATGCATGAAAAATCATTTCGATTCAAGGAAATCAACTCATTCTCAAGTTGATGACCCCGAATTTCATTGTGTTTACCAAACACAGATTCCAACTTTTCCCAAGCTATATCAGGTTCATCAATTCCAGATATGTGGAATCGCAAATTAGTAGAGATTGACATCCCAATCAATCCACGAGCTTCATCACATCTATTTTCCCATTTAATTTTCTTATCATCATCAGTGGGTTCTATTTCTTTCCCTGAGGTTATCCTGAAAAGTCCCCTAATTCGCAGAACATCCTCCATATGAGATTTCCATGAGAAATAGTTAGAACTTGTAAGTATAATATCACAAGGGGCAGACATACTATAAAATAATGATTGAAAGAACACAAACTAACTATCTGGATGCAAATAGCTCGAAAAAATATGTAGTTTAAAAAAAATGGCATTGAAAACTGATTTTGGATGATGAAGTTATGCTTGATCAAAGAAAATGTTGAAGATGTCCCCAATAGTGATGTGGCAGATATTAACTTGACTAACTAAAAAAAAGAACCCCCCTCTTCCCAAGAGCAACCATTGAAAATCACTTTACAATAAAGTTGCTTTTAAGTGAATCACTTTTGTAGAATAAGTGATGTTCACTTTAACAGTAATGTTACTTTAAATAGTGTGGCAATAAATTAGAAGACTTAAGTGACTCACTTTTTTATTTTATTTTATTTAAGTGAGGTGCGCTTTTACAATAAGGTAACTTGAAAATAGAAATTGCATGCACTAAAAAGTAGCTTAATAAGAATTGAACTCAAGACCTATTAAGGAATAAAACAACTTTGGACCAAGTGAGCTTAGTTTAAAAGGTATGTAAAAGAATGGAAAGAGGAAGGGGGATTTTTTTTTTCTACTCTTCTCACTCATTCTTCGTGCTTGCCTTTTTTAAATGCAAATCACAAAAAAAAACGAAAAACAAAAACAAATTTTTTTTTCCACACAATGGGGTGGGGTTAGATCTTGGTTAGCTAACCCCAAAATTCTACATTTTCAATTTTCTCGTTGTTTCTGATTCATCGTGATTGCACAAGGTGCACGACAAAGAGCATACGTAGTCGAGAAGACAAGAAAAAAAACTTTCCCTTTCTATTTCTGATTCGCCGCGATCACGCAAGGTGCACGACAAAGAGCATACACAGCTAGGGAAGGCAACAGTTCGAGACTAAAACATTAAATATCTAATAATAAAACTGATAAAATATGAGAGATTTAAAAAAAAAAAAAATCCATCACTGTAACATTATACCTTCAGATTTGTTGAAATGGGTGTTTCTGGAACAAATGAAACCAATTTTTGATGAAACAAAAACTATTTTCAAATGGAAATGACACTCCGGACACAATGGAATAGATCCCATAGGCCACAAATGCATAGAAAATATAGAACCAGAAACCCTTTCAAAGCTTCGGCAAGACCGGTTCCAGATCTTGATCAAAACCGAAAGTGACTCTTCATAAACGCTCTGATACCATGTTTGGGTACACAGGGTACTCCCAAAAGACTGAACACCTACATCAACCACTTCACACAAATGGATCACAGATCATTACACCGATGTTTGTCACATGGTTCAAACCCTCGAGAGGGAAATAGTCGATGGCCCCAGCCAAATAGCTACTTGGAGCAATTTATTATGCAAAAGAAATAAAGTTACATGAGCTTCTCATAATTGATCAACTAGCCAATGACCCTCCATGCTCTTTAAATAGAGATCATGGACCAATTGGGTGTTAAGCCACAGATCAATGGTAGGTATGATCTAAGAGAAGTTGAACCATCGGATCACTCTATGTCTAGAACATATCGTGACCGTCGAATTAGATTATTTACAAATGCATACTAATCCATACTAAAGAAACACACTTTTACCTAACAGATATATTACACAAGTTGATCTTAACTAACTCCTGAGTGTCTAATTATCCTAACAAATGAAGGGGTGGCCATAAAAGTTCTAAATTTTTGGCAGTAGTTTATTCTATTAATAAATTTCATCATTATATCACAGGATATGAAGTTTTTGTGCATACCGATCACTCTACCATTAGATTTTTAATGAATAAACCAATTACAAATGGCAGAGTGACCTAGTGGCTTCTTTTATTGCAAGAATTTAACATTACCATCATTGACTGACCTGGTATAGAAAATCTCGTAGCAGATTTCCTTTCCCGTATTTAACATGAAGACGGTACTAAACCAGTTGACGACACTTTTCCTGATGAACATCTATTTGCTGTATCTGTTCAAACTCCTTGGTTTGTAGATATTTCCAATTATTTAGCAACTGGGAAAATACCAAACCATTTGTCCCTACTTGAGAAGTGTCGTATTATAGTTCAGAGTTCTAATTATTCTTGGGTTGATAATGATCTCTTTTGCATTGGTTCAGATCTTATTATTTGACGATGTGTGTGGGGGGATGAAATGATAGACATCCTCCATGCATGCCATGATGGACCATGTGGAGGAAATTTTTCTGATAAGAGGAGGACATATAATGTCTTACATTCTGGTTATTATTGGCCAAGCATTTTTAAGGATGTTGCCAAATATGTTAAAGGATGCGATAGTTTCCAAAGAATGCGTAGACCTACATCATCTGATCAAATGCCTTTACAATCCCAAGTTATGATTGAACCTTTTGAGAAATGAGCTCTTGATTTTGTAGGATCAATTTCTCCCATGTCTCGTAAAAATAAATATATCTTAGTTTGTACGGACTATGTCACCAAGTGGGTAGAAGCTAAACCTTTATTTAGAGTCACACAGAAATCAGTGGTAGAATTTATATATGAAGAAATATTCACCCGGTTCCGCAATTTGAATAAAGTTTCCATGAAGGACAACTATCCTCTACCTAAGATGGATCATATACTGTAGCAAGTGGTGGGAGCTGAAAGAATTTCAATGTTGGACGGTTTTTTCGGGTATAATCAGATCAAGGTGTTACCTGAAGATAGAGAGAAAACTGCCTTTACTACACCTTGGGGCACTTTTATGTATGCAAAGATTCCTTTCGGTTTGATGAATGTAGGGGCCACTTTCCAGCGAGCTATGGACATCGCCTTTGCAGGGGAAATTGGGAATTTTGTAGTAATCTATATGGATGATATCACGGTCTACTCAAAGTCTGACAGAGAGCATCTGCGTCATCTGGAGAAAGTGTTCATGAAATGTAGGAAGTTCGGTATATCGTTGAACCCAAAGAAGTCCAATTTTGCATTGGAAGAAGGAAAGTTGTTGGGACATATAATATCAAAAGATGGAATAAAAATTGATCCTGAAAGGGTGAGTGCAATTTTGAAAGTGGGTGAACCTAGGAGCAAAAAGAAGATACAATCATTCTTGGGGCAGGTAAATTTCTTGAGAAGGTTTGTGCCAAGTTTTGCTGAGATCTTAATGAATATCACAAATATGTTGAAGAAGGGTCACGAGATAAAATGGAATGCTGAAGCTAGAAAGTCCTTTTGGGAAATCAAAAAAGCAATATCAGAGGCTCCTGTATTGGTGAGCCCAGATTTTACCAAAGACTTCTCAGTATTTTCATATGATTCAGAATATACTATAGCTGCAGTTCTGTTACAAAAAAATGATGAGAATTTGGAACAACCCATAGCGTTTTTTAGCAAAATTTTAAGGGATGGAGAATTGAAATATGACATTATGGAAAAACAAGCTTATGCCTTAGTCAAAGCACTGAAGGATTTCAGAGTGTATATTCTGCACTCACATATAATTGCACATGTTCTGTTTGCTACTGTAAAGGGAATCCTGACACAACTAGATCCAGAAGGTAGAAGAGAAAAATGGATTGCTACATTATTGGAATATGATATCGAAATAAAACCCACCAAGTTGATTAAAGGACAAGGATTAGCTAAAATGATGGCTAATTCAAATTGTGAAGCTTTGCAAATTAATTTCTTATCTCATCAAGCTAATCAGTTAGATACAGAAGTGGAGGTAATGGCTGATTTTGTGGTTTCTCCATGGTATTCCGATATTACATATGTCCTTCGAAATTTGCAAGCACCTGAGGGGTTGAGTAAGTCAAGAGCCCGGTCCGTAAAGTTAAAATCTGCTAAATTTTGTATTCTAAATCAATATCTCTATTGGAAAGACCTTGGAGGAGTGTTACTGAATTGTCTTTTGGAGAATGAAGCTCAGCATACGGTTAAAGAATTTCATTAGGGAGATTGTGGGGGACATCACTCATGGAAAGCAACAACAAACAAAATTCTAAGAGGAGGCTATTATTGGCCTACATTATTTTCAGATGTGTATAAAGAAACTAGCAAGTGTCATCAATGCCAGATTTTTGACGGAAAGAGAAAGGTGCTTCCTCTCCCTTTGAATCCCATAACAGTAGAAGCTCCTTTCCAGCAGTGGGGTTTGGATTTTATTGGAGAAATAAATCCCAAATCATCAGGACAACACAAATGGATTTTGACAGCTACAGACTATTTTACAAAATGGATTGAAGCTATCCCAACTAGAAGAGCCACAAAAAATGTAATTATGGAATTTCTTGAAGAAAATATTTTGGCTCGATTCGGATGCCCCAGAAGAATAGTAACAGATAATGCAACTGCGTTTAAATCCAAGAAGATGATTGATTTCTGTCACAAGTACCATATAAGCCTCAATCATTCAACTGCCTATTATCCGCAGGGAAATGGGTTGGCAGAATCTTCTAATAAAATCCTAGTAAGGATCATCAAAAAGTTGTTAGAAGATAACAAAAGGTCCTAGCACACCAAGCTCAAGTATGCCCTCTGGGCTGACAGAATTAGTACCAAAAGGGCGATTGGCATGTCTTCGTTCCAACTGGTGTATGGGACTGAAGTTTTTTTTCTAGCATCGCTAGGTGTGCCAGTCATGAGGTATTTCCAAGATCAGCAAGAAGAACCTAATCATATGCAAAGGAGGATAAATCAGATTATTGACCTGGATGAGCAAAGGAATAAGGATTATGACAAGGTGCAGTCACATCAAGAAAAAATGAAAAACACTTTTGACAGAAGAATCAAAGAAGAGCAGTTTCAGATTGATGATTTGGTCTTGAAGTGGGATGCTCCTAATGAAGACAAACGCGGGAAATTTGACCATATGTGGGTAGGTCCTTATGTTGTTGCTGGATATAGAGGGCAAAACACTTTTCTGCTAGAATATCCAAATGGGGTTCTTTTAGAAAGTAACCCTGTTAATGGAAGATATCTGAAGCATTACCTGTCCTAAGGTGGAGGGTAAGATTTGTATTATAAGCCTATAAATATTTATTTTTCTTTGCAAAGTCAACCCGAAAGATAGGCCGGATGTATTTGAAGCCCGTGGTGAAGGCCCTAAGATTCAGGAGGCATACTTTTCTTTTCTAAAACAAAAAATAATATATTTACGAAAAACAGAAGATGAGTTTTATGGACGTTACTATGAAAAAACTAAAAAAACAGGCACCTGGTCTACGACTTCTTTGATACTTCGCAGGGAGGATATCATCCCTAGATGGAGCCAGCTGTTAACACCATTATTTAGCAGAGGGAAAAAAGACCATGGTGAGGAGAAAATAATGGTCATTCATAATACTTTGGTTAAGTTTTATGGTATGAGGGTAGCGCAAGATGCAAAAAAGAGCAATTACCAAAAGATCCTACGGTGCGAAGCAGAAAGGAGAAGATCAACGGCCTATATTATGTCCACTCCTCAAAGATGCGAGGAGAATAAGCGTATGCTGGCGACTAATGTGATGTATAGATCAACAGTCATTGATCCATCCGGATGAGATCCACGGTTTGTATAAGCTCCGATTTGTAAACATGCACGGTAGATAAAACCATGACGCTCCGCGGAATTAGATACGCACCACTCGATCTAACGGTGGAAAAATAAAGGTAGATTACAACCGACGGCTGTGGATGATTCCGGAGCGATAACTTGCACGATGGATATGATCTGGACGCCCGGCAGAATGAGGTACGTGGCATTTGATCCGACGGTTGAAAATTAAAGGTGGAATAGATCAATGGTTACGAATCGATCCGGAGTGGGAAAGTGCGTAGACGATAAAAGTGAAGAGAGGTTGCGGAATATAAACTACTGTCCACGTGGCAAATTGTGGTTCAATCCAGAGACGAAAATGGTTTCATGTAAACCGCCAAAGAAATTTTCCGGAGTGGGGTCTTGTAAAAGGGAAGTTGACTTGTCTCATGGTTATTTTATTGGCGCCGAATGGGTGAAAAAGACCTGCAGCTTCGTCAATATTCGATTGTCAGTGTCAAGCACACGCCGCTACAATTGACAGGTAAGGCTTAAACACCTATAATTTGTCCGTCTGAATTGCTATTGTCAACTAGATTATGGACCAGGGGAAGGAACTGCAAGGGTCTAGTCATGTTGTAGATGATAGGGAAGATTATCTAGTGGATAGAGACAGAGGCGTGTGCGACCCCTTTCTGTCTATAGGAAGCGTGTCTGTCAGTAAGGAAAGGTTATGGCACTATAACTCACAAGGAAATGATGTCCTGAATGTCTGTAAATCCTTTTTGTACTATTTCTCCATTGAACAAAACCTCCATTTTCCACAATTTGCGGAATGGTGTGCTGTGAATTACTCCCCTTCTTAGAGAATCATTGTAAGCCACTCTACATCTCGAATCCTCTGTAAAATCAGCGCCAAAGTTATATGCGAAAATCTCAATTTTCCTGACAGTTACCCTGACCAACGTGAACCTGTGAATGAGCTAATCCTTGCTGAATTGTTCAAGAAGTGTGAAACTGAAACCCGTTGCCAATTCCTGTCCAATATTTTGAAAGAAGGACAATCTTTATATGGTTTTTTCTTACCTTACCCTGTGCATATTTTTAAAAGTGAAGTTCAATTAGTGGTATCTCTGGTCTGTCAAATATTTGGTCTTGATGATGATTGTCGCGTGAGTGAAGTCATCCTTGGTTTTTTATTGAAAATAAGTTCCATAGGTTCTGAATCCCAATCGGTTCCAGTGTTTAGTCTATATGAGTACTTAGCTGAAGCAATTCATCTTCAGCTAAGTGAATTTTCGAAAGTCAGGTTCTTTAAATTTCAGACTTACCTGTTGAACATGCGGTTATGTTGAAATGTCAGTGAGTTATAATTTTTGAGTACTATTTTTTCCTCTGATTTGCCCAAGCAAATCAGTATGTTTGAATTCGCCAATTCAATCATGTCTGAGATGTATAAAATGTTGTTCGATGAAGAATTGCCTCGTGTACTAGACGAGATGAAATGTCTAATGTAGTCCTCACTCGAGGACTGAGTTGGAGACTAGTTCTTGCACAAAGATTCCACTGTTTTAAGAGTATACGGATTTACCGGACAGCCTTATAAGTTACCCGCTTTTCTGATCCCGAGAATTTTTGCATTGGAGTTCATGAGGCAGAGGTTGCAGTCTGAGGAAGAGCATTTTGGTGCTTTTAAAAAGTCTTCAAATATTAAATTCCCCCTCAAGGTGGGCTCTTTAATTTTTAAAAGTAAAGGTGCCTTGGTGTTTATTGAGAATTTATTGGCAGGCATGGAATTCAAAAAGGAACCAAAGATAAATTATGATCCCCACCATGTAATCTCCTTGAGGAAACAGGCCAACAAGAACAAGCCGTTTGATCACCAGTCAATTGAAGGTTTGGCTGAAACAACCAGTTTGTTGCAGTTTAGAGAGACTCCCAGGTCTGACGGAGACACAAGTAGTATTGTAATCAAAAGAAGTCTTTCTGAGGTCGAGAGCATGGAACTAGATGATGATGGATCACATAAAAAATCCAAGCTGTCTCAAGGTGGTGGAATTTCAAATGAAGATATTTCTGATGATTTCAAGAAAGTTTCCCTGGTCCCAACAAAAGCTGTACAAATAAATCAGTTTTCATTTAAAAATGTAGATGGTTCAGAGTCAAGTTCAACTTTCAAGTCAAAAGAGGAGATCAAGGCTAGTTATATGGAGAAAAGAAAACAGTCTCTGGAAGAGACAAGAAGTTTGCTTCCGCGAGTAAGAAATTTAAACTATCCAAAAACTTCTTTGATCTCTTCCAGAGATGCCGAAAGAAATACCTTCAAGTTAGCCATGGTGAATGACAAAAATATGTCTAAGATGGAAATCCGGTTGGATAAAATCAGCGTACCGGACAAGATACAGCTTCACAAGCAAACTAGTGACATCATTTATTCAGACCTTTTACAAGCTATGATGAGAGTAAACAAATTACAAATTTTGGTAGATAAATTAGAAATTCAATTGAAGCATGAAAGAATTTAAAATAAGGCCAATGCCATTCAGATTAAGAAACTACAAGCAGATATTGTCAGTTCAGGTAATGAGAAAGATAACACCCAGGCGGTCAAAAGAATGCTAGAAGAAAAGGACAATGTGCTCCAAGTTTTAAAGAAAAAATTGAAGATCCCGGGCACCGAACATGTTCAGTCTTCCGAGTTATTGGTCCTACAAGAAGAGAAAGATAAGGTGCAGCAAGAAATGATGGAACATAAAGGAAAAGCTGTCGAGCTGCAAGAAGAAAAATATAGATGGGAAGCCGAGAGGAGTTAACTGATATCTCAAATTGCTTTGCTGAAAAAGGAACAGAACAAAGAAAAGGAGATCATGGAGGAGTTGATGAGTCAAACACCTATTGATGAAGACTTATCTATTGTGAATATTGACAAACCATTGAATGACTTCTCTACAGATGACTTGTCAATCCCTATGTCCCAGGTCAACTTAAAAGAGGAAGAAATAAAAGAATTAAAAGCAAAGAATGAAAAGATCAAGTCTGAGTTGGCCAAAGCAAATGAAAATAAAAATAAAATACTACAAGAGAAGAATCAGCTACAAAAAAAATTCAATGAACTTAAAGAGAAAAACATCGGGAAAGGCCCTCTCCAAGGGGAAAAGCACATCATCTGGGACACCTTGTCTATAGAGATTACCAAATTCCGGCACCATCTGAACTATATTCATGATCTATGCATTTTAATCAACTTGGCCCACTAAAGACTAAAATTGATGAATGAACACATGGAAAAAAGGCCCCTTACGACAGCCCAGAACACATTGAATTTTTTAAATTCATTGACATATCAGAAATTACATGACATGGGAATAAAGGACATGATATCAATAGTTCTATGGGCTAAGAATTTCATCCACAAGCATCATTTAATGAAGACTGTCCAAGACAGAGCGGGTGAAATGGTTTCTCAAGTTAATAACTTCAAGCAGGTTTTCAAAGAGCTATTTGAGGATGGTCTGCCTTCCTTTTGGGATGAGGAGGGACGGTTGTTTTCTCAGGAGCATTATCACAGCTTGTTAGTTCAGAGCCGCATGGACCACTCTAAATTTGATGATTTGGAAAAAGGACTAACAGGAAAAGCTATTGTGGACAAATTAACAGAGGATTTTGAAATTTTTCAAAAGTTCCTGATGATTAGGAAAGGATTGCCCAAGATGTCATATGAAGTGTACATGGAGCTGGAAGTGGCCATTCGAGAAATGATGGAATGTGATATCCCAAGCTTAGAGCAATGGAAGGCCATGGAAAGGTTCGGGAAGACAAAGTACATCCTTCATTCATAGAGACAGGTGTAACGCGCCAAGGAGCTGACTAGATGAAGACATGTTATCAAGTTGATTTTAGCTTAATGATTTGTTAGGATTAAAGCTGTAGTTTATTTGTAAGAGTTAGGAATTCAGTCACAAGACTTTAATTAAGCCGATCATTCAGTTATGAATCTTCTTGGAAGATCAAACTATTTTATCTATATATTTGCATCTATTTTATGAGATGGGGGTTGGAACCCGTCCTCTTGTTGAGAATTTTTGGAAAACATATATTTTTTGAAGAACGAAGTTGAATGTGAATGAATTATCAGAGATTCATGCATCATTTATATTACAGTCTGTGCCTCTCTTTCTTTATGATTGTTTTTTCTAGTTTTACACTCCATTCTGTCTCCTTCATGTTTGAAATATAGTTTTGAATGATTAAAACTCATGCTGGCCGTGCTTTGATCATTGTTTCAAATATTTTATAAATCCTTCTGCTAAAGTTGATATAGAATTCGTCATATGATGCTCTGTATTGATGGACTGTTCTCTTTTCTTCTATTCCAAACGAATCAATGAATGACTGTGATTAAATGGTTACCTTCCCTTTGATAAATTCCTGAACATGCGATTTTGTGATATTTTTATCTATATGTGACTCCATGCCCAATGGTACTGTGTATTTTTTCAACCATCTTTATAATCTTTGAGTGTTGACATATATTTCTGGCCTTGTCAAATTTGTATCTGAGAGATCCCTCTCTAGAAAGAAAAGCCAGTTTCTTTCTAAAAGTGGTTTTGCTGTTACCTTGGGATTTACCTTTCACATCCTTGGGTACATTCTAAGTGCTAACAAACTAGCGCCGTTTTCGGGGAATGAAAGTGCATATCTACCCTGGGAGAACAACAAAGTTTGAAGAAAGATTTCTGTGGGCAAACGGGAATTTTATCAGCAGAAGAGGTTGTATATTTGCCCTGGCGACTCCATTGTGAAGCTTGTTCGGAACTTAAGGAGTCATTTTGGATTCAAGAAGACACATGCGAGGTAACTCTGATACCAAAGTCTTGAAAAGTTTTGAAGACCCAGAAAATCTATTTAAAAGAAAAAATAAAGAAAAGCTAGATTTTCCTTTGTTTGGAGCATCATCATCTCAAGATTCTCATATTGATCCAAAATGGGAAGTTAACGTTGGGAAAAATTTGTTGAAAACCAAATCTGAATCTGACCTTAAGAATACTGAGTTTAATCCTCGTAGGTTAGAATATTAATTGTTGGATTCCTTTTGGAGAGATTTGCAACAAACCACAAAGGCTGAAACATTTACCTCTCAGAATACTCAAACCTCTTCAGTCCCTGTAAATCCACCTAGACCAATGGCATCCAGATTTGCTCCCCTGCTTTTGCCTACTGTATTACATGATATTCCTCTGAATTATTCCCAAAGAATTTCCTTATTTGATGGAGAAGGTGACATAACCGCAAAACAACATGTTTCCAAGTTTGAATATTTCATTGACTTGGAAGAAGTTGATTATCCGGATGTTAAAATGCGGTTGTTTACCTAAAGTTGGTTAGGTGAGGTAAAGAAATGGTTTAAATATTTGCCAAATGGGTATATATTGAATTTTCAGGCTTTCCAAAATGCTTTCCTAGATAGGTGGGATGATAAATAGAATCCTTTGTAGCTCCTATCTTAGTATAACAGTCTCAAAAAGGGAGGTTTTGAATCTGTCCATGAGTTTTCTAGCAGGTTCATGAGGGTTTACAATTCCATTCCGGAAGACATAAAACCTTCTGCAGCCGTAGCTAAATTACATTATGCTGGAGATTTTGATAATGACTTTGCATTTTCATTAAGATAAAGAAAATCAGTGACTCTCGCTGCTATGTTTACAGATGCTCTAGAAGTAGAAGCAAATATGATGGCAAGTGGAAAGATGAAACATAGAGATATTGAAAGAAGGAAAAAAGAAGATAATTTACCTTCTACATCTTCTTCTGCTAGTGATGTCAAATTTGAAATGATGTTGAAAACCATGGAAAAGTTGATGGATAGATTAACTATGGATAATAGAGGATTCAATAGAGAACAGGCTGAGCCTCAAATAAGGAATTCTAATTTCAGAAGACCGAATCCTCCTGCTCCCCCCCAAAACTGGTAGAGAGATATGAGGAATCCAAGAAATCAGGAGGAACAGCTAATTCATCCACCTTTTCCTGAAGATTATGTTGCTGATGAAGAAGATCCAACTAAAAATGAGATTCACCTTTTTGGAGAGTAGGATTCAGAGATCTATCTTACTGAAGATGAGCATAACTTGTTCGAGCAAGAGGGTGGAAATGAAGAATTTGAAAGGGAGAACAAGTTGTATCAAAGAGGTTATTTACATGCTATGGATGATGTGCAGAGGAAAATCAGGTTGAGGAATAGGGATGTCCTCATAAATAAAGGGAAGGCTAACCCAAATTAGACTTCTACTAGTTCTTTGAATGTAGAAAAGGGAAAAGAACTACAAAAAGACTCTTTTGTAAATAAAGAGGTTGAAAATAGTGTACAAAAGGATAAAATAACAAAACAGGTGACTCCGGTTGAGGTGGAAAGAATTAGTTCTGGTTTTAATTTACAAAACGAACTTTCAAAGCTAAAGATCTCTGTTTCGTTCAATGAGTTATTGAGAAACACTGAATACAGGGATACTATCACAAAAATGGTCAAAAATCAAGGGGAATGGCAGTCTGCCATTTTAGAACTGAATGATGATAATCCTGCTATTTCATTTGGATCAAAAGTTGAAAATTTAGAAGGGGAAGAATTTCCTCCTTTCTATTTGAGTCTAAATGTGCATGATAAAGTGGTCCATAATGCTATGCTAGACTCAGGGGCATCGCATAATTTAATTCCTAAGGGAGTGGTAGAAAGTCTGGGATTGGAGGTAACAAGACCTTATAAAGATCTGTATTCTTTTGATTCTAAAAGAGTAAAATCCCTTGGATTAATTAAAGACATGGTGGTAACCCTAAACAAATTGCCTTCTAAAACTATAGTTATGGATGTGGTAGTGGCATATATCCCACCAAAGTTCGGGGTATTGCTGTCAAGATCCTAGACTTCCAAATTGAAGGGCAGTTTGCAGATGGATATGTCGTATGCCACCATTCCTGTTCAAGATGGGAACATAAGACTATATAGTGAAAAGAGAACTCCATACGTAGTAAGCAATCAAGACAAACCTGAAATTCATCACGTTTATGCTGTTGACACTGATTTGGGGTCCTCCATTTTCTTCAATGATGCTGTTCCACATGATGTAGAGGAGGCTTTGCAGAAGAAGTCTGAAGAGAATAAGGAAAAGGAAGTGATGGAACAGGATGCTTTGGAAGCGAAGCAAAAAAGAGAAGGCCAGTCGATTATGTACTTTGATGGGTCTGCTGTGAAAGTAGGTGCTGGAGCCGGTGTGTACACAATTTCGCCTATTCGGGATTTCAAAGCCTTGTCTTACAAACTGACATTTGAATGTACAAATAATGTGGTAGAATATGAAGCTCTATTATTGGGATTACATGCTTTGAAAGAATTAGGAGCTCAAAAAATAAGGATCTTAGGAGATTCTGAGTTGGTGATAAACCAAATAAATGAAAGCTATCAAACCAGGCATCCTCGGATGAGAGCTTATAGAAATGAAGTGTGGGATATGTTTGGTAGCTTCTTTACGGAGCATACAATTCAGGTGATTCCTAGACATGAAAATTTGGTAGCTGATTCTTTAGCTGTGGCCGCTGGGAAATTTGAAACCCCTGTTGCTGGTCAGAGGGAATACCAGGTGGAAATTGTGAATAGACCGTCTATTCCCGATAACTCTAAATATTGGCAAGTGTTCGAAGATGATATGCAGATTAGGAGATTCCTGTAACTTTCAGAAGAATTTGTGAATACTCCTATTGACACCGAGAATGACAATGACGAGAGTATTCAAGATGATGAAGAACTTGAGGAGGAAGGGAATAGCACTAAAAAATTGAAAGGGACCTTAGGAGGTAAAGATATCATCCAATTGAAAAACAATTTCATACCAAGAGGACTAATCCCTTTAGAAAATATTTTTGATCAAAATGACGTGGCTAAAAATCCAAAAGTGAAGCCTGTTGATAATGCTATTGAAGACAAGAATATTGGTACCAAAGAAAATCCTAAGATTGTGAAGTTGTCCAAGAAATTACCTGAAAAAGAAAAAGAAGAATATGTGAAATTAATGAAAAAATATACAGATGTCTTTGCTTGGAGTTATGAAGATCTCAAGGAGTATGATACCTCTATCATACAACATACCATCCCTATAAATCCTGGGGAGAGACCTTTTAAACAAAATCTCAGAAGAATAAACCCCAAGCTGCTGCCTATTATTGAAAAAGAAATCAAGAAGCTATTTGATGCCAAGATCATTGTAACATTGAGGTTTTCAAAATGGGTTGCAAACTTGGTTCCTGTCAGGAAAAAGAACAGAGAGATAAGATTGTACACAGATTTCCACAATTTGAATAAAGTTTCCATGAAGGATAACTATCCTCTACCTAAGATGGATCATATACTGCAGCAAGTGGTGGGAGCTGAAAGAATTTCAATGCTGGACGGTTTTTTCGGGTATAATCAGATCAAGGTGTTACCTGAAGATCGAGAGAAAAATGCCTTTACTACACCTTGGGGCACTTTTATGTATGCAAAGATTCCTTTCAGTTTGATGAATGCAGGGGCCAGTTTCCAGCGAGCTATGGAAATCACCTTTGCAGGGGAAATTGGGAATTTTGTAGTAATCTATATGGATGATATCACGGTCTACTCAAAGTCTGACAGAGAGCATCTGCGTCATTTGGAGAAAGTGTTCATGAAATGTAGGAAGTTCGGTATATCGTTGAACCCAAAGAAGTCCAATTTTGCATTGGAAGAAGGAAATTTGTTGGGACATATAGTACCAAAAGATGGAATAAAAATTGATCCTGAAAGGGTGAGTGCAATTTTGAAAGTGGGTGAACCTGGGAGAAAAAAGGAGATACAGTCATTCTTGGGGCAGCTAAATTTCTTGAGAAGGTTTGTGCCAAGTTTTGCCGAGATCTTAATGAATATCACAAATATGTTGAAGAAGGGTCACGAGATAAAATGGAATGCTGAAGCTAGAAAGTCCTTTTGGGAAATCAAAAAAGCAATATCAGAGGCTCTTGTATTGGTGAGCCCAGATTTTACCAAAGACTTCTCAGTATTTTCATATGCTTCAAAATATACTATAGCTGCAGTTCTGTTACAAAAAAATGATGAGAATTTGGAACAACCCATAGCGTTTTTTAGCAAAATGTTAAGGGATGGAGAATTGAAATATGAAATTATGGAAAAACAAGCTTATGCCTTAGTCAAAGCACTGAAGGATTTCAGAGTGTATATTCTGCACTCACATATAATTGCACATGTTCCGTCTGCTGCTGTAAAGGGAATCCTGACACAACCAGATCCAGAAGGTAGAAGAGCAAAATGGATTGCTACATTATTGGAATATGATATCAAAATAAAACCCACCAAGTTGATTAAAGGACAAGGATTAGCTAAAATGATGGCTAATTCAAATTGTGAAGCTTTGCAAATTAATTTCTTATCTCATCAAGCTAATCAGTTAGATACAGAAGTGGAGGTAATGGCTGATTTTGTGGTTTCTCCATGGTATTCCGATATTGTATATGTCCTTCGAAATTTGGAAGCACCTGAGGGGTTGAGTAAGTCAAGAGCCCGGTCCGTAAAGTTAAAAGCTACTAAATTTTGTATTCTAAATCAATATCTCTATTGGAAAGACCCTGGAGGAGTGTTACTGAATTGTCTTTTGGAGAATGAAGCTCAGCATACGGTTAAATAATTTCATAAGGGATATTGTGGGGGACATCACTCATGAAAAGCGACAGCAAACAAAATTATAAGAGGAGGCTATTATTGGCCTACATTATTTTCAGATGTGTATAAAGAAACTAGCAAGTGTCATCAATGCGAGATTTTTGACGGAAAGAGAAAGGTGCTTCCTCTCCCTTTGAATCCCATAACAGTAGAAGCTCCTTTCCAGCAGTGGGGTTTGGATTTTATTGGAGAAATAAATCCCAACTCATCAGGACAATACAAATGGATTTTGACAGCTACAGACTATTTTACAAAATGGATTGAAGCTATCCCAACTAGAAGAGCCACAAAAAATGTAATTATGGAATTTCTTGAAGAAAATATTTTGGCTTGATTCGGATGCTCCAGAATAATAGTAACAGATAATACAACTGCGTTTAAATCCAAGAAGATGATTGATTTCTGTCACAAGTACCATATAAGCCTCAATCATTCAACTGCCTATTATCCGCAGGGAAATGGGTTGGCAGAATCTTCTAATAAAATCCTAGTAAGGATCATCAAAAAGTTGTTAGAAGATAACAAAAGGTCCTAGCACACCAAGCTCAAGTATTGCCTCTGGGCTGACAGAATTAGTACCAAAAGGGCGATTGGCATGTCTCCGTTCCAACTGGTGTATGGGACTGAAGTTGTTTTTCTAGCATCGTTAGGTGTCCCAGTCATGAGGTATTTCCATGATCAGCAAGAAGAACCTAAGCATATGCAAAGGAGGATAAATCAGATTATTGAGCTGGATGAGCAAAGGAATAAGGCTTATGACAAGGTGCAGTCACATCAAGAAAAAATGAAAAACACTTTTGACAGAAGAATCAAAGAAGAGCAGTTTCAGATTGATGATTTGGTCTTGAAGTGGGATGCTCCTAATGAAGACAAACGTGAGAAATTTGACCATATGTGGGTAGGTCCTTATGTTGTTGCTAGATATAGAGGGAAAAATGATTTTCTGCTAGAATATCCAAATGGGGTTCTTTTAGAAAGTAACCCTGTTAATGGAAGATATCTGAAGCATTACCTGTCTTAAGGTGGAGGGTAAGATTTGTATTATAAGCCTGTAAATATTTATTTTTCTTTGCAAAGTCAACCCGAAAGATAGGCCGGATGTATTTGAAGCCCGTGGTGAAGGCCCTAAGATTCAGGAGGCATACTTTTCTTTTCTAAAACAAAAAATAATATATTTACGAAAAACAGAAGATGAGTTTTATGGACGTTACTATGAAAAAACTAAAAAAACAGGCACCTGGTCTACGAGTTCTTTGATACCTCGCAGGGAGGATATCATCCCTAGATGGAGCCAGTTGTTAACACCATTATTTAGCAGAGAGAAAAAAGACCATGGTGAGGAGATAATAATGGTCATTCATAATACTTTGGTTAAGTTTTATGGTATGAGGGTAGCGCAAGATGCAAAAAACGAGCAATTACCAAAAGATCCTACGGTGCGAAGCAGAAAGGAGAAGATCAACGACCTATATTACGTCCACTCCTCAAAGATGCGAGGAGAATAAGCATATGTTGGTGGCTAATGTGATGTGTAGATCAACGGTCGTTGATCCATCCGGATGAGATCCACGGTTTGTATAAGCTCCGCTTTGTAAACATGCACGGTAGATAAAACCATGACGCTCCGTGGAATTAGATACGCACCACTCGATCTAACGGTGGAAAAATAAAGGTAGATTACAACCGATGGCTGTGGATGATTCCGGAGTGGTAACTTGCACGATGGATATGATCTGGATGCCCGGCAGAATGAGGTACGTGGCGTTTGATCCGATGGTTGAAAATTAAAGGTGGAATAGATAAACGGTTATGAATGGATCCAGAGCGGGAAAGTGCGTGGACGATAAAAGTGAAGAGCGGTTGCGGAATATAAACCACTGTCCACATGGAAAATTGTGGTTCAATCCGAAGACAAAAATGGTTTCATGTAAACCGCCAAAGAAATGTTCCAGAGTGGGGTCCTATAAAAGGGAAGTTGACTTGTCTCGTGGTTATTTTATTGGCGTCGGACGGGTGAAAAATACCTGCAGCTTCGTCAACCTTCGATTGTCAGTGTCGAGCACACACCGCTACAGTTGACAGGTAAGGCTTAAACACCTATAATTCGTCCGTCTGAATTGCTATTGTCAACTAGATTATGGACCAGGGGAAGGAACTACAAGGGTCTGGTCATGTTGTAGATGATAGGGAAGATTATCTAGTGGACAGAGACAGAGGCGTGTGCGACCCCTTTCTGTCTATAGGAAGCGTGTCTGTCAGTAAGGAAAGGTTATGGCACTATAACTCACAAGGAAATGATGTCCTGAATGTCTGTAAATCCTTTTTGTACTATTTCACCATTGAACAAACCCTCCATTTTCCAGAATTTGCGGAATGGTGTGCTGTGAATTACTCCCCTTCTCAGAGAATCATTGTAAGCCACTCTACATCTTGAATCCTCTGTAAAATCAGTGCCAAAGTTATCCACGGAAATCTCAATTTGCCTGATAGTTACCCTGACCAACGTGAACCTATGAATGAGCTAATCCTTGCTGAATTGTTCAAGAAGTGTGAAACTGAAACCCGTTGCCAATTCCTGTCCAATATTTTGAAAGAAGGACAATGTTTAGATGGTTTTTTCTTACCTTACCCCGTGCATATTTTTAAAAGTGAAGTTCAATTAGTGGTATCTCTGGTCTGTCAAATATTTGGTCTTGATGATGATTGTCGCGTGAGTGAAGTCATCCTTGGTTTTTTATTGAAAATAAGTTCCTTAGGTTCTAAATCCCAATCAGTTCCAGTGTTTAGTCTAGATGAGTACTTAGCTGAAGCAATTCATCTTCAGCTAAGTGAATTTTCGAAAGTCAGGTTCTTTAAATTTCAGACTTACCTGTTGAACATGTTGTTATGTTCAAATGTCACTGAGTTACAATTTTTGAGTACTATTTTTTCCTCTGATTTGCCCAAGCAAATAAGTATGTTTGAATTCGCCAATTCAATCATGTCTTAGATGTATAAAATGTTGTTTGATGAAGAATTTCCCCATGTACTAGACGAGATGAAATGTCTAATGCAGTCCTCACCCAAGGACCGAGTTGGATACTGGTTCTTGCACAAAGATTCCACTGTTTTAAGAGTATACGGATTTACCGGACAACCTTATAAGTTACCCGCTTTTCTGACCCCGAGAATTTTTGCATTGGAGTTCATGAGGCAGAGGTTGCAGTCTGAGGAAGAGCATTTTGGTGCTTTTAAAAAGTCTTCAAATATTAAATTCCCCCTCAAGGTTGGTTCTTTCATTTTTAAAAGTAAAGGCGCCTTGGTTTTTATTGAGAAGTTATTGGAAGGCATGGAATTCAAAAAGGAACCAAAGATAAATTATGATCCCCACCATGTAATCTCCTTGAGGAAACAGGCCAACAAGAACAAGCCATTTGATCACCAGTCAATTGAAGGTTTGGTTGAAACAACCAATTTGTTGCAGTTTAGAGAGACTCCCAGGTTTGACGAAGACACAAGTAGTATTATAATCAAAATAAGTCTTTCTGAGGTCGAGAGCATGGAACTAGATGATGACGGATCACATAAAAAAGCCAAGCTGTCTCAAGGTGGTGGAATTTCAAATGAAGATATTTCCGATGATTTCAAGAAAGTTGCCCTGGTCCCAACAAAAGCTGTACAAATAAATCAGTTTTCATTTAAAAATGTAGATGGTTTAGAGTCAAGTTCAACTTTCAAGTCAAAAGAGGATATCAAGGCTAGTTATATGGAGAAAAGAAAACAGTCTCTGGAAGAGACAAGAAGTTTGCTTTCGTGAGTAAGAAATTTAAACAATCCAAAAACTTCTTTGATCTCTGCCAGAGATGCCGAAAGAAATACCTTCAAGTTATCCATGGTGAATGAAAAAAAGATGTCTGAGATGGAAATCCAGTTGCATAAAATTAGCGTACCAGACAAGATACAGCTTCACAAGCAAACTAGTGACATCATTTATTCAGACCTTTTACAAGCTATGATGAGAGTAAACAAATTACAAATTTTGGTAGATAAATTAGAAATTCAATTGAAGCATGAAAGAATTGAAAATAAGGCCAATGCCATTCAGATTAAGAAACTACAAGCAGATATTGTCAATTCAGGTAATGAGAAAGATAACACCCAGGCGGTCAGAAGAATGCTAGAAGAAAAGAACAATGCGCTCCAAGTTTTAAAGAAAAAATTGAAGATCCCGGGCACCGAACATGTTTAGTCTTCTGAGTTATTGGTCCTACAAGAAGAGAAAGATAAGGTGCAGCAATAAATGATGGAACATAAAGGAAAAGTTGTCGATCTGCAAGAAGAAAAATACAGATGGGAAGCCAAGAGGAGTGAACTGATATCTCAAATTGCTTTGCTGAAAAAGGACCAGAATGAAGAAAAGGAGATCATGGAGGAGTTGATGAGTCAGACACCTATTGATGAAGACTTATCTATTGTGAATATTGACAAACCATTGAATGAATTCTCTGCAGATGACTTGTCAATCCCTATGTCCTAGGTCAACTTAAAAGAGGAAGAAATAAAAGAATTAAAAGTAGAGAATGAAAAGATCAAGTCTGAGTTGGCCAAAGCAAATGAAAATAAAAATAAAATACTGCAAGAGAAGAATCAGCTGCAAAAAAAATTCAATGAACTTAAAGAGAAAAACATCGGGAAAGGCCCTCTCCAAGGGGCAAAGCACATCATCTGGGACACCTTGTCTATAGAGATTACCAAATTCCAGCACCATCTGAACTATATTGATGATCTATGCATTTTGATCAACTTGGCCCACCAAAGACTAAAATTAATGAATGAACACATGGAAAAAAGGCCCCTTACGACAGCCCAGAACACATTGAATTTTTTAAATTCATTGACATATCAGAAATTACATGACATGGGAATAAAGGACAGGATATCAATAGTGCTATGGGATAAGAAGTTCATCCACAAGCATCATTTAATGAAGACTGTCCAAGACAGAGCGGGTGAAATGGTTTCTCAAGTTAATAACTTCAAGCAGGTTTTCAAAGAGCTATTTGAGGACGGCCTGCCTTCCTTTTGGGACAAGGAGGGACGGTTGTTTTCTCAGGAGCATTATCACAGCTTGTTAGTTTAGAGCCGCATGGACCACTCTAAATTTGATGATTTGGAAAAAGGCCTAACAGAAAAAGCTATTGTGGACAAATTAACAGAGGATTTTGAAATTTTTCAAAAGTTCCTGATGATCAGGAAAGGATTGCCCAAGGTGTCATATGAGGCGTACATGGCGCTGGAAGTGGCCATTCGAGAAATGATGGAATGTGATATCCCAAGCTCAGAGCAATGGAAGGCCGTGGAAAGGTTCAGGAAGACAAAGTACATCCTTCATTCATAGAGACAGGTGTTACGCGCCAAGGAGCTGACTAGACGAAGACATGTTATCAAGTTGATTTTAGCTTAATGATTTGTTAGGATTAAAGCTGTAGTTTATTCGTAAGAGTTAGGAATTCAGTTACAAGACTTTAATTAAGCCGATCATTCAGTTATGAATCTTCTTGGAAGATCAAACTATTTTATCTATATATTTGCATCTATTTTATGAGATGGGGGTTGGAACCCATCCTGTTGTTGAGAATTTTCGGAAAACATATATTTTTTGAAGAACAAAGTTGAATGTGAATGAATTATCAGAGATTCATGTGTCATTTATATTACAGTCTGTGCGTCTCTTTCTTTGTGATTGTTTTTTCTAGTTTTACACTCCATTCTGTCTCCTTCATGTTTGAAATATAGTTTTGAATGATTAAAACTCATGCTGGCCGTGCTTTGATCATTGTTTCAAATATTTTATAAATCCTTCTGCTAAAGTTGATATAGAATTCGTCATATGATGCTCTGTATTGATGGACTGTTCTCTTTTCTTCTATTCCAAACGAATCAATGAATGACTGTGATTAAATGGTTACCTTGCCTTTGATAAATTCCTGAACATGCGATTTTGTGATATTTTTATCTATATGTGACTCCATGCCCAATGGTACTGTGTATTGTTTCAACCATCTTTATAATCTTTGAGTGTTGACATATATTTATGGCCTTGTTAAATCTGTATCTAAGAGATCCCTCTCTAGAAAGAAAAGCCGGTTTCTTTCTAAAAGTGGTTTTGCTGTTACCTTGGGATTTACCTTTCACAACCTTGGGTACATTCTGAGTGCTAACAGACATGTTTTATGAGTCTAGCCATTATGAAATTACTTATAATTTTATTTTGGAAACAATTGAATTATGTGTTTGGCAGGATTTAACACGCTCTAGTATCAATCAGCTTCCATATATTTAATATCATTATACAAGGAAAACTTGCCGGGGTACTGAACAGGCCTGCTAGCAGCAGGTCAATGCTAAGTAAAAACCTTACAACAGGAAGCTCGATAAATGCAAGTAAACCCATCGCGGTACTAAACAGGCTCGCTGGTAGTGGGGATATGCTTGCATGGTACCAAGATAAACCCATCGGGGTGCTGAACAGGTCTGCTGGCAGCGGGGAAATATCTGGTAACAGAGATTTGGTTAATACACCGCTATGCACATAGTTCGTAAAATAATATTAAAAATTCTTCAAAAAAATTTATGTCATGGCCAATTGTTTATAATGTCATTTGAGAATGGCTCTAAGTTGACTTTGCCCTGGCCGTCTAATTCCGCATATACCTAAGATCTTATTATCTTAGAAATGGAACCCATAGCTGTAAATCTCACACAATCAGGGGTACACTTAAAATACTTGACGATGATAGGATATCTTCACAATGAGGCATGGATGGCTAGTTTTTCCTATGGTATTTATTTTAATTATACTATTCTCATTTACATGGTCTTTCTAAGAACTGTTTTATTTTTCATGAATATACATTTCTGAACCATTTCCATTTACTAGGTAGTTTTTCTTAAAAATAATTGACAGCATGCTCGTACTCTTTCTATTTTTCTAGAACAATCAATTCTTCTCTCTGTATGGCTTGAGGACACGCCATCTCTTTGGTTTGGGAAAAGATGGATTTGATTTGTAAAAAAATAGATTATTTGTATTTATGATAAATCTATTTATCTCTAACAAATGATAAGTATTTTCAGGAATGTAAATAGTGGAATTTGGTTATAGCTTGAAGCATATTTTACAACAAAATTCAATATGGTCTTACCATATGGACGATCGAATGAAGGCAAATGCAATATCAAATAGTGATCTAAAAAAAATGGTGATATTATAGTACTTATGATTAAATTTGCTAACTAAATTTAGTTTTGGGGCAAATAGTTTTTACTTCCATTTCACTGTTAATAATCCTATCTGCTTACCCAATCATGCATGAAAATGATCCATCTTTTTGTTATTCAAAATGTGATCTATGTTTTTGTGTTATATGTTCAACCTACCCAAAGTTTTACTTTGGACATGGTTGAATTAATTTTAAACCTTATAAATGATAAAATTATTTTGAACCTGAGAACTGTTAAATTAAGAATGTTGAAAAACCCAATAAATTCATTTTTAACTTTCATCCAATGTGTGACATGAAATATATGTTATTTTACAGGTTAAAAGACTGAAGTTTAAATTACCTTCTTCATCTTCCAAGTTGAAGGCAGCTGCTAGTTCGCCTTCTTCCTAACTTGTTTTTCTTTCTTTTTGCTCAGTGGGACCTGGCATTTCTCCGGTTTGGGGGAATGTTAATCCTAGATTTGTTATCATTTTTGGCAGTTAAATTATTCATTTAAACACATATTTTATTATCTTTTGTATATTTAATGACACACAGATCATTATTCAGCCTTAGGTATGAGTGTATTTAAGGTTTATATGAAATATTTTTATTTATCATTTATTTATGGTTTTATTAATTAAAAATAACATTATTAAAGTGAATTTGATATTTTCACTGATTTATATATTTGTTTGCAGACTTTATAATCTTTTTGGGCTGAATTAATAAATAGAATGCATTCAGCCTGTCTTTCACACAACATGTCCAGCTCGGTGTCCATCTTGTCATCCAGCCCGTTGCATGAAACTCAATAGTGGTTTTCCAGATGTTGAAAGGTGTTGTTGTAGACTACAGCCCTAAAGCGCGCTAGTAGACAGACACTCCATTCTCCCTAGATCGACGCCCAACATATCCAGCTCATGGCCCAGCCGCCTGTTTATCTCTCCATCCAGATCACCCATCAGACTGTGCTCTCCTGAGAATTAATTCTGGGCATTTAAAATGTGAAACAACTGCAAACGAATTGTTATCCACGTGTCTGGGTGATGAAACTATGTTCTAGATATTTTCCAGCCTGCATTCTCCTTTCGTCACCACCACATCAACCCTCCACGCGCTGTATTGATGCATTCAACCCACGCTCTAGAAGATTCACCACTACGCTCTCCTTTGTCCGCCATTAGTCACCTGTTGTGTTCATGAAGGAACCTGTGCGCCACATCTATAGATCGTTCACGCTGAAGAGAAGCCTGTGCGCCACATCTTAAGACCATTCACGCTGGAGAAGGGAGATGCCTACGTGTTGGCCTGTGATTAGTTAAATGCCTTTAAGATCGAGTAAATTTAGAGAGCAGTTGACCACTAAAGGGTTGACTTGCTCATCCCTATAAATCATTATATATAGCAGCCTCTATGAGAGAGCTAGAGTTAGCTAGAAAAATTAGTCAGTTAGTAGAGTTAGGAGAAGAGTTCCTGCTGTGATTTACTCTTGAACATTGTATTTCTGTTCCACCATCTAAATAAAGAGCTGTATGTGTTGCTGTTGAATATTTTGTTTAAGTAGAAGTTAGCCAGGCATCACCCCTGATTGCTGAGAGGGCCCCTCATCAACCAGAGGTTTCTTTTCTTGTTTATTTCTTTCATTTTTTGTTGTAGCTAGTTTAATTCACAATTTGTTTTATTATTTTTGTAATGCAATTTGATTTCTGAATTAGATAGTTAACTATGTGCATAGTTTGTTTCCATATTTGCTTTCAGTCATTTCATTTTCAGTCTATTGTTTAGTTTATTTGCAAGTTAGATAAAATAGATTGTTGTTTATCAAGTTAAGTAAATTTAATTCTGTCTATTTCATTTCTGTTTTAATTATCAGTTTATGCAATTTACATTTCAATTTATTAATATGCAATGGTTTCTTTATGCTTCTGTTTATGAATTTGCTTAAGTTTATTTTGCTGTTAGATTTTCTTAGTAAGTAGGTTTGTTTATTGACTCAATGCATTAGAATTACATCTGCATGGCTTCAGCTGAAGATTAGTTCATTTAGGTTAGTTTTTACCATTTTAACTGTGCAGCCTGTCATTCGGACAGCCTGTTCAGTCTGTTAAGCCACCCCTTTCAGACCCACAGTTCAGTATGTCATTCAGCCCTTAATTCTGTTTTTAGTGTTTTTTATGTATTTTGAGATTTTTTTAGTTCTATTTTGTTAATGTCTAAATTATGTTTTGACTGTCATATTTAGATGTTAGGTTTATTTAAGAGTAAAGTTAAAGTATAATTGTTTTAGGTTATTTATTAAAGTTTTATTATTTTTCTTATTTCTTTTTTTCCTCGAATGTGTGTTAAGTTGTTTTTGTTTCTTGAATACTGTTTCTGATTTTGTTTTACCGTTGTATTGCTTTGTATTTATGCCTTTTAGATTGATTTATTTGTTTGCATGTGAGATTTAGTGTTACATGTGTTTTCTTTAGTATGTTTTTAGGTTGTCTCGTTTATGTTGTGTTATTGTTGAAAGAACTTGTAGGACGGAATTTAAAGATATTTTTTTTATTAAGTTTTCTACTTGCTTCTTTTATCAAGTTTTCTTTATTAAGTTTTCTACTTGCTTATTTTATTAAGTTTTCTAGTTGCTTATAAGTTAAGTCTTCCTTGCACCCTAGTTTTTCATTTGAATAGTTATATGTTGATTGTATTTCATTTTAAAGTTTATTATCAATTATTTAGTTTATTATTCTGTCTCAGTTTAATTACTTTAATAATTGCATTTATAGGAGTTTGACTCGTTTTTTCATTTTGAAATATATTTCTATCTTTTTTTTGTTAAAATATTTACACGACACCCTCTATCTTTTCATATATTTTGTGTCAACTCTAAGCTTACCAACCCCGGTTGATAATTAAAGAATAGGTGGATTAATTTATACATTATAAAACACCCAATAGATATATATAGAGAGGATTTATGTTCATTTATCTCTATACCAATTTCTTTGCATAACGGATCCAATTTTTCCTCTAAACATTGGCATTCCATAACAGACTATGCACAAAAAATCATTATTCCATCCACAAACATAAGATGAGCTATACTTTTTCTTCCATTGAAAGAAGCCCATGTGAGTTTTCTTCTAGATCTATCAAATATAAATAATCTACTTAAACCTTAAATTACCAAAGAAAAAAAATAAGGGGAGAGGGGGGATCCTTTCCTTAAACCTTTAGGGGATTTGAAAAAATTCATTATTGAACCATTGATCATAATTGCAAAATAAGGAGAAACCACACAACCCATAATCCAATTGGTATTAAGAAGGATTAATTTGATAAAAAGTCAAGAAGCTTTGTCATAATATTTTGTCATGTCCAATTTTGGAGAAACTACCTTTTGGTTCTGAATTTTAAAAGTTTGTAGTTCTTCTTGTGTTGATCCTACAACTTCATGAATCAATCTTCCTTTAAGGGAACAAAATTTCTCCCTAGAAACATATTGAGAGAGATGAGTCTTGATGTGAGCTACGATGAACTTTGCAATTATTTTATAGACCCCATTACATAAGGAAATAGTTTGGAAATCATCAAACGAGACCAATTGATCAGTCTTCAAGATAAAATTAAGAAATGTAGAGTTTAGAATACCCAAAATGATACCTGCCAATGTAACTTATTCAACCACTTTCAATAAACCATCTCCTAGCACATCAAGGAAACCTACTTAAAATTCAAGCAGCCACCCATTAGGGCCAGGGATTTATCTCTTTGGAATGTATTCAATTCAACTAAAATCTCCTCCTTCAATACTACCTGGTACAACTCCTCATTCTCTTCATCGTCAATCATACACAGGAACTTGCCAATTACCTACAACATGGCCCCATATCTTGGCTCCCCAGGGTAGAGTATAATTCCTTGAAATGTTCCACTATTAACTCTCCTAAATTATTAAAACCTTCAACTGGGAGACCCATTTAATTCTAAATTTCCCAAATGGTATTATAATTCTTTCGGTGAGAAGCATATTTTTGAAAATATATGGTATTTTGGTCCCCTGCTTCTAGATAAAAGGGCTTGAATTTTCAACCTCTATTCCATTTCTATTTAACCAAGGATATTTTGTCTAAGGTTCTCAAGTGAATTCACCTCTAGACATAATCTATCCAAAGGAAAAACCACAAGGGATGATAAGAAGAGAGAATATAAGCATCTCTCTATCTCCACTACACGATCTTCTGTGGATTTTCACTTCTCACTATTCCAAGTCATTGTAGCTTCTCTTAGATTACAAAGGGAAAATACAAATTGAGAATAAGCATTGGGCCCTAATATATCATTTATAGAAAACCACTTCTCCTTCACTAAACTTGGAACTCAAGATCTACAAACCATCTTCAGTTATACTTAAAGGGGGAAACTAGTTTTCCTTCAGATTTTCCTATTTCTAAGAAAATGGGGAAGTGGTACGAGAATAAAATAGAACCTACCCAAGAAAAAATGATATACAAATCTACATATGAATTTTCATGCATAAAAAATATATCAATCCTTTATGAAATACCTTACTCACCAATGCACTTTATGTTCCATATTGGTTTGATTGCAGATAGTTTGATATCCAACCTGTTGTAATATTCAACAATACTGAGAGGGGGGTGAATAATATTGGGCACTTTTTTACCACTTTTAACATTTAACATTAACCATTAACAATATCATTCACCATCACATAAAAATCATACACAGTGCACAAGATATTTAATGTGGAAACCCAAATGGGATAAAACTACAAAAGATGTTGTTTACAATATGAAGATTACATTCAATGTGTTTAACAGCACCAACTGGAAGGAAGCTCCAACTTCCTGATTTTCTATCACCAACTAGAAGGATGATCCAAACCCCTAGTTTATCAGCTCTAACTGAAAGGAGGCTACAACCCCCTAAGGTCAGAGGCTCTAACTTGTAGAGATGATTACAATCATCAGTGAGCACCAACTCACAATTCTTAGACACCAACCTGAAGGAGACTACAATATTGTATCCTTTCTCTATCATTTTGCCTTGATATGAATAGAATAAGCAATATGTAATGATCAATGTATCACTGTCTCTGAAAAATTGTACCTGTATCTTTGACCCTGCACCTAAATCAATGTATCACTACCTTTGTTAACCTATCACAATCACTATCTTTGTCACAATTCCCAAATCATTGTCTCTCTCATCTTGTACCTACATCTCTATCTCTGTAGATGTATAACTATCTGTGTCACAATATTTGTATCTCTATCTCAATGCCACAATCACTACCTCTGTCACAATGCCATAATCATTGTCACACTGTATCAACATCTATCACACTATATCGAACTATACATGCCTCCAATATATACCCATAAATAATCATCCATTGATTTCATTTGGATCATCAAATTTTACATCATAAACATTTCCAAAACATTGAACATTCCAAGAGATGATCCACATGCCACAACATAACCATGTGTTATTCCAAGATAATCACTATGATATATGCCAAGACCATAATACAATATATCCAAATAATCACCATGATCTATACAAAAAAATCACCAATATCTATGCCATGATCATCACAAATTGTGCACCAACATCTATGCCAATATCAACATCAATTATTCCATGAGATAAGCACAAAAACATGTACAAACTTCATATGTTTTCAAGACAACAAGATGGACCCTAATCCATGAGAGGTATGACCATCACAAGAGAGACCCATATATAAGAACCATACTAGATCTATGCCAATATGACCATCATCATATCCCCCATAACATATATAATGACTTCAAATAGATATATCAAGAGAGAGGCTCACATACCAAGGTCCAAGATGAGATATATCCATGAAATATATGTGCCATCACAAAAGAAGCCAACAAGCATGAACCATACATTTGCCAATATCATAAGATGAAGAGACAACATATAAACCAAAAGAGTATCTAGATAGATTCATCACATATCCCTCGCAACCATATTTCCAACGATTCAAGAATTTTGTAATTTTGATACCATATGAGAAAGTTATGCCATTATTCGTGAATCTCCTCAATCCTCAAAGATGCCCAGAAATTGCTCCTCCAAAACGTTTCGCACTTTTTCTCCAAAGATGTGCAATAGAAAGAGAGACTTGATTGATGATGAAATGAATTGTTTTCCCCTCTATTTATACCCTTTATCATGATCTAGTAGTTTCTTTTAGTGTCTCCTTAAACTCATCCTTAATTTGTGGATATCCATGTTTTAAGGGGGCCTCAAGGGTTAGTACCCCACCTCAAGAGTCCATCATGACACTTCATGTCAAAAATTCAATATCATTCCATATATTCTCCAAATAGATCCCTAGGTCTTGACTACATCATCATACTTGGTGGATACACCATAATTTCTTACGAGGATCCTTACCACTTCAAGTGGTCTAATGGGCCAAAGTACCACAACTTTCGAGGTCATGTGGACCAAGCATTATTATTTTAGGGGTACTTCAAGCTTCACACCAACTTAATTTGTACAAACTTTGGGGACTCTTTAGGGCATTCTCCACCATGGATCATGTAACCCCAAACTCATGGGAAAGTAGGGATGATTTTAAGAACCCCCCCTAGATTTATATGTATAAAAATTGGGCGAATCTCTTCGATATATAGGAAAATTTGAAGGCGATTTTATCAATAATATAATATGTATATATAAAAAATTTGGGGAATCTTTTATTTTATTATATAATTTTGTAAAATTTTGGCGAATCTTTCATTTTATTATATAATATTGTAAAATCTTGGCGAATCTTTCATTTTATTATATAATGTTGTATAATCTTGGCGAATCTTTCATTTTATTATATAATGTTGTAAAAACTTGGTGAATATTTAACTTCATTATAAAAAATTGTAAAAACTGGTGAATATATCACTGATTTATATAATATTGTCAAAATAAAAGAATAACAACATTAGTCAAATAACATGAATCACATCATCAACAACAGAACATGTAGACTCACAATTCACAATAGGAAGGTGTTAGTGAAACACAACTGCACTGACTAGATTCAGGGAAAGTGGGGACTCCACTTGTTATCTCGTCCCTTAATGGTCCAACGGACATGTGGGGACCTGAATCTTGAAAAAATAATAAACTCATAGAATCATACATTATGCTCGATCTTGGCCTCCACTAGCCAATGATGGTCATGGAGGCTAATACAATTATGCATTGTAATTATGCCAATTGATTATTACATTAGATGAATGTTGGTCTTGTGCCAATATGTATCCTATGATCAATGCATAGGAACCTAGTGCATAGACCATTTTTCTCTTCGCTTAGATATGTAGATCTCGTTTATTTTTTTGAATAACGATAAGTATTTACAAATAAAATATACAGTCAGCGTAAAATAATTGAAAAATTGAAGAAAATTAATTCATGCAACTAAAAGTTAATAAAATAATCTTTTCTCAAATCCTGAAACCAACCTTGATTCAAGCTACAACAAAGGGTTAAATCAAGCATCGAATGAGAAATAGAATCATTCAAAGGAATTAACACAATATTTAACCAAAATACACACAAACTTCAAAAATAGACAAAATGCTTCAAACAAAAGCAATAAACAAACCATAAAAAATTGTCAAGATATTTGTGCTAAACACCAACATGGTTTCATGAACTTGAATGACTCCATTCTTTCTTAGCGAAAGTGTTGTCAAATTAGTTATTTATCATTTAATGTTAGGAAACTATCTATGCAAAGAGATAGCTCCTTGGCCTAGCTTTCTCAAATTCCAGTGTCATTTCCTATCAGATACAAGAAAGAGACAATGTAAGAGATAAATATCAAACCATCAATCTTAAAATAAGCTGCATGAAGGTAATGTAGCTCAAATCATCAATGTTACAACACAAAATTATAATGTAGAATCTATTTTAACCTAAAACATAACCTCAAATTCATATATGGAGTTGGGGTTAGGTTTGAGTTCTGATTTTAGCTTTTTATAGGAGCTACTTTTGGGATCCCACTTTGTATTGTTAGCTTTTAGCTTTTAGATATAATTATAAAAGTCCCAACTCAACATAACAACTAGGTTATCTACTGTTTCTATCTAGATCCATCATAATAGATTAATATCTTATAAATTGAAGCAGGTATGACCTTGACAGTCATTGAAATACATAGTATAAGAAAAAGCACAAGATACTAGACTACTGATGAATTGGGGTTCGGATTCTGTTTGGCATTCTTTAGGACTCCATAATAATTGAACTGATAGACCAAAAATGAGGAACAGAGAGGATAGGGACTCTGAGAACAATATATGAGAGACAAATTCAGCTTGTCCATCCAGCAAATGGTTAGGGAGTCTCAATCCCATCAAAAATCAACCCCCCTACCACCACTTGAACACACATCAGTTTGGGATTGCTTCAGATATGATCTATCACTATTATGAAGCTACTAATTCATTATTACAGACCTATATCAACATGTCAAAACAACCAGCAGTGATAGCCTACTCCAAACAGGCCTACAAAAATTGCATCCCTTTCTAATAGGATGAACAAACCTTAGGAAATTTACGGTTCAAAATTAGAGGTCTCACAATGATCACAACTTAATCCAAACATCCTTTAAATAGTCACAGATGAGTTTAAAAATTTAACAAGTGTTCATGGTTCAGATCTAGAATCCCACAAGGTTCACAAGACATATATAGAAGCCCAAAAAGTCACGGCCCTATCTACAACAACCCACAAGGTCAAGCAAGGTCACAAATGTCGCGACCCAAGATAGAATCGTCAAGACAGTCACATATCAGCCTAGGAAGGTTTATTAAGGTTTAGCAGCCCGATCAAGACTATGACCCAGCTCAAAAAAAAGCAAAGCAACAGCCTCAACAATATACAGGAATTAAACAATAGAGAATCAATACCATCAATGAAGTACAAACAACCTCACAAGATCTTTGGTTGATAATGACAGTCTTCTGGAAGAATATTTGTCACTGGAGGCTAATACAATTATGCATTGTAATTATGCCAATTGATTATTGCATTATATGAATGTTGGTCTCGTGCCAATAGGTATCCTACAATCAATTCATAGGAACCTAGTGCATAGACCATTTTTCTCTTCGCTTAGCTTTGTAGAGCTCATTTATTT